>VONZ01001285.1:0-162500 GCA_012976165.1 Labeo catla | reverse complement strand
TTCTGAGTTGTTTGCCCAAAGAAAAAGAACAGATCTAGAACTTGGGTAATAAAAGTGAAATATTTAGTCCAAATGAATGAGAAAAAACTAAACAAAAAAACCCCTCAATAACTCAATAACATAAATAACTCAAATAATAATAATAATCATCAATGGGGAAAAAAAAAGTCCAACACGTGCTGGGCCAAGGACAGTGTTACTGATTTTTTAGTGACCTGCACATACCTTAAAAGGTTAGACGGGTGCTTTATTTCAATATGCCGTTTCAAGTTTGCTGTTGACATTGTTGATGTGCGGAGTTGCTTCTTGAGACCCGGCGGGCACAGTTTACACAAAAAGGTAAGATTTTTCCCACCTGGATCATCACTGACCTTTTCAAAAAATTCTTTTAGGTGGACATATGAAGTTTCATTCATCATTGAGACAGAAGTAGTGCCGCTGCCTTCATCGGATTTTGCCTCCATTCATTCTTCGCAATTTGATCATGCATGCGCGGTGCGACTCTGTGGTGGCTGGTGTTGCCAGATCTGGTCTTTCCCCCTATATAATAAGGCCCGTTTTAGATTGTGTTGTAGCGGTTGTAGCCTAGATATTGTACAGTCAGTGGTTATAGCCGGGATTTTGCCTGGCTCCATGGAAATCTGGCACTCTCTAGAACAAAATTGAACTACGAGAGAAGGACGTTCATAAACGCCAGAATGAGCGCGTTCACGTTCACGTTCATCAGGCAGATATACAGCACGTTCAGTTCACGTTCACCCAGAATATGAACGAGTTCATGAACGATCGTTCAATGAACTCGTTCAGGCACAACACTGTATATATATATATATATATATATACACACACATACATGCATACATACATGTGATAATATTAAAAGGAACAAAATAGAACAACATAGAATGTATATTATACACAAACAAATAGAATTATAAAATTTAATATAAAAATAAAAAATAAAAATATACATGTATGTGTGTGTATTTATATGTATATATATATATATATATATACACACATATTATGTATACTGGATTTTTATTTTGGAAGCAATTAATCATGATTAATTAGCCCTAAATATACATGCACACAAAAAATGTGCTCAAATGTTGCAATGCAAAAATTCTTAATGGTCCTGAAAATATATGAAATGAATGTTATATAATACTATAAAATATGTACATTTATATATACTTTTCAGGATTGTTGTCATTATTAATTTTATTATTTAATTGTTTATTATTTCCAATAACGTGATGACTTTATATAATACATATTTAGATATTTAGTAATACATATTTTATATATATATATATATATATATAGACACTATATTTAATGTTATTGTTTTTTTTTACATCACAGTAGTATTTTCTTGCATTAATTGTGTTTAAATAATTAAAAAGTAAAAAAAAAGTCATTTAAAGTAATTTAAATTTAATTTTTATGTGTTTTTGAGAAAATATTTCATAATTAAATGTTTAATAAAAAAGTTGAATAATTAAAAATATGATGAATCATTAGTAATGATTATTCATTAATGCTTTTAATAATTTAAATCATGATTAATTAAAATGAATCACATCTAAAAGTTTACATAATATGTGTGTCCTGTGTATATTTATACACACATGCATGTACATATTTAAAAATATATATATATATATGATAAATATAAATAAATAAATATATATGATTTTTATGAATATGAATCAAATATGAATTTTGATTTGTTTTTAAGAAAATATTTCATAATTAAATGCAATATTTTATACGTTTAATAATTCAAAAAAATATGATATTCATTAATATTTTTAAGAATTTAATTTTAAGAAAGCCATAAAATATTCCTTTCTTTTAAAATTTGAGACGCAGTGTTGATGTTACACTCATGACGTGCAATTTCCCAGACATTTAAAATAAAACAACTACAGTTAATTCAACTAATCCCAGTCTGATGGTTCAAAATATAAAAATCTGTTCTGTTACGTAAAGCCAAGCGAAGCACCTGCCTCTCTCATGGCCTTTCCTTGATAATTCATGTCGTGGTTCAGGACGGACAGCCAATCGATTCTGCTCAGTTTTCACAGTAAAACACCATCCTCCATCCTCCATTCCCAACGTCTGGTAATGAAGGGCACCTTTTCTGCTGCTACGGATGAGAGTATCAAATTTAACCCAAGATGCTCAAGCAAACAGAAATCTTCTGCTGCGTTGTTATCTTACGTTGCAATGCGTATTCATGCGAATACCCTACAGTACCTGCAGATGATTGGCTCTCCTGGTAATGAGGTTTACAGTCATGACTAATAGACGAAGACCTTTTGCCGTCGCTGTGTTTGTTTAGCTGGTTAATCTTGAGCATATCTCTCAGTCAGTTCCTCCGCTGCCCCTCTGACTTGAGGAAATGTCACACGCTATCATGAATAAGAGATGAGTGTCGGTCACAGAAGTGCCCCAGGTGGCTTCCAGCCCCTCTCCTCCTCTCGAGAGCCTCCTGCCACCACCTCCGACTGCTAACGCTGTGTGTTTCTCTGCTGTCAGGTGTATTCTTGCGCTTTATTGTTTTGTGCGTGTAACTGCCACGGCTGCTGATAATGTATTCTGCATAATCCTGTAATTATTGTGTGTAATTACAGTGCATATCTTTGGCCTCCGCTGTCAGATAGTCCACATAGCTTCCGCTCAAACTCATCAGTATTCCTGCTATACAATGCCTGCATTCTTGGTTTATTCTGTCATTTACTCACGCTCATGGCGTTCCAAACCCATAAGACGTCAGCTATTTTTGTCCATACAATAAAATTGGAATCTGTACAGTCTCATTTGTGTTTTTGTACAGTCCACAGTGCCACAGTGACAGTTTTGTTTAAAGGGATAATTCATCCCAGAATTTAAATTCTGACATGAATTACTCACCCTCATGTCGTTCCAAATCTGTAAGACCGTTCATCTTTGAATCACAAATTACGATATTTTTGATGAAATCCGAGAGCTTTCTGACCTTGCGTTGACAGCAACATAACTGACACGTTCAATTTAAGGTCTAAAGTGATTAATGACAGAATTTTCATTTTTGGGTGAGCTATCCCTTTAAGGACTGGGTTAGAGGTGAACCGTTATGAATTCATTGCCACCTTGTAAAATAGTAACTTTTTCTTGAGAAATCAGGTTTGCGATTCCTTCGAATCTGCAGCCTTGGCAGTTAAACAAGCCGTCTATTTCTTTAATGAGTGCTCATCTTGCACAGGCGGCCTTGTTACTTCATTGGAGTAACAGAGATGTGAAATGTTCTAGAGAGAGCAAATGCGAGCGCTGCAGTCATTTAAGTTGCAGAGCAATAGACGAGGCTGTTTCTCGTTCCTTTCAAAGCGTATTATTGACTGTACCGAACACAGTGCAGCTCAGTTCAACGCATTCAGAAGAATTAGGTCTCGTGGACTAAATGGGACCGTAGATGACCTGAAAGTTTCATATGTGAAAGGCAATAGTCATTAGTGCGAGAGGGAGAGTGTTTAATGTCCTGTGTAATGAATGCACTGATGAATGACATTTTTCATCTTTGGTGTCCAATCCATCAGATTGTCTGCTCTTTACAGAACATCTCATGCAGACGTGCAAATTGTTAGAATATCGTTACAATATATTCTATTGTTAGAATATATTGTGGTGAATATACAGTTGAGGTCAAAAGTTCACATACACCTTGCAGAATCTGCAAAATGTTAATTATTTGAGCAAAATAGGAGGGATTTTTTATTTAGTACTGACCTGAATAAGCTATGTTACATAAAAGTCATTTACATATAGTCCACAATAGAAAATAATAGTTGAATTTAAAAAAATAACCCATTCAAAAGTGTACATACGCTTGACTCTTAATACTGTTGTTACCTGAATGGTCCACAGCTGCCCATTGTTCTTCAGAAAAATCCTTCAGGTTCCACAACTCTTTGGTTTTTCAGCATTTTTGTGTATTTGAACCCTTTCCAACAATGACTGTATGATTTTGAGATCCATCTTTTCACACTGAGGACAACTGCGAGACTCATATGCAACTATTACAGAAGGATCAAACGCTCACTGATGCTTCAAAAGGAAAAACGATGCATTAAGAGCTGGGGGTGAAAACTTTTGAATTTGAAGATCAGGGTAAATTTAACTTATTTTGTCTTCTGGGAAACATGTAAGTATCTTCTGTAGCTTCCCAAGGGCAGTACTAAATGAAAAAAATATGATACTTAGGCAAAATAAGAAAAATGTACACATGTATGTTCAAAAGTTTTCACTCCCTGGCTCTTAATGCATAGTTTTTCCTTCTGGAGCATCAGTGAGCGTTGTAACCTTCTGTAATAGTTCCATATGAGTCCCTCAGTTGTCCTTAGTGTGAAAAGATGGATCTCAAAATCATACAGTCATTGTTGGAAAGGGTTCAAATACACAAAAATGATGAAAAACCAAAGAATTTCTGGGTCCTGAAGGATTTTTCTGAAGAACAGCAGGCAGTTTAACTGTTCAGGACAAACAGGGGACTCATGAACAACTATCACTAAACAAAAAACCACAGCTGTGAATCTTTCAAGTAACAACACAGTATTATGAATCAAGCATATGAAAACGTTTGAACGGTCATTTTTATTCAATAATTATTTTCTCTTGTGGACTATATGTAAACATTTTTTATGGTCTTATTCAGGTCAGTACTAAATAAAAAATAACATGCATTTTGTATGATCTCTCTTATTTTGGTAAAAATAATTAACATATTGCAGATTCTGCAAGGGGTATGTGCATTTTTGACCTCAACTTTATATATGAATCTCATCAAGTTTTTAAGCATTTTACATTTATTCCGAAATAATAACTCAAGGCAGTATCAATTTAAGTGATATGTTTTATTTGTGAACTTATGTTCAGCTATTACTTTTAATAGTTAACTTAGTCATCAAAGCTCAGTAAATATTGGTCACAGACACTGAGATTTACTGTAAATTTCACCATGCTGATTACTCATTAAAAACTCCCAGAGATCATGATTTCAGGCCATTTTAAGTCTTATTTTGTCTTAACATAGTGGTTATATGTAAGTGTGTGAGTTGTTTACTTACTTTTTTAAATTAGTCTTTCCATTAACGCCATTGTATTGTTCATGAAAGGAGAAGTCCACTTTCAAAACAAAGATTCACATATAATATACTCACCCCCTTGTCATCCAGGATGTTTATGTCTTTCTTTCTTCAGTCGTAAAGAAATTATGTTTTTTGAGGAAAACATTTCGGCAT
Organism: Labeo catla; assembly: GCA_012976165.1. Classification (NCBI taxonomy): domain Eukaryota; kingdom Metazoa; phylum Chordata; class Actinopteri; order Cypriniformes; family Cyprinidae; genus Labeo; species Labeo catla. The sequence continues at coordinate 157,215 of VONZ01001285.1, read as the reverse complement.
TTTTCTCCATATAATGGACTGATATGGTGCCCCGATTTTGAACTTCCAAAATGCAGTTTAAATGCAGCTTCAAACAATCCCAAATGCGATTGTAAACAATCCCAGCCAAGGAAGAAGGGTCTTATCTAGCAAAACAATCGGTTATTTTCATTAAAAAAATACAATTTAAATACTTTTTAATCTCAAACGCTCGTCTTGTCTTGCTCTCCATGAACTCTGTGTATTCTGACTCAAGACAGTTAGGGTATGTCGAAAAACTCCAATCATATTTTCTCCCTCAACTTTTAAGTATTTAAGTATTTAAATTGTATTATTTTTATTAAAATAACCGATCGTTACGCTAGATAAGACCCTTCTTCCTCGGCTGGGATTGTTTACAACTGCATTTAGGATCGTTTGAAGCTGCATTTAAACTGCATTTTGGAAGTTCAAAATCAGGGCACCATATCAGTCCATTATATGGAGAAAAATGCTGAAATGTTTTCCTCAAAAAACATAATTTCTTTATGTCTGAAAAAAGAAAGACATCAACATCGTGGATGACAAGGGGGTGAGTACATTATTTATAAATTGTTGTTCTGGAAGTGGTCTTCTTCTTTAAGACTGATTAGCGAATGCTGAACATGCACAAACGCAAGAGGCGGGATTTCTCGCATGAACCATCCACAGCCGATCATAACCAGTCATATCTAATCATATCTCGATGGAGGCATTGCCTCCTCTCAAGTGACTTTCCCCCATTCATTCTCAATTACCCCCCACCAAACTCACCGCACTCTTTAGGGGGTCTGTTAAAACACAATGGGCTCAGGGGAGGCAAGAAAACTACGGACTCCCACCATAACTTTAACTGCTGGTGGTAGAAAAACGAGTGATTTATACACTTTTTAATGATCAAAATTCTGTCCTGACAGATGTACTATGCAAAATGACATAACCGTTCTGTGTAATATTCAGTTTGATGGACTGGCCGAGAATTTCATTGCTGACAAATGTGCTGCCGAGGACCTGCAAACAGCAGAAAGATTGACAGAGCTGCTAATTTTTTATGCTGTAACATCAATGCGACAACAGTACTGTCCTTCACCATTTACATCATTCCCCACAAACCAAATGTCTCTTGTGCCCCGACAGGTGATTTAGTGTCCAGAGCCATGCACCACCTCCAGCCTCTGAGTGTAAAGAACCACAGCAATGGCACTCCGCTCCCTCAGAAGAGCAGCCTGATCCACTGGGAGCCCGAGGCTTTATATACGCTCTGCTACTTCATGCACTGCCCTCAGATGGAGTGGGAGAACCCCAACGTAGAGCCCTCCAAAGTCACCTTGCAGAATGAGAGGTGAGGGGACTTCCACTGTGCCTGGGTGTTTTTTCTAGGGAGCTTTCTGATTGATGCAGTCACTCAAGGTACTTACCTTTAGCCAAGCAGTCGTTTATTCAGCTTGACACTGTAATATGATGAAATGCAGAGGAGTGTAAATGTGAAATACAGCGCAATAGACTGCAAAGGAAAGGCAATGCAATGAAATGAAGCCACGTTATAAATAAATTAAGAGATGAAGCACGTTCTGTATCTGATGGAAAATTATGTGTGCGCCGTTTTCGAAGATATTAAATGTGTAAGCGTTTATGGCTTCATTTGTCTGCTAAATGTTGATCTTGTTTGGTGTAAATATTATCAGGTTACCTTGTGTTGCTCAGCTGCTAATAAGATTTAGCTTCGAAACCAAATTAAAAAATTATATCTTCCAAGGTCATGAAAAGGGCTTTTGTTGAGCTGATATTAAATCAGTTGTTGTGAGATTGAATCTAGCTTTTGTTGTTATTGCTAACTAAACCTATTAAAACATTTTTGGTTATTGAAATAAAGCAAATAAAATCTAATATAAATGATGATAAAAAAAAACTAAACTAGACAAAAAGTAGATGTTGGCTTGTTAGCTAACTGAAATAAGTTTTAATTTTTTTTAACGATTATTTTTTTATTTTACATTGTAAATTTATTGAAAAAATGTTAAATAGTTAAAAAAATCAGTTTAATTTAAATTTAAAAAAACTGATAATAATTGAGCATTAAATCAGCATATGAAAATGATTTCTGATTGATCATGTGACACTGACAATTATGCTGAAAATTCAGCTTTGCCACACCAGGAATAAATTACTATATATATATATATATATATATATATATATATGTATATATAAAATAAAATTATAAAATAAAGCTGAAATAACTGGAACAACTAAACAAAAATGAAAAAATTTGGCTAACGAAAAGTACTTACTGAAATGCAACTAAAACTGAAAAAAAAAATGTAAAAAGAAAACTATTTAGAAACATGTTTTAAACACAAAAACAAAATGACAAAATTACACTAAAACCTGAAAATATAAAAATAAAGCTAATTTAACATATTAATCGATACAATAATAAAAATAAAAAAATACATTATTAAAGACAAATAATATTTATTTGTTAAATAATCATTTTGTCTCCTTTTGTTAGTTTAAATAAAGCTGAAATAAATAAAATATAAATATTAGATGAAAAACTAAACAAAAATGAGAAATGGTGCCTTGGCAGCTAACTAAAAGTAGTCACTGATATCAAAATAAAACTAGAAAAAAAATATTATATTTAAAAAGAAAAGAAAAATGGCATAATTAAACAAATAAAAATGAAAACTGAAAATATTAAAATAAAGCTAATTTAATGTATTAATTGATACAATAATAACAAATAATAGCAAAATAACATTAGTAAAGACAAATAACTTGTATTTGTTAAATAACAATCATTTTGTCTCCTTTTGTTAATTTAAATAAAGCTGAAATAAAATATAAATATTAAATGAAAAACTAAACAAATGTTTGAGATGTTGCCTTGGCATTTAACTAAAAGTACTTACTGAAATCCAACTAAAATTGAAAAAAATAAAAAAATTAAAACAACTTTTTAAACAAAAAAAACAAGTGCAAAATGACAAAATTTAAATAAAATTAAAATAAAAACATTTAAAAATAGACCTAATTTAACATTAATCAATATAATAATAACAAATGATAATAAAAATAACATTAGTAAGACAACTGAAATAATATAAATATTAGATGAAAAACTAAACAAAAATTTTAAATGCTGCCTTGACAGATAACTAAAAGTACTTACTAAAATGCATGTGGGAACATTTTTGTAAACAATAGCAAAATAACAAAATTAAACAAAAATTAAAATGAAAACTAAAAATCTAAAAATTAAACTAATTAAGCATATTAATCGATAAACTAATAATAAATAATACCAAAATAACATTAGTTAAATAACCTAATCATTTTGTCTCCTCCTGCAGGCCGTTTCTCGTACTGCCTCCTCTGATGGAGTGGATCAGAGTAGCTTTGGCACACGCGGAGCACCGCCGCAGCTTTTCAGTGGATAGCGATGATGTTCGGCAGGCGGCCAGACTCCTGCTGCCCGGGGTGGATTGTGAACCCCGCCAGCTGAAGTAAGCATGCTGCCATTAAATTAACATCCAGCTACCAGATATTGCTACCCATCATGAGTGAAATGAAAATGGCTCATAAACATTCTGTACAGGGAAAACAAGCTCAGTCCACCCAACATGTGGCATGCGTCACATCATAACTGCTGTTTTATTGCTATTAGGCCGAGAGTTGTAATGAAAGGTTTGCCCATAGATGAGTGACTCAAGCTTTTTGCAGAGGATCAAGACATTAGAAAGATGTTTGTTGTATGTGTGCCGCAGGACAGATGACTGTTTCTGCGTGTCTCGTAAACTGGATGCTGCCTCTACCGAGGCCAAGTTCCTGCAGGACCTGGGCTTCCGCATGCTGAACTGCGGCCGCACTGATCTTGTCAATCAGGCCATCAACTTACTAGGACCCGGTGGAATCAACAGTATGAGTGAACAGGTTAGAATGATTGCTACATATAGATAGACATCATGCACAAAAACTGTATTTTGTAACAGTTTGGTAAGGTAGGGGTTTAACTTTTTGATGATAAAAAAATGACTTATATACTATATATATATATATATATGCTAAGTATTTAAAGTACATAATGCTTTACTTTTTAACTTCTAATCAAAATATCCTGAGAAAACAATTATCATGGTTTCCACAAAATATTAAATGAAAGTTCAGTTCAATTTTAAAAATATTGTTAAAATAGAAAAGTTAAATTATCAATTTATTTAATTTATGAATTTCTCAACTTATCAGTATACAGTATTACTGTTTTTAGTGTTTTTATCAAATGAATTTAGCTTGTTTTAAAAAATTCTCAACCCTAAACCTTGAATGGAAGGAAACTACATATTTCATGTATTTAAAAAAAAACATTTTTAATGTGCAAAATAAATGTTAAACGTAATATTAAATATCTTTACAAATACTACTAAATTTATTTGTTTTAAAATGTGTGCTTTGAATAAAATAATTAAATAATTAAAATTAAATTGAATTTAATGTAATTGTCCAGCAAGATTAAATTAAATTGTGAATGTGAATAAAAAACATTTATTATGTACAAGAAAATGTTAAGTGTGATATTATGTATCTTTACAAATATTTTTTGTACTTTTAACTGAGATTAATTAAATTGAAATAAAAAATGAGAATTGTTTTTCTTTTAAAGCTGCTTAGAATAAAGTGCTTACGATTAATATAAATTAAATTAATATTGAATAAATCAATAATTTGAATAAATCAAATTTTGAATGTGAAAATGTTAAGTGTGATACAAATATTTTTACTAATACTTTTACTGAGATTAAAATTAATAAAATTAAATTTGAGAATTGTTTTCTTTAAAATGTGTGCTTTGAATGAATACAATAATCACAATTCACCTAAATTAAATTAATATAATTGTCCAGCAGAATTAAATAAAATTTTGAATTAAATTATGATTAAATAAAATTTTTGAATGTGAATGAAAAGAAAAAACATTTATAATGTGCAAGAAAATGTTAAGTGTGATATTTTTATATCTTTACAAATATTTTTACTTGTACTTTTACTGAGATTAATTAAATTTGAGAATTGTTTTCTTTTAAAAACATGATTTGAATAAAGTGATTACAATTTATATATTATTATATAATGGATAAATCAATAATTTGAATAAATCAAATTTTGAATGTGAATGCAAAAATGTATAATGTGCAAGAAATGTTAAGTGTGATATTACATATCTTTGCAGATATGTTTTAGTTGTTTTTTTGTGGTATTTTTACTGATTATTTAGATTTGAGAATATTTTGTTGCTTTCAATAGAACAAATAATCGCAATTCATCTAAATTTAAATTTTTAAAAAATACAAAAGTTTTAAATATTTCATGTTTAAGTTTATATGACCTTTGACAGCCCTAAACTTTTTTTCCCTCAGTAAAATAAATAAATAAATACAATTTAAATGATGCAAAATGCAAAAAAAGGTAGACATATTTTATATTTAGGTTTACATATGACCTTTGACAGCCCTAAACTTTTTCCCTCAGTAAAATAAATAAATAAATACAATTTAAATGATGCAAAATGCAAAAAAAAAAAGGTAGACATATTTTATATTTAGGTTTACATAAGACCTTTGACAGCCCTAAACTTTTTTTTTCCCCTCAGAAAAAAAAAATGGGCTTTTGAACACCTCTGTGGTGAATCAATTTACACTGGTTTTGGCCTGGTCTTGTATGCTAAAAGTTGCAGGTTCGCCCCTAAAAGTGGTTCATTCAAGAGGTCCCATCCCACTACAAATGCAGGTGCAACTCCAGGTGCACAAATGCACTATTTGTCACTTTTAAATAGACAAAAGCAACTAAATGAAGATAAATGCATTAGCTGATAGGCTCCAGACTATAAATGCGTGCACACATTGCTATATTTTCCATTTATGGAAGCCCAGAAGGAAACAAACAGATTTGCACAGCAGGTTCCCCTTAAGATTCACAGTGTTTAACGGTTGACCGTACTAATCAGAGCCAGCTTTTAGAAACACACCAGTGAGCTCTCATGATTACTTTGCTCTGTTATTGACCTCAAGGAGTGGAAACATTTGCCATTACCTTTGTTTCTTAGCTAATTCACTTGTTATCTGATTTTCCATCCCTTGATTTGAGTAACATTACGGTTTGCAAGGAGATCGGTTCCTATCAACATGAGAAGACCATTTCAGTGCTTGGATAAAATACAGAAATGTATTCAAATGCTGCGTATTGTCAATTTGTATTTCCTCGATATGTCTAGCGTATGCTCAGTGTGACTGGTCTTTTATGTGTTTTCCAGGGCATGACCCCTCTGATGTACGCATGTGTCCGCGGTGACGAAGCCATGGTTCAGATGCTGCTAGACGCAGGAGCCGACATCAACAGTGAGGTTTGTGACTACGTCTTTGCTGTGTTCTTACATACACATTCTGTACAACCATCCTCCCGTCATGTAGTTTCATGCGTAGTGTTTGTGTTTTCTGTGTTGTGGTGTGACAGGAGAAAACTCAGACTGCTTTGCATGCCCATGAGGGATTTGTCTGGGTAGATTTCTGCTGTTTTGTTGGAAGTAACTGTCACTGGGTGCTGTTCTGCCAAACTCAGCGCTAGAAGCTAGCAAAGACAGATTTCTCACTAATATACACGCTCGCTATTTGTCGCTATTTCCAGTTTGATAAAACAAGCCTCAGAGATATCAGCGCAAGTCACAGCTTCAGTCACTTGTAGCAGGAAAATAATATTGTTTACAGCTGTGTCATAAAAATGTGAAAAGTTCATTGACGTTTGCTATCAGGTGTTGTTTTTCTCTCTCACAAAGCCTTACACTTTCTGTCTCACAAGAATTTTGACTTGTTTTTACCATTAAAACATATGTAAGTCAGAAGATAACGCAACGTATTAAGTTAGCCTTCAATTTTTAAACTTTATGTATGAAAACATAAGTTAGAGTACAAATTCAAATACAGTATATGCAGTAGGGTCCACATTTTATCATTGTTTTTAATCATTTAATAAACATTTTTTATTGAAGGTTGCCCAGAAGTGTCTTGTTGTTACATTAACCTTCAGTTAACACGGTATTTGGTGCTGGTGTTAACATAAATTAGAGTTGAAATACTAGAAATAAAAATACGCTAATATACACTAATTTACACATACACTGTAAAAAAAACAAAAAACACAATTTGTTGAGTCAGCTTAAAATAATTTGTTACCCTGCTGCCTTAAAATTTTAAGTTCAGTCAAATAAAATAAGTTTAGTCAACTTGAAGTGACAACTTAGATATTTGTGTTTGTTAAACTTAAAAGCTGGGTAAGTAACCCAGCTGCCTTAAAATTTTAAGCTGAATCAACTCAAATATCTAAATTGTCACTTAGTACAACTTAACATTTCAGGTTGAATAAACTTTTTTTGAGTTGTCCGAACTTAAAATTTTAAGGCAGCCGGGTAACAAATTATTTTAAGTTGACTCAACAAATTGTTTTTTACAGTGTAGGGGTGTCGCAATATGCCATTCTTTGAGATATTTAAGTTTGCAGTAAATATATTGTTCCTTTTGTGTGCGATGGTGTGATTTATTGGTGAAAGAAAAGAAAAAAATAAATAAGTAAAAATTCATTTGACTGATAGCATGATTTATTTATTATTATTTATTATTATTATCATTTTTAATTTTTCAAGATTTCTGTACATATCACGTTTTCAATATCATGATTTTCTGAAGCCACTGTAATCATGTTGTGAAAAATCTGATATTGTGACTGCCCTATTTTATCAGCATTATAATAATAGTGATACGTTGAATTGAAAAGCTAATGTAATTTTTGTGATTAATGAATTGAAAATATTATAGATGTATTTAAGTAGTTCTTTTAAAAGAATATTACTGTATTTCTGATGCTTTGGTACTACTGAAACATTTCTTATTACAGTCATAAAATATATTAAGCCTGTTTTTCAGATTCCATCAAATTCCATCAAATTGAATAACATGATTGATTAAAGATTGTTCAAATGTTTATTTAAAATACGTAAGAATTATTCAATTCATTTTAGGAATTTTACTAATAATTCAATTGGGCAAATCTTAAAAATAGGCTTTTTTTGTTTATTAACAGTGTAGAACATAGTTGTGCTGCTTAATTTTTAAAGATTTATGCAATTTTATTTATTATAAAATAATAGTAAGAATCCTTCAAATTGAATTGAATAATCCTAACGCGTTTTAATTGAATAACTGATTAAGAATAATTCAATTAAAATATGTAAGAATTATTCAATTCAGTTTGATGGAATTTTACTATTATTTTGCTATTAATTAAATCGCATTAAGATTGAATTAGTGCTTAATGCCTAAGGCTTTTTTTATGTTATTATCAATGCAGAAAATAGTTGTGTTGTTTAATATTTTTGTGGAAACTGTGATAAACATTTTCAGGATTATTTGCTATATAGAAAAATTGCATTTATTTAAAATAGAAATATTTTGCAACATTAAAAATGTGTTTATTGTCACTTTGATCAATTTAACGCATTTATACAGAATAAAAGTATTAATTTCTTATAAACCAAAATCTTTGAATGTGTGTACACTCCTTTTCAAAAGTTTGAGATCAGTAAGATCTTTAATGTTTGTGAGTCTCGTATGCTCATCAAGGCTGTATTTATTTCACTAACAAATACTGAAAAAACAGTAATATTATTGCAATTTCTAATATTGCTTTCCTACATTAATATACTTTAAAATATAATTTATGCAAAGCTGAATTTTTATCAGTCATTACTCCAGTCTTCAGTGTCACATCATTCAATTATGCTGATACTTTTTTTATTCTTTGATTAGTAAAAAGTTAAAAAGAACACTTTTTTTTAATCTATTTAAAACATCCTTGCTGAATAAAATTAATAATTTCTTAAAAAAAGAAAAGAAAAAAGAAAAACAATTTACTGACCTTTTGAATAGCACTGTATATAGTAACACAAAATTTCTACTTTAAATAAACACTGGTCTTTTTTACTTTTTGTTTATCAAATTTTTGTGAAAAAAAAAGTATTACAGGTCCCAAAATATTAAACAGCACTGTTTTCAACACTGATTATAAATCAGCCTATTAGAATGATTTCTGAATGATCATGTGACACTGAAGACTGGAGTAATAATGCTGAAAATTCAGCGCTGCTTCACAGGAATAAATTATATTTAAAGTATATTAAAATAGAAACCTGTTCTTTTAAATTGCAATATTATTTCAGAAAATATTTTTTTCAAATAAATGCAATAAATCAAATAAATGCAGCCTTGATGAGCATAAGAGACTTTATTAAAAACGATAAAAATCTTACTGTTCGAAAACTTTTGACCGGCAGTGTACACTGTGCAGGCAGCTCCTATAAAGAGGCAAAAAGGCAAATGATTCTCTCCCATCTCCATATTTTCAGCTGAGCACAGCGTCTCTGTGCTTTTCCCAGGACAGGTTTTTAAAGGTCTCCATCTCTCTCATTTGTGCCCTGCTCTGTCCCCTGTACTTCCCGTAGGTGCCAAACACAGTGCATAAGTACCCCTCAGTCTTCCCAGAGACCCGGCAGGCCACGCCTCTCACCTTCGCCGTACTTCACCAGCACATCCCCGTGGTGCAGGTAGTGACCTCTCTCTCCCGCCCGACCTTTTGGCAAAATTTCAAGCCAAACAACTGAGCCATAATAAAATTTCTGTGGCGTATGCATCAGTTTTCTCCTGAAAGCCTTGTCTGCATGAATTGAGGTTCTTGTTGTGCTCTCATTTAATCATGAAGTCGTACAGCCATTATGATTCATTATGTGTTTGCTTATTTCACTGTCATTGTGTCTAATTCCTCAAATGAGTCTTAGGAGGAGTTGCTTTCAATCTCTCTGCTTTCTTTCATCGCAGTTGCTTCTGGACGCTGGAGCTAATGTGGAGGGCTCTCTGCAGGACGGGATGGAGAACTACACTGAGACGCCTTTGCAGTTGGCTGCCGCTGCAGGTAAGAAAGCTCGCACTGCAGACCGGACAACAGTGCCACTTCCTTCTCGAATTACTGAATTGTAAGCCAGCGGGGCCACAAGAGAGGACTCAGCAGTTTGTGTGCTGTAGGGAACTTTGAGCTGGTCAGTCTGCTTTTGGAGAGAGGAGCAGACCCCATGGTTGGGACCATGTACCGCAACGGCATCTCTACCGCACCACACGGAGACATGAACTCCTACAGCCTGGCCGCAGCGCATGGACACAGGTAACACACACACACACATTCATAAGTCAGATGTGCACACAGTCTCGTAATTTATTAATAAAACTGCAAAATGGTATCATCCTCATCCTCGTGCTGCAGGAACGTGTTCTGCAAGCTTCTGTCGCAGTCGGAAAAGGGGAAGGCAGATGTTCTGTCTCTACAGGAGATCTTGGCTGAGGGATCAGAGATGGAAGAGAGGAATTCTCTGAAGATGGAAGCAAGCCGCACAGGGAAGGCCAAACTCAAAGCTTTGAGAGAGGCGATGTATCACAGCTCTGAACACGGATATGTCGACATCACATTGGACATCAGAAGTCTAGGTCAGTACCAATACTGTATTAATTTGCGTAAGTTTAGCTTAAAGGGGACATCGGATGCAAAATTCCCTTTTACGCGGTGTTCGCATATAAATGTGTCTTAGCAGTGTGTGGACACAACCACCCTACGATGATAAAAATCCATTTACTTATGTTTTTTTAATCCCTAAAAAACCTAAAAAGCCTCTATTATCAAGCCATTTTGATTTTCTGAGCAGTATGACATCATACTGCTCAGGCTCCGCCCACAACCTCTGATGGTTTTCTCCATGCTCAAGCAGCTCATAAGCAATGTTTTGTAGTTAGATGTAAAAGTGAACATAAGAGTCTTAATTTTCTCCCAACATCACAGCCACTGAGGACATTAGTGGTTTTTTTTTTTTTTGATGGTAACACGCAACTGAATACACAAAAAACAGAAGGGGCGGGGTGAGCAGTAGCTCATAATCATTTAAAGAAGCATGCACCGAAACGGGTTGCTGTGAACAGAGCTGTTTTTGACAAGGTAAAACGGATGTTGTTTTACATGACCATTAAGGAATTTTAACAAAAATATATTGCAGTCATTTCATGAAGACCCTAAAGAATCATACCAACTTGTGGAATCTGATGTCCCCTTTAATGTAATTAATGGCTTGCTGAATAGAGGTGTGCTCTGGAAAATTGTTGACATGGCATACATATGCATACATACATGGCATACATGGAACTGATGTAAATATACAGTTGATGTCAAAAGTTTACATACTGCAAAATGTTAGTTATTTTACAATTAAGAAGAGGGATCATACAAAATGCATGTTATTTTTTTAATTTAGTACTGACCTGAATAAGATATTTAACATAAAGACATTTACATAGTCCAAAAGAGAAAATAATAGTTGAATTTATAAAAATGACCCCATTCAAAAGTTTATATACCTTTGATTTTCAATACTGTGTTGTTACCTGAATGATCCACAGCTATATATATATATATATATATATATATTTATATTTAGTGATAGTTGTTCATGACTCCCTTTTTCGTCCTGAACAGTTAAACTGCCTGCTGTTCTTCACCTTTTTTCAGTTTTTCAGCATTTTGGTGTATTTGAACCCTTTCCAGCAATGACTGTATGATTTTGAGATCCATCTTTTCACACTGAGGACAACTGAGGGATTCATATGCAACTATTACAGAATTCAAACACTCAGTAATGCTCCAGAAGGAAAAACTATGCATTAAGAGCTGGAGGTAAAAACTCTTGAACAGAAAGAAGATTCTTTTCTTTTTGTCCCTAAATATCATAGTACTGTCCTTCAGAAGCTACAGAAGGTACTTACATGTTTCCCAGAATACAAAATTGAATTTAATTTAAGTTAAATTTACCCTGAGCTTCAAATTTCAAGTTTTCTCCTCTTAAACCCAATGCTCTTAATGCATTGGGTTTTTTCTGAAGCATCAGTGAGCGTTTGATCCTTCTGTAATGGTCGTGTATGAGTCACTCAGTTGTCCTCAGTGCGAAAAGACTGATTTCAAAATCATACAGTCATCATTGGAAAGGGTTCAAATACACAAAAATGTTGAAAAACCAAAGAATTTGTGGGACCTGAAGGATTTTTTTTGAAGAACAGCAGGTAGTGTTACTGTTCAGGACAAACAAGGGACACATGAACAACTATCACTAAACAAAAAAAACACAGCTGTGGATCATTCAGGTAACAACACAGTATTAAGAATCAAGCGTATGTAAACTTTTGAACGTTGTCATTTTTATAAATTCAACTATTATTTTCTCTCGTGGACTATATGTAAACGTCTTATAATGTGAAATATCCTATTTAGTTCAGTACTAAATAAAAAATAACATGCATTTTGTATAATCCTTCTTATTTTGCAGATTCTGCAAGGTGTATGTAAACTTTTGACCTCAACTGTACTTTTTTTTATAAATATATACTTTTATAAAACAAGGATGCATTAAATTGACCAAAAGTGATAGTAAGAAATGTTCCTCAAGCACTAAATCAGCATATTAGAATGATTTCTGAAAGATCATGTGACACCGAAGACTGGAGTAATGATGCTGAAAATTCTGCTTTGCAAACACAGGAATAAATTACATTTTAAAATATGCTAAAATACAAAACAAATTTTTAAATTATAATAATATTTGATAATATTTCTGCTTTACTGTATTTTTGATCGAAAACACACAGCCTTGGTAAGCATAGAGATTCTTTCAAAAACATTTTTTAAAAACCTGCCGACCCAAAACGTTTGAATGGTAGTGTATATTATTGTGAAAATCTCAAAGGTGACTCTGTCACTGATCACATATTTCTCTTTGTTTAAAAGTAAAACAGTGATTGACGTCTTTTTTGTGTATATCAGGGGTGCCCTGGACGCTGCACACGTGGCTGGAGTCCCTGCGAACTTGTTTCCTACAACACCGGCGGCCGCTGATCCAGGGTCTGCTGAAAGAGTTCAGCTCTATTGAAGAGGAGGAGTACACAGAGGAACTCATAACACACGGCCTCCCACTCATGTTCCAGATCCTGCGCGCCAGCAAGGTGAATAAAAACACATGCTAAACTCACATGCACCTAAACAGTGCAAATTTTCGTAATTGACATCATATGCTTTCTCTGGGAATCAAACCTCTGGCCTTGCCAGAGATACATGATCTCATACCCGTCAGGTAATTTCTAGAACATTTCCATGGGTTGCTTCTCTTGGAGTCCTTAGAGTCCAGAACCCCAACATATTGCTTCTTTAAAACAGGAAGTGAAGGCAGAAACTTGCATAATTTGAATTGGGCATTCTGTTGACGTCCTCCCACAGTGTTATGTAATCGTGAGCTTTGCTTTGAAACCTAGGATGCTAGAAAGAATCTACTGACCACTGCTTCATACATCCATACCTACTCCATCTATAGCAGATCACACAGTACAGGAAGTAAAGATAAACGCGGATTTCCTTCTATTGTGGCTACAGTAGGTGTATGTGTGAGCGTGTTTGTCAAGGTTGATCTATGGTGGAGTCAAGGAACCTTACTCTGAGCCTTGCAGGAATGACTGACAGTTTCCGCTCCCTGCTCAACCTTCACAAATAATGTGTGTCTGCTTGTTAGTACAAAGAAAGAGAGACCAGGAGAGAGAACGCCAGAGAGAGAGAGGAAATAGCGGCACTGTGCTGACAGCAGGTGATTTGTAGATGCAGAGGCAGGCTGGGCGAGAGAAATGTCAAGTTGATGAGGAACCTCTAACAATCCTTCAGAGAAGCTGATCGTTCAAACCGCAGAGGGAGCGATCTGACAGGGATTTGAGAATCTTCCTGCACTTAGCGTGCTCCTATCACCGTAACAAAGTACTGATCCCTAAAAAACACTGTGCGTTGATACTGCTCAAGAATAGTTGGTGTGATTTTGCTATGCAGACTCGCACATACATATAACCTTCACACAGGCGCTGTAACACCCTCAAGGCGATTCATAATGTGTTGTGGCTTGATGAGAGGGTCTTACCTGTTATTCTTTCTCATGGTTTTCAGAATGAAGTGATTAGTCAGCAGCTGGCCATGATATTTACTCAGTGCTACGGACCGTATCCGATCCCCAAACTTACAGAGATCAAGAGGAAACAGACGTCAAGACTGGGTACGTAGCACCAGATATCAGGTTGTGCCGTACTCTCTGTAAAACACAAACAACTGCATGCTTTTCATGACCAACAAAAACTGACATTTTCAATTAAACTGAGCACTCTTTTTGTTAATAAAATGTCAAGTGAAAATGTCACTTGTGAATGGCTCTGTCATTAAAAATATATTTTAAATGCAGGTTGAAAAGAGTTAATTTAAAAATGACAATTCTGTCATTATTTATTTGCCCTCATGTCATTCCGAACCTGGAACACAAAATTCTGGTCTTTAACATTTAAATTTCATCTTTATAATAATTATAGTTGTTAAAGTTAATTCAAGCTAAATTAAAGGGATAGTTCACCCTAAAATGAAAATTACCCCAAGCCATCCTAGGTGTATATGACTTTATTCATTCAGATGAATCGGAGTTATATTTAAAAATGTCCTGACTCTTTCAACCTTTAGAATGACAGTGAATGGGTGTTGAGATTTTGAAGCCCAAAAAAGTGCATCCATCCATCATAAAAGTGTTCCACACACCCCCGGAGATTTAATACAGGCCTTCTGAAGTGAGTCAATGCATTTGTGTGAAAAATATCCATATTTAAAACCGTAATCTCTAGCTTTTGCTAACTGTTGTACGTGCATTCACCAGAAAGTGTCGTTCACGTGGATGATGTAGGCGTAGCGTAAGCTCTGGTGAGAATATGCTAGTCTCGTGAGAACCTAATTTTGTTTACTGAAAAGGAAAACCAGTCTCCTCTTGGCTTATATCAAAATCTTCAAATATTTTTCTTTACAAATCATCATTTTGTACTTCTAATTTGTGGCCAGTGTTTTGTTTTGCTCTCTCCTCTGCAATTCCGCATTTGTTTACATCCTATGTCATCCGCCGGAATCTCGTAAACATGCAAACGAGAGTTAGCAGAAGCTAGAGCTTACAGTTTTAAGAGGTTTATAATTTTAAGATACTTGCATGTTTCCCAGAAGACAAAATAAGTTAAATTTACCCTGGTCTTCAAATTCAAAAGTTTTCACCCCCCGGCTCTTAATGCATTGTTTCCTTCTGAAGCATCAGTGAGTGTTTAAACCTTCTGTAATAGCTGCATATCAGTCCCCCAGTGTGAAAAGATGGATCTCAAAATCATACAGTCATTTTACACCAAAATGTTGAAAAACCAAAAAAAGTGTGGGGACTGAAGGATTTTTTGAAAAACAGCGAGCAGTTTAACTAATTTTTGACCGGTGTTTTGTTTTGCTCTCTCCTCTGCTTTCTCCTCCGCGTTTGCCTACACTATATGTCATCCACCGGAATGCCACCATCTCGTAAACGTGAACGACAGTTAGCAGAAGCTAGAGATTATAGTTTTAAGAGGTTATAACTTTTAAATATGGATATTTTTCACACAAATGCATTGATTCACTTCAGAAGGCCTTTATTAACCCCCTGGAGCTGTGTGGAGTACTTTTTAGGATGGATGGATACACTTTATTGGACTTCAAAATATCAACACCCATTCACTGCCATTATAAAGTTTAGAAGAACCAGGGCATTTTTTTAATATGACTCTGATTGTATTCGCCTGAAAGAAGAAAGTCATATACACCTAGGATGGTTTGAAGGTGAGTAAATCATGAGGTCATTTTCATTTTTGGGTGAACTGTCCCTTTAAGAATCATTTACAGTAGCTGAAATTAGGCAGACGGATCATTGAGACCAATTTGGAATGAAAAAAACAACCAGAATATAGTTAAAATAATTTATACGGGTTTGGAAAAACATGTTAGCAAAGTAAATATGACAGAATCTTCATTTTTGGATAAACCTTTTGAGCTCTGTTGACAGCAACTCTGGCATGCTTCTGATTTCCACGGACGACACTTGCAGCTAATGAAATGCATCTGTGATATGTTTATGTCAGATCCTCATTTTCTAAACAACAAGGAGATGTCAGATGTGACCTTCCTGGTGGAGGGAAAGCCATTCTACGCTCACAAAGTTTTGCTCTTCACCGCCTCCAACAGGTCAGTTGGTGCACTGCATCTTACTAAAAAATAACCTTATAATGAGGCCCAGAAACAGCTTATTTTCATTTATTGTTACTGTATAAGGAGTATCATTATTGATTTAACTTTTCCTTCTTGTACCCTAGGTTTAAATCACTTTTGGCAAACAGACCAGCTGCTGAGAACACCTGTATCGAAATCAGCCATGTCAAATACAATGTATTTCAGGTACAGTCCGGCTGAGAAGATGCGAATGTGTCTTGCTATTTTTACGCAGCTGTTATTGAGAGGAAAAGGAAAGCTCATCATTTTTATATTGTGGTCTGTTGTGTGTCTGACTGATGTGTGAAACATATTTTGCTTTCCTTACAGCTGGTGATGCAGTATCTGTACTGTGGTGGAACAGATTCACTTCACATCAGAAACACTGAGGTTATGGATGTAAGTACTAATAACTCTGCTTCAGTCCTTATGTTATCCACCTTTTTCTTCAATTCCGGTTCATTAGCCGCTATAGGGAAATAACGAGAAGCATAACAACATGCAGTAAATGGTAAAACTGTTTGCACTACAAAACAGTGTGCTCATAATTAAAATAATAAATTCATATAATATGATAAGACACACCAATTTGCAATATCAAGCAGCAAAACGAGCTGTTTCTACAGCTAAAAATAGCTGGACACGGATGAGACCGGAATCCAGACCCATAAAATTTATAAGGTGCCGCATTCACTCTTAAGGGAAGAAAAAGGGGGATACAATCCAGCATATTTATATTTAAATGGGTTTTACAGTGTAAAGCAGACAAATTGATTCTTACAGCATGAGGAATATAAGACCAGTGTTCAATTAGTAATTGAATTTATTATTTTTGTATCAACAAAGCAATAAAGTAAGTTTATTAGCCTCATTGTACTATTTCAAAATATGTTTTATACATTTAGTAGTTTATTACAAAAAATACACTGTTGTTTAAACATTTGTTCAAAGATTTGTTCCATTCAAAAGGTGCTTAATGTTTTTTTGTTTTGTTTTGTTTTTTGGAAACCATAACTTTTTTTCAAGATTCTGCAGTTCAAAAGAACAGTGTTTATTTGAAATATAAATATTGTTACGTGTCTTAAATGCATTAGTTTTATTTTAGTATTTTATTTACACTACCTAAGATTTTTTTTTAACAAGAAATTGATACTTTTATTCAGGAAAAAAAAAAAAAATGTTAGGTAGTGTAAATAAAATAGCGAAATAAAGCACTAAAAAATAAAAAACTACACACACACACACAAAAAAAAAAACAATACAAGATTACGTACTGCATATTTTTATTTTAATTTTTTTATTGACATTTACAGTTGAGGTCAAAAGTTTACATACCTGCAAATCTGCAAAATGTGAATTATTTTACTAAAATAAGAGAGATCATACAAAATGCATGCTATTTTTTTATTTAGTACTGACCTGAATACGATATTTCACATAAAAGATGTTTACATATAGTCCACAAGAGAAAATAAGAGTTGAATTTATAAAACTGACTTTTTAGTGATAGTTGTTCATGAGTCCCTCAGTTAAACTGCCCGCTGTTCTTCAGAAAAATCCTTCAGGTTTCACAAATTCTTTGGTTTTTCAGCATTTTTGTGTATTTGAACCCTTTCCAAAAATGACTGTATGATTTTGAGATCCATCTTTTCACACTGAGGACAACTGAGGGACTCATATGCAACTATTAAAGAAGGTTCAAACCCTCACTGATGCTGTAGAAGGAAAATTGATGCATTAAAAGCTGGGGGGTGAAAACTTTTGAACCGAATGAAGATGCGCTCTTTTTTATATTTTATTATATTTTTTCCATTTAGTACTGCCATTCAGAAGCTACAGAAGATACTTACATGTTTCCCAGAAGACAAAATAAGTTAAATTTACCCCGAACTTCAAATTCAAAAGTTTTCACCCCCCAGATCTTAATGCATTGTTTTTCCTTCTGGAGCATCAGTGAGTGTTTGAACCTTCTGTAATAGTTGCATATGAGTCCCTCAGTTGTCCTCAGTGTGAAAAGATGGATCTCAAAATCATACAGTCATTTTTGGAAATGATTCAAATACACAAAAATGTGTGAGACCTGAAGGATTTTTCTGAAGAACAGCAGGCAGTTTTAACTGTTCAGGACGAACAAGGGACTCATGAACAACTATCACTAAACGAAACAAAAATGCAGCTGGATCATTCAGGTAACAACACAGTACTAATGAACATTTTGCAGATTCTGCAAGGTATATGTAAACTTTTGACCTCAACTGTATTATTGATTACCTATGTATCTTATAAACACTATTAGGCTTATTTGAGTTTTATTTTGGTCTTGATGTATCTCCGCTCTCTTCCAGCTCCTCTCTGCATCTAAGTTCTTCCAGCTGGAGGCTTTACAGAGACACTGTGAGATCATCTGCGCCAAGAACATCAACACCGAAACTTGTGTGGAGATCTACAACCATGCTAAAGTAACACACAATCCAACATGCTCTCAGATTTCATTCTCCATGCATAAGAAACAGTCTTTACATTCTCAACATTTTCTTTCCACCTCTCTTAGTTCCTGGAGGCACCTGAGCTGTCGACCTACATCGAGGGCTACTTTCTAAAGAACATGGCGGTTCTCATAGAGCTTGAGCCATTTAAACAGTTGCTCTATAACACCCCGGTGGAGAACTGCTGCCCCGACGTACTGCACGACCTGGAGAAAACGCTGGCCACGCGCATTCGCTCCATTCACCTGTCCTCCTCGAAGGGATCCATCGTCTAAAACTGCCTCTAGTCCTCATCAAAGCATGCTGAGATCCCAACACGTGCACTTCCTAGCAGTGCGGTGTAAATGTGTTCATTCAGTGGCAGTAGCAATGCACTCGTAGTTCTCCATTGGTGATCTCTTCTCGACAGACTTGATCTGTGCTTTAGGTAACAGCCATAAAGGAAACAATGCCATTTTACGTTTCGTCTCCAAATTGAATAACACAATGTGACAGATTATGGTTTTCTTAGATGCAGTACCTCTACTAACCTTGGAATATTGCAATTCCACTAACTCATTTTGAAGAAGTACAGCAGCAAATGTGACGTGACCTAAAAAAGTGGCAGTGCAGCAAGCGGGTCGTGCTTTTTTGGTACATTATGGCTTAGGGGTGCAAAGAGTTAGTCCTCTGGAGTAGAAAACAACTCAATCATTGTCAGCACTGATTATAGATGTTACTAAATATGCTTCCTAGATTTGTATTTTCGAGCATTGAGATGATGCTTCGTCACAGTTGTACAGATATTTCTCTTATTATCAGTAAGCGTATGTTTAAAATGTGGGGCTGCCGGTGTAAATATCTGATGGAAATCTCTCACATGGAGTAGTTTGATCTCCAGCTGTAAGTAGATGTATATAAGATGTCATCATCTTGAGACTTCCGTCGAGAACTCACAATAATGTATTATAGAAGTGTTCTTGAAGTCTTGTTAACTGTTGTAAATGTAGATGAGCATGTAAGTATTTTCATGCTTGGGTTTCGTTGCTGTCGTCACGTCTTGCATTGACTTTACACTCTTCTGTGTGTGTGTGTGTGAGTGTGTGTGTGTGTGTGTGTGCGGGGGTCTGTTTTGTCTGGGAAAAATGAATTATTATCAGCATGGAGTTGCAGAATTGTAGCTGTGAATCCCCTGACTGAAACGACTGATTCAGAATGTGCCTGCAATATGTTCTGATGTGCTGTGTCTCTAATGACATTTGTGTAAAGTCACTCGATGACTAAATCAGTGTTCTTTATAAAGATTATTACAAAATACTCACGTTCCTCGTCATTTTTCATAGTCTTTTGCACTTTATGCAGTTTATTGCACAAAATAGGCTGAATAGAAAAGTCGACAGTTTTGGTTTCTAAATAATTATTGGATCTCGATGGTTTGATGCTCTAAGCAACCATTAAAATTTAATACGTCTATTTATTATTTTTTAAATTATTTAATATATATTATGTAATTAAAAGCATAAATATATTAGATAAATTATCAAAAAGAGAAAGCGTCTTCTATGCCTTTTAAAAATTAATGATCCTATTTTGTTACTGTAATTTCTAAAATTAGTAAAAAAAATGCTAATTTTATTTCTTAAAGGTATAAAAAATGTCACAAAATATACTGTAATATACTAAAATATACTGTTTGTCCTGTTATCTTTTGAAATTTGATTAACCTGTTTTATTATAATTTATTAAATGAATAAAGATAAAATGTCAAAAAAATAAAGCATCTTCTATACCTTTTAAAATGTAATAAGCCTATTTATTTTATTTTCATTTTGTAAATTAATAACAATGTAAAATATCAAAAAGATCAATTCTTAAATGAATAAATAAAGGTATAAGATAAAATATCAAAAATATACTGTAAATAATTTTCTCCTGTTACTTTTTTAAATTTGATAAGCCTATTTATTGCCAATACAATTTATTAAATAAATATATGATAATTTAATTTCTTAAATACTAAAGATATAAGACAAATGGTCAAAAATATAAATAATTTTTTCCTATACCTATTTGAAATGTGATACGCTTGTTTTATCGTAATTTGTTTATAATAAATTTAATTTATTAATAAATTAAATTAATAAAGATATGATCATTTCATATATTAAATATAAAAAATAATTTATTACAATTGTTAATTTATTAATATTTATTAGTAAATTAATTTAATAAAGATATGATGATGTAATATATTAAATGAATAAAGATATAAAATATAAATATAAAGCATTTTCTCCTATACCTTGTAAAATTTAATAAGCCTACTTATTTTATTCTTATTTTGTAAATTAATATACTAAGATCATTTATTAAAATGAATAAAAATATAAAATTTAGAAAATATAAAGCTTTTTGTTTTATACCTTTTGAAATGTAATAATTTGATTTCTTAAATCGAGGTATAACATAAAATGTCAAAAATATACTGTAAATCATTTTCTGTTACATTTTGAAATTTGATAAGCCTATTTATTGCTAATATAATTTCTTGAATATATAATTTAATTTCTTGTATACTAAAGATATAAGACAAATGATCAAAAATATAAAGCATTTTTCCTATCTTTTGACATGTAATAAATAAATAGATAAATAAATTAATAATTAAAAATATAATTTAATGTATTAAATTTATAAAGATATATAATGTCAAATTTATAAAGTATTTTCTCCTATACCTTTTAGCCTATCTATTTTATTCTCATTTAGTAAATTAATAAATCTAAGATAATTTATTAAAATTTATAAATATGGAAAATATAAAGTATTTTCTCATATACCTTTTAAAACTTAATAAGCTTATTTATTTTATTATAATTTAATAAATGAATAAAGGTGACTTTTTTTAAAAGATCAAGCTTTTCTGTTCTATACCTTTTGAAATGTTATAATTCAATTTCTTTAATAAATAAAGGTATAATGTCAAAATATCTGTTGCCTTTTGAAATTTGATATGCCTGTTTTATAATTTATTACATTAATAAAGATATGATGATTTAATGTATTAAACTAATAAAGATATCAAATGTCAAAAATATAAAGCATTTTTATACCTTTTAAAATGGAATAAGCCTATTTATTTTATTAACATGTAATAAATGAAAAAGATCAAGCTTATTGTTCTATAGCTTTTAAAATGTAATAAGTATTTATTTTGTTATTTAACATGACCATATGTCTGGTTTCATTTAAATATTTGCATTTAGTAATTTCCTCTCTGCTGTCCACATTTAGACACTGCTTGCTGAATTTTAATGCCGTTAGCTGATTCAGCAGCTCTGTGATTTTTCTTGCTTTCTCAGAAATCTTTTTTGTAACTTCGGAGTGCAACTTAGCCCTCAAGTTGTTTGTACTGTGTTAAGGAAGACTTAATCTCAGCAAACCAGACAATGTTTACAGGCACAACAGATGCGAATGAGGGAGAAGGGCAGGGGAGGAGGGAAGCATAAAGGGATGCAAGGAAAAAGCCAGGGATATGTGAGTCAGAAAAGTGAAAAGAAAAGAACAAAAGAAGCATTGTCCTGTTATGTGGGAAGTAGTTGCCCATTGGTGAAGTGTCTGGGTTTACAACACAAAGTTTGCAGGCTAATACATCTGTGAATTCAAGAATTTAGTTTAGCATTGATTTTAAATGAATTATAAGAGCATATTTATTTCTAAAGAGGACATTTTTCATATTTTACACCATGTTTTCCATTTGTCAAAGACCTCGACTAGAATCAAATGTTGAAATAACCAACAAATACGTTCAATACCCTGCCCAAATGTAGGTAATCTGCAAAATGTTATGATATCCCACCTGATAATATGTAGTCTTTTGTTAATTTGTAACACTTATCAACCAACAAGTTTGCAACAACACGTGTACAACAATACTTGTTTTAAAATATGCTGAAATGGTGTCATACGCGCTCTGAAGCACTGATTCAAAACACAGAAGAATCATTTCGAAGATTCATGAGGCAATGAATCGAACTTGCCCGTCAATGACTTCGATTCATGTCCGATATGGTTCTCAGTCCGATCCGATTTACGAGTTGAAGCTGTTAACTGCAACGAAAATGTTGTAAAAAAGTAAACATCGTCACTAAATTTTCTGACAGATGAACAGTTGACTCGAACCGACTCGAACACAAACTGTTTAAACGATTCAGCCCGCTTTGGTTCAACCGGTTTAAAATGTCATTAAATACCTGATAGGTAGTCTTTTGTTCATTTGTAACACTTGATATGAACCAGCAAATTTGCAACAACACCTGTAGAGACGGAATTTTACGAACTTGTTTTAAAATATGCTGAAATGGCGTGATACGTGCTCCGAAGCACTGATTCAAAACACAGAAGAATCATTTCGAAGATTCGTAAAGCAATGAATCGAACTTGCCCGTCAATGACTTCGATTCATGTCAGATATGGTTCTCAGTCCGATCCAATTTACGAATTGAAGCTCTTACCCTCAACGAAAATGTTGTAAACGCGAAAACATCACTAGATTGTCTGACAGGTGATCAGTTGACTCGAACTGAATCGGATGTGAACTGTGTCAAACGATTCAGCCCGCTTTAGATCAACAGGTTCACTGAAAAGAACCGGTTTTAAAAGTTTTTAAATACCTGATAATATATAGTCTTTTATTAATTTGTAACACTTGTTATCTACCAATAAGTGTGCACTTGTACAGACAGAATTTGTTTTAAAATATGCTGAAGTGGTGTGATATGCGCTCTGATTCAAAACACAAAGGAATCATTTCGAAGTTTCGTGAAGCAATGAATCGAACTCGCCTGTCAATAACTTCAGTTCATGTCCGATATGGTTCTTAGTCCGATCCGATTTGCAAAATTGAGCTGTTAACTGCAACAAAAATGCTGTGAACTTAAACATCACTAAATTGTCTGACAGTTAATGTGCTTACTTGAACTGACTCGGATGCGAACTGTGATTCAGCCCGCTTTCATTCAACCGGTTCACTGAAAAGAACCGGTTCAAAATGGCGGTTGAGTGAGTGAGTTATTTTCGACTTGGCAGCAGCTATGACAATAAGAGTCGCTCCATGAAGGCTACATTAAAGAGCAACTGACGACTGCAGTCTTCATCTCATGTGAGTACTTGATTTGAAACATTTTTAAAGTGCTATTCATTCCTCTGAAGGGAATAAAGGGTGAAACTTTTTATATGAGTGCCTCTTTCAGCATCCAGTACCATAATATTTATAAAGCAACACTTATTAGCCTTAAATTTATGTCTTTAAATGCATATTCCCAACAAAAGGAATGTGTTTGATTATAGCCAGAACTATTACCTGTTTGAGACCCTTCACATATTAAAGGGCCACTGTGCATTTATGGTGTTTTCCCATCAAGACCCTATAAAGAGATTTTTCTCTTGATTTAGGTGAAAATAAAAAAGAAACATTTAAGTTTCCCTTTGCTACAGTTCACAAACTTTAGACTTTTTTGTCTTTGCCTCATAAACCTCTAAAATGACTATTGAAAGCTGAGTTATAGTGAATCAATAATGCATCTGCAGGGATTTCAGTGGCTTGGCATGCCTCGAGTGTGTGTGTACGTGTCCACATGAGCGTGTGATCTTTGTGTAGAGCATATTCAGAGGGCAGTGAAGTGTGTTGGCCAGCCAGTGGAAGGGGGCTGTTTAAAAGGTATCCATGGATACTGCTTTTCAAGGACACTTTTGAACAGTAGCATTGATGTGAACCAATACGGCTGGGAGCATTTTTACACATGCACTCGCTCTCCTCTTATTTATCTTGTTTATACCTATAGGCCAAAATATGGTAATGCCCGCAATTAAATTTATGATTCTGATATGAAATAGATTGGATTCTATCATTTCAAAGACGTTCAATAAAATGCTTGAATCTTTTGAAATGTGCTAGGATTAAAGACCTGTTTATGAACCTACTGGTTACAAACTTCAGAAGCCCTGTGGGACGTCCCAAATCTCTGGTTTGTTTTTTTCACCCTAGTAAAACGGAGGCCCAGGTGGGAGGAGCCATGAGCGGAGCTCAGGACTGCACAGCTTTGAACTTGTTATGCAACGAGAACTGTGAGTGCATCTTGTTTGTTGACATACACTACCAGTTTAAAACTTTGGGATAATTAAAATGGCTTAAATGTTTTGAAAAAAAGTATCTTATGCTTATCAAAGCTCCATTTATTTGATAACAAGTACACTAAATATATTAATATTCAGAGATATTATTAAAATTTGAAATAACTGTTTTCTATTTTAATATCTTTTAAAATCTGATTTATTCCTGTGATGGCAATGCTCAATTTTTAGCATCATAACTCCAGTCTTCAGTGATTCTTCAAATACCAATCTAATATGCTGATTTGGTGACATTTATTCTTATTATCAATGCTGAAAACAGTTGTACTGCTTAATACTTTTGTGGAAACTATGATAGGCTACCATACAAATGTTTTAGGTATGAAACAAAATAATACTTTTATTCAGCAAGGACATTTTAAATTGATCAAAATGTCTTCCATTTCAAATAAATCCTGTTATTTTTATTTTTATTTCATTAAATAATCCTGAAAAATCCTGAATTTTCTACAAAAAATAATAAATAAATAAATAAATAAAAACAGCAAAACAGTTTTCAGCATTTATAATAGGGCTGTCACTAATGATTATTTTGGTAATCGAGTAATCGGTCGATTATTCTGATGATTAATCGAGTAATCGCATAATTACTCTTTTTTTGGCAATAAAAATAGATCTAAGCAAACAATAGCCTTTAAAATGACTTAAAATACATATATAATAGCAATGAGGCAATAATAATTAGTTCACATAAAGTATCAAAAGCAAGTAATCATATGATTTTATTGAACAAAACTGTTAAAATACAAAATATATTAAAACCAATAGAGCTAATGTACATTCCACAATATATTAAATGACTACAAAAGGGCTTAACAGCCTGACGATTGTTTTTACACTTTACAGTGTTTCAATCTAATCCTTGTTTAATATTGACTAAACAACATTTAATTCAAATGTCCACTTAATCTTTAATATTTGGCAATTTCCTTACGACAGAAATGCTACAGCCACTGTAATTTCTTGAATATGTGGATATCAAAATGTGTAAACTCAGAGTGAGGGTTTGAGCTTTTATTTTGAAATAACAATGAACAGTTTGCATGTTAAGAAAGATACTGATGTGTTCTCCTGTGTTTGCGTATGCTAATCATGTTACTTTACAAATCTGATGAAATGGTGCACGTTGCGTTCCCAAATGGACGTTATAATAAATGCAAAGTCATAACAATATATATTTTTTTTCAATGTTGATTTTTTATTAGTTTTATAACAACAGCAAACAACAACATAACAAAGAACAAACACAAAATACATACATACATTAAAAAAAAGGGGGTGCCAGAATACATTACACATGACATAAGTGCCTAAAATAATTACAAAGGAGAGAGATAAAACACAAAAAAAGGGGAGAGAGATAAAATCAGCATAGAAATTACAGTATCACAAATGTGTCAAGGTTCATTAAATACTGCTGTTATTTAACTATTTGAGGAAGGGACCCCAGACCTTGGAAAACTTATTAAGAGACTTTGCTTCATTAAACCACATTTTCTCAAGGTGGTGGTGAGGTGTAGTTTGAGACGGTCCACACATGTAAATGATAACAGTTTGTGTGGAGCAGAATTTACGAATGTAAATAATTAATAAAGCACATATTAAACCTGCATCGCATATATTTATTTAATTTAATTGCAGTGTTTGTGAATTCACAATAGCATTATGCTTTATTATGACTTTAAATGGGTTTAATATGACATGCAACTTTGGAAAATCTAAAAATGCATTTCATAGATTCTAATCTATGGAATGCACCACTTTCCATATTTTGTCGGTTACTCGACACGGGCAAAATGCAATTGAGGAATTGTGACAGTTTTTTTTTTCAGTACCAAATCAGCATGTTATAATGATTTCAAGATCATGTGACAGTCAGTACATTTACATGGACAACAATATTACGATTTTAACATGATTAAGACAATACTCTGATTAAGAATCTACCATGTAAACAGAGATTTTTGATTAGCTGCTTAAAATTCAGCTTTGCCTTCACAGCAATAAATTACATTTTAAAATTTAAATATTAAAACTGAAAACATATTTCACTATTTTTGAAAATAAAACTAGATGAGCATTTCTTTCAAAAATTCAAAAAATTCTTAATTATTCCAAACTTTGGTTTGGAATGTAATCACATGCATGAAGAAAGGAAACATTTGTGGGTGCCTGTGTTGTGTGTACATGGGAAAACTTGTTCTAGGTTGTGTGCATTCTTTCTGTGTGGCAGCGAGGGGGTGTTGATTTATGTGTGAGTTCTCTCATTGAGTTGAACAGAGCAGTAAGAGGCTCTGGTCCCAGCAGCCCCTGATCTGAGCCCCATCTCTCCGCTCCATTTGCATTCACTGGCTAAAACTGGCTGGCAGGGCAACACTCTCAACTTTCTGTTCCAGGCTTTGAAGCGTTCCAAAAGTTTTTTATTGACTTGGAGTGGAGGGGACAGAGAGAGGGAGGAGAGGAACAAGAGGAAGAAGACAGAGATAAAGTACAACTAAAACCTTAGACTTCCACAGGAACAGGGGAACAGGTGGGCCAAGCTGAAATAAACGGTGTCTTGAAGCTGGAGGCAGGTGAGTGGGAAGCAGAGATTAAGATAAAGAGGGCTGGAGAGATAAGATGAATGAACGGAGGGGCTCAGAATGAAGTTGAGGAAAAGCGTTGAGGGAGGGGTTGGTGTGTTTCAAACTTTTTTATGAATCATTGCCTTCATGCATTATCCTCACACTGAATCCTCTTTATTGCTCTGTGTTCCCGTGGCTGTTTACGTAATACAGTGAAAGTGCTTTATATTCATTGTGCGTGTGGGTTTTCAAGAGGGAGCAGCTTGATTGCGTTTTATTTCTATATTGTTGACCTAAAATATTCTTTTTTCCCCTTGGATACCGAGATATTGGTAGTTATTAGAGAAACGTTGCCTTGAGAGCTCATAGGTCTTGTATGATGATTTTATCAGTGCAAAAAAGAAAATGTGTTCTTGGAGCACCTCTACGGCCCTGCCTTCTCTAAAAATGCATTTTTAAAAAGCTTAAGCATAAAACACAGCGGGTTGTGGTTGTCTCAGTGTAAAGCCATTGTTTTATAGCCCATATGTTTTCTCAGCTGTGCCTAAATAAGGACATTTTTATGTAAATTCATTAAATGAAGCAAGACGCTGAAAGTAAATCTTCAGTCTGGCACTTTATGTTAGCACAATATTGAGAAGAATATAAACTTTCTCTATGTGTTGTTATCATTAGTTAATTTTGGTAAAATTGTTCAAAAATACTATTTAGGGATGATATTAACATTTCTGACCAATACTGTTAAGCTGATAATTATGTAATAATAATAAGGTAACACAATAAGGTATACAATAATAGATAATTAGATATCAGTATCTATACAATAATAGATAACTACATTAGTTAACATGAATTATGAATGAACAATTCTTAATGTTATGTTTAGCATTTACTAACACATTATTAAAATAATTGTTATACTAATACATTATTAAACACAAATTGTTTCTTAACATTAGTTAATGCACTGTGAACTAACATGAACAAACAATGAACAACTATATTTCTATTAACATTAGCAAAGATGAATAAATAGTATAATAAATGTATTGTTTATTGTTTGTTCATGGTAGTTAATACATTAACTGTTAACAAATAACACCTTACTGTGAAGTGTTACTACTACTGCTACTACTACTAATAATAATTCAATATAATTTATAATTCAACAATAATTTATATTATTATTATGTTTATATAATTGTAATTACTACTAATATTATTAATAGTAGTAGTAGTAGTAGTAATAATTATACTACATTAGTTAATGAACGAACTAACAATGAACAACTGTATTTTAACATTAACAAAGATTAATAGTGTAATAAATGTACTGTTCATTGTTTGTTCATGTTAGTTAATAATACATTAACTAATGTTAATTCATTAATCTTATTGTAAAGTGTTACCAATAATAATAATAATAATAATAATTCATATTATTATTATATTAATACATAATTGTAAAAATTATTATTATTATTAGTAGTAGTAGTAATTATTGCTGACATTAGAAATCTACTATTACTATTCTATAAAATTAGTATCAGTCTTAGGTTAGTATTATTTATGTAAAATTGTAGTATTTCTTAATATTTTTTATTATGTTTTATTAGATTTTTTATTAGAGTATTTATATTGTCATTTTTCATTTACTTTTATTTTAAGTTTTAGTAATTTAGTGTACTTTTTTCACTTTTCTAATTTAAAAAAAAATGTTTTATTTGTTTTTGTTTTATTTTAGTTCTGGTAATTGCAGTAATTCAACTTAATTTTTTTATTACAGAGCTTTTCATCTAAGATTTATGTATCAACAAAACAATGTTTTAATTTTAGTTAACAATAACAAAAGTTTAGTATGAAATAACATAATATAAAATAATACTATTTTGTTTAAATAAAGTAAAAACAAAATGCTGAAAACTAAAATTAATCATTAAATGCTACAGGTGAATTTAAGCTTCACAACACAATGTACTGTAAAAAAAATTAAGATTTGCTAAAAATTGCATTCAACAGTGCTAAATTAATTAAAAAATTGTAAAAATGTAAATTGCCTGACTGTTAGATTTACATTACATTGGCTGCAAAACGATTAATCACAATTAATCACATTCAAAATAAGTTTCTGTCTATATTCTATATGTGTGGGTATATATAAATACACACACATACATGTATATATTACGGAAAATATGTTAGATTTATGTATAAAACATTTATATTTATATATAATAATGATATACAAGTATAAATATATACACATGCAAATATATTTTTTAAATATATACATATATGTGTGTGTATTTATATACACATAATAAATATACACAGTACACACACATATAGTATGTAAACAAACTTTTCTTTTGAATGTGGCTAATTACGATATTCGTTTTGCAGCCCTACGTTGATGCATTTGGAAGGTGCTTTTATCCAAAGTGTCTTCACAGTGCATTCAAGACTACATGAGATATATTTATGATTGAATGACCTTCAAATGCTCTGAAAAAAAGTAACAGGTATAATGTGTTGAATTTCATTTAGAAGTGTCATTAAAAGGATCATATGGCAATCTGTCAATAGTACATAAGCTGTATTCTTTACCTCCTCTAAATGTTTGCGTTCGGTGCATTTTTTTCTCACCTAGTCAATAGATGTGATTTATATGGATTGGATCTCTAGGGGTCATGGATATCAGGATGCAACGAGAGGAGGCATCAGCTCAGGAAGTGTTCAGCTATGCCCAGATGTCCACCCTGGAGCAAAACAGCGGGGTAGGAACGCTGAGTCGGCATCTGGAACGGGAGATGTTGGAGAGAGACAGCTACACGGTGGATGTCAGGGCCAGTGACCTGCAGTTGGATCAGCCTGGGCCATTACATCCCTGTTTTAGCTACAGAGTCTGGCTTTACAGCGTTGTTATAGGGGTAAGAGCTTTGGCTCAGCAAAATGTCACTCCTGTAGCTAAGAGCCTTAAAAAAATAGTTCAGCCAAAAATGAGAATTTGCAAAAAATGTACTCACTCTCAGGGCATCCAAGATGTAGATGAGTTTGTTCCTTCATCAGAACATATTGAGGGAAAATAACATTGCATCATTTGCTCACCAGTGGATCCTCTGCAGTGAATGGGTGCTGTCAGAATAAGAGTCCAAACAGCTGTTAAAAAGTCACATTTTAATTTTTGGCTCAAATATTCCTTTCACACACTGAATTTCTCAAAGGTCTGAATGTGTTCATCTGTATCTGACCCCTAGAGCAGCTTGCTGATAGTGGCAGCTTTCTCTCTCTACATGGGTAATGTGTTTCCAGATGCGATGGACTACCTGCGTTGTACTGCTGGATCTGTGAGTGTTCATCCTGAAGGACTCATATGCTCATGGATGAAGCCACTCTCCACTCATATATATGTTTCTTTTCTGGTTTGTAGAGTATACCCGCTGCAGTGGTGAGCTTCGCTATTGCCAAGAACAGACAAGTTGCAGTAAGTACAGAGAAATCAACTCTATTTCAGTGATGGAGAGTTTCTAACTAAAGCCAGACTGAATTACGCACATGGTATGAATTTTTAAAAAAACTGGCATACACTGTAAAAAATAAAAAACACAATTTGTTGAGTCAGCTTAAAATAATTTGTTACCCTGCTGCCTTAAAATTTTAAGTTCAGTCAACTAAACTAAGTTTAGTCGACTTGAAATGTTAAGTTGTACTAAGTAACAACTTAGATATCTGTGTTTGCTAAACTTAACAGATGGGTAAGTAACCCAGCTGCCTTAAAAATTTAAGTTGATTCAACTCATATATCTAAGTTGTCACTTAGTATAAT
Organism: Labeo catla; assembly: GCA_012976165.1. Lineage (NCBI taxonomy): Eukaryota > Metazoa > Chordata > Actinopteri > Cypriniformes > Cyprinidae > Labeo > Labeo catla. The sequence continues at coordinate 125,917 of VONZ01001285.1, read as the reverse complement.
TTAACATTTCAAGTTGAATAAACTTGTTTTGAGTTGACTGAACTTAAAATTTTAAGGCAGTCAGGTTACAAATTATTTTAAGTTGCCTCAACAAATAGTTTTTTACAGTGTACAGTATGTGGTTAAAGCAACATCATTATGAATTACATCTCGATTTGGTCAGTTACCCAGTTGTTTTTCCTGGTCCAACCGATTAATAGTCCAAAACATGACAATAATTGTCTATTTTCAGCAGCAATAAACAGCAAAAGATGCAAGTTTCATTCAGTTCAGTCAGTGGAATTGTTTACATTCAGTGCCGCCAATATAGCCGACTGATGACGCATTGTGAAAACATTCTATTCTTTAACTGGACAAATAAACCAACTAAATGGCCGTTAACAGAAGCCAGAGACACTGAAGACAACACAGAGAGGAGAAAATACTGTACAGGCACTGTACAAATATTGGAAAAGAATCCTAAACACTGAACTGGGCATGGGGGTTTATATGAAAGTATCTCTGAGAGGAACTGACTGTCTTCGTAAAGTTTAGATGGTATTTTGTTTTCATCTTACCTCCATATAATTCAGATTAATGTAGTAGTTAAAAGCAGCACTGCTTTGTTTACAGCTCTAAGCAAGGAAAAGCTGTATCGTTGCTGTTCTATAAATGCCACCTGCTGTCAAAGAGAGAATTTATGTTTCATTTAGTCTGTTTTTGTTTTGTTGTGCTATATGTAGAATATTTGTTTGGATCGTGATTAAAATACAGTGGTTTTGCAACTGTTTTATGCATTAAAAAACAAACAAACCGTAAAACTGCCATAATCCTAAACAAAAACGTGATACAGATTTGTGGTCAAACTGCCCAGTACTAGTTTTCAGTAGCTCAACTGTATTCAAATCAAGCAAGCTTTTTCAGTAAAAAGTGACTTTTTCACAAATACAGTTTTTAACCTACATTATGTTTACAGGTCTCAGACTTTCAAATGGTCTATGTGTCGTCCTTTGCTGTGACAACCACGTGCTTGGTGTGGTTCGGATGTAAACTCGCCATTAGCCCCTCAGCCATCAATGTGAGAACGACACAACTCTAATACTCCTAAAATATTTGTCAGAGACTTTAAAAATGTCCTTTATGTAGTAACATCAAAATGAAATGGTTTGGCTCAAGTCTAGTATATTATATAATTATGACAATAGCAAAGCAAAGGAAATTTTAAAGGAACTGATAGAAATGATATATATATATTTAAACTCATTCTCATGTCGTTCTAAACCCTTAAGACCTTTGTTCATCTTTGGAACTCAAATTAAGATATTTCTGATGAAATCCAAGAGCTTTCTGAGCATAGACAGCAATGCAACTACCACGTTCAAGGCCCAGAAGTGTAGTAAGGACATTGTTAAAATAGTCAGGGTACTCTCGTGAACTAAATTGTTAAGTGAAGTTGTTATTTTTGTTTTCTTTGCGCACAAAAAGTATTCTCATAGCTTCATAAAATTAAGGTTGAACCAATGATGTCACATGGACTATTTTAACGATGTCCTTACTACCTTTCTGGGCCTTGAACGTGGTAGTTGCGTTGCTGTCTATGCAGGGTCAGAAAGCTCTTGGATTTCATCAAAAATATCTTAATTTGTGTTCTGAACAAAGATCTTACAGGTTTGGAACGACATGAGGGTGAGTAATTAATAACAGAATTTTCATTTTTCCTTTCCTTTAAATACACTGCATGGTTACACTTGTTACAATGCTCAGACACTAAGCTATAATGTGCATGTAAAACCTCCATACTATTAAAACAGTTACTGCTGTTTGTCATCTTAAAGATTAACTTTAACCTGCTCCTGCTTATTGTGCTGGAAGTGCTCACAGCCAGTACGGTTATCCTGTCAGCACGCTCAGCGGACGACTGCTGCAGTCACGGAAAGGTGTGTGTGAGTGTATCTCCTGTGCTATTTGTGTGAATAGACTGGAGTAATATAATTATTCTGGTATGTGTTTACACAAATTTTGTAATCAGTAAGGAAATAATTATTATATTAACAAATAATAATGTAAGAGCTTTCATAATGAATTTTGACTGTTTGGTGAAAATTTAGATTTTTTTTACAAATCAAATGTAATATCTTGCCTTGACTTGCAGGAGACATGTAATAAAATTTAATTTTTATATTTTAATAATTTTTATATTTTATAATTTTCAGTACGTCAACTTATTTACTTTAGTTAGTTCCCAAAGCAAAATGTCTAATGTCTATATTTTTGGTTTATTTCAGCTATATTTCAATTAGCAAAATAATAGCAAAATCCTTTTATGCTGAGTCCCAGCCAGCAGGATTTTAACACAGTGTGATATACTGTTGAAGTCAAAAAACGCCTTGCAGAATCTGCAAAATGTTAATTATTTTACCAAAATAAGAGGGATTATACAAAATGCATGTTATTTTTTATTTAGTACTGACCTGAATAAGATATTTCAAATAGAAGATGTGTACACATAGTCCACAAGAGAAAATAATAGTTGAATTTTTAAAAATGACCCCGTTCAAATGTTTACATACGCTTGATTCTTAATACTGTGTTGTTACCTGAATGATCCACAGCTGTGTTTTTTTTTTTTTTTGTTTACCGATAGTTGTTCATGAGTCCCTTGTTTGTCCTGAACAGTTAAACTGCCTGCTGTTCTTCAGACAAATCCTTCAGGTGCCACAGATTATTTGGAATTTCAGCTTTTTTGTGTATTTGAACCCTTTCCAACAATGATTCTATGATTTTGAGATCCATCTTTTCACACTGAGGACTCACTGATGCTCCAGAAGGAAAAACTATGCATTAAGAGCTGGGGGTGAAAACTTTTGAACAGAATGAAGATGTGTACATTTTTCTTATTTTGCCTAAATATCATATTTTTTTCATTTAGTACTGCCCTTCAGAAGCTACAGAAGATACTTACATTTTTCCAGAAGACAAAGCTGAATTTACCCTGATCTTTAAATTCATAAAGTATTCACCCCCCGGCTCTAAATGCATTGTGTTTCCTTCTGAAGCATCAGTGAGCGTTTGAACCTTCTGTAATAGTTGCATATGAGTCCCTCAGTTGTCCTCAGTGTGAAAAGATGGATCTTAAAATCATACAGTCATTGTTGGAAAGGGTTCAAATACACAAAAATGCTAAAAAAAACCAAAGAATTTGAGGGACTTGAAGTTTTCTTTTGAAGAACAGCAGGCAGTTTAACTGTTCGGGACAAACAAGGGACTCATGAACAACTATCACTGAACAAAAAAAACATCTGTGGATCATTCAGGTAACAACACTATTAAAAATCAAGTGTATGAAAACTTTTGAACAGGGTCATTTTTATAAATTCAACTATTATTTTCTCTTGTGGACTATATGTAAATGTCTTTTATGTGAAATATCTTATTCAGGTCAGTACTAAATGAAAAAAAACATGCATTTTGTATGATCCCTCTTATTTTGGTAAAATAATTAACATTTTGCACATTCCTCAACTTTTGATCTTAAATGTATATTTTGGTTTATTTTAGCTTTATTTCCATTTGCAAAATAATAGCCAAATCCTTTTATGCAGCTGGATTTTATCACCATGAGATATATCTGTGACTAACTGTATTTGTTTCTAGGTTATACGATTTACATTTTATATGCTCGTGTCTCTCTGCTCTTATTCTTTTCCTCATTGCTATCATCCATCTCATTCCTCCAGCCAGTGTCTGATGGCCCTGTGGTTGTGACCCCAGCTTCATTCCCCACCCGTCTTCTCAAGGCTTACGCCGTGAGTTGCCTACAAATGAGATATGTGTGTATGCACTGTATATCAGCCTGATTTTCACTATAGATCTGGTTTCTCTTTCTCTGCTGCAGGTAATTGAGGTTATAGTGGGCATCTCCGCTGTATTTGGAGGAATTATTGCTCTCAATCTGGGCGCTCTCCTCCCCGAGCCATATCTTTCTGTCACTTTCTTCTGGATTCTGGTAGCTGTGAGTTCAGTTGATTATATTAAATATTAGTCTACCACAGATTCTAAATTATTCAGTGTGATTAGCTATCATTGTTTGTTTGTGTGATACCTCTGCAGTGTTTTCCCAGTGCCATTGCCAGCCATGTGGTGGCAGAATATCCCAGCAAGAGTCTGGTGAGTCACCATCAGGGTCTCTCCGGCAATAAAGCAGTGCAATCGAACGTCCCTAGAGGACATTTACCATTCTCATTCATTTAGCTGTCTGTCTGCCTTTTCTATAGAGTGTTCCTCTCTAAAGACTGTCTCTCACCTTTTTTTTCCTGTCTTTCCGCCCTCTCAATTTTACCACTGTAGGTGGAAATGCTGATTGCTATAAGCAGTGTGACCTCACCACTGCTTTTCTCAGCTTCAGGTTTCCTGTCCAGCAGCGTGATTAATTTTATTGAGATCTTTCTGCATGAAGTGCCATTAGCAAAGGTGAGTCATTTCAGTGCACAGCAACAATCAAATCAAATTAGTTCCAATATGTCAGATATGGACCTTTTTGACCACTTAAAGGGATCACTCACACAAAAATGAGAATTTACTTATCCGCATGCGGAGTTGTTATTGTTAACTAAAACTATAAAATATATGTATATTTTTAAATTAAAGCTGAATTAAAATATAATTAAGGAAAAACATAAAAAACAAAATGTTCAAAATTGAAATATCTGATATAAATATGTTGAAGTACTGAAATTACTGCAATTAAAACCGAAATAAAAATAGAGCTACACTACCAGTCAAACATTTTTTAACAGTACCATTTGTAATGTTTTTTTAACTCTTTTCTGCTCACCAAGCCTGCATTTATTTGATCCAAAATGAGTAATATTGTTAAATATTTTAACTATTTAAAATAATTGTTTTCTGTTTAAATATATTTTAAAATGTAATTTATTAAACATTTATTAAACATCTGAAATAAAAAGCTTTTGTAATATTATACGCTATACCATTTAAAAGCTTGCAGTCAGTATAATTTTTTTTCTGGGAAAGGAATTCTGCATTTATAATGTTACAAAATATTTCTATTACAGGTAAATGCTCTTCTTCTGAATTTTCCATTCATCAAAGAAACCTGAAAAAAATACTCAGCTGTTTTCAGCATAATAATAATAATAATAATACATGTTTTTAAGCAGCAAATCAGAATATTAGAATGATTTTTGAAGAGTCATGAGACTGGAGTAATGATGCTGAAAATTTAACTTTGAAATCACCGGAATAAATCACATTTTAAAATATATTCAAATAGAAAACAGTTATTTTTATTTTAAATAGTAAAATATTTCAGAACTTTACTTTTTTGCTGTACTGTGGATCAAATACACTTAAACATTAAAAATCGCATTGTTCAAAAACGTTTGACTGGTAGTGTATATAGAAAAAATACAAAACTTAAATACAAACGTTAATTCAAAATATTAATAAATATAATAATAGTATATAAAAATACTATACTGAGCTGAATAATGACAGTATTGTCTTTTTGGATCAGCTTTTCAGCTGAAATTGTATTTGTTTCATAATTAAAGCTATTGTATGGCTGTATGGGTGATCATTGTGAGGGCCATAAATTGAATTAGTTTTGAATTAGCTTATTTAATAAAATTGATATGTGCTTTTGTCATTTTATTTTTTTTAATAATAATTCTATGTATCATTCATTTATTTTATTTTTAGAACTTCATCTTGTTTATTTCAGGCAGCATTTCTACTTTTCGTTTAAATTTTTTTTTTTTTTTTTTTGTCTAATATTTGAATTTTATTTTTGCTTTATTTCAATGAACAAAAACATTTTTTAAAATTATTAGTTAACAAAAGCAACACTGTTGAATCACTTCCAAAGACGAAAAATAAATTGTAACACTTTACAATAAGGTTAGTTAACATTTGTTAGTTTCATTAGTTAACTACTTTAGTTAACATGAACTGAGAATGAACAATACGTCTACAGCATTTAATAATCTTAGTTAATACATTAACTAATGTTAACAAATGACACCTTACTGTAAAGTGCTACCCAATAACTTTTATACAAGTTTGGAATGATGTTTTCATTTTTAGGTGAACTATCCCTACATTTTCCTCTTTACACCCCGAAGGACGTTTAAGGCATATTAAGTTTGTGAATGTATGTTGTGCATGCAGCAGTCCTATGACATACTGCTGCTTGTCCTGATGGGACTGCTGCTGGTCCAGGCGGTGCTGACGTTAGCCACCATAGTAAAATGTGCTTCCTACAAGAGCCAGCTCCACACGGGACCTACTGAATGGGACACGCTACACAAAAAACACTCTGAGGTAAACACACAAGCATGCACAAGCATAACACCTTATGACTGACAAGTCGATTTAAGAGCACAGGAAGTGTGTTGTACTGTGTGTGTGTTTTGTATAACTGCAAGAGAGATGGAAAACTGTACTGTACATTGCCAAATGTAGCATGAAAGACAGTCACGGTGGAACGGCAGAGCTGTTCCGCCTCTGTGGCTACTGGGCCATTTCTTTTCTATCATCTCATTCTTTTCTTACAGCAACAAATGTTGAATGGCACACTAAGGGATTTTGACAGAGAGAAGGCATGGAAAGCAGTGGTGGTCCAAATGGCTCAGTGACCAAAGATACAGCCATCAGAAGGGAAAAACAGAGAGAACGAAAGTGAAGGTACAAATATGGAGGATGATAATGTCAGCTGGAAGAGAATCAGTTTGTTTTATGGGTATGAAACTTACAGTTTTGTCATAATTGTCAGCCGACCTGTCATATTTATGAACAGTGCACTGCCGTTCAAAAGTTTGGGGTTGAAATTAATACTTTTATTCAGCAAAGATGCATTAAATTAATCAAAAGTGAAAGTATTAAGCAGCACAACTGTTTTCAGCATAGATAATAAGAAGAAATGTTTCTTGAGCACTGTATCAGCATATTAGAATGATCTCTAAAGGATTATGTGACAGTAATGCCTGTTGAAAATTTAGCTTTGCCATCACAGGAATAAATTACATTTTAAAATATATTAAATAGAAAAACGTTATTTTAGATTGCAATAACATTTCATAATATTGCTGTTTTACTGTATTTTGAAACAAATAAATGCAGCTTTGGTAAGCATGAGAGTTCTTTAAAAAATCATATTGACCCCAGATTTTTGAATGTTATGGTGTATGTCTGTCAAAGATATTATTGAATGACAATTTAGATAGGAAAAGAACCAACAAGGCAAAATATGTGTGTCACACAATCATTCAATCATTAATATTGCCTACCATACCAGTTGAAATTAGAATTTTATGTGATGAGTGAATGGCCGAGCACATTTATATGCAAATAAATGGTGAACACACCATGCATGTACAATCCACAGCACTTGTAATGCATTATCTAGAAAACGCACGTCTAAAGCTGGAAGAGTAGGGGACCTAATATATGATGCTTTTAATATTTCTAACACACTTTAATGGACCATGTTACTGTTCAGTGCCTTGCTGCATGCAACTGTTTTTACTTTGTTAGATTTTATTTTTGTATAAATATGTGAATATTGTGATGTTATTGTAGATCAATAAAATTGTATAGTTTATGTGAAATGTCAATTACTTGTTCCACCCAACATACCCGACAACACTACTGTACTCCGCTGTACACTAATCGAAAGTTTTTGAACAGTAAGATTTTTAATGTTTTTAAAGGAAGTGTCTTCTGCTCACCAAGCCTGTATTTATTTGATTAAAAATGCAGCAAAAAATATTTTTTACTATTTAAAATAACTGCTTTCTATTTGAATATACTTTAAAATGTAATTTATTTCTGTGATCAAAGCAAAATTTTCAGCTCTTTCAGAAAGCATTCTAAAATGCAGATTAGCTGTTCTGTTCTGTTGCTAAAATAGTTGAATACATTTCTTTTAGGATTCTTTAATTAATAAAAGGATCAGCATTTATCTGAAATAAAAAGCTTTTGTAAAAAATTATACACTATATCATCCAAGTTTTTTGGTAAGGTATTATAGAAATTACTTTTATTTAGCAAGGATGCTTTAAATTGATCAAAAGTGATGATAAAAACATTTATGATGTTACAAAATCTTTCAGTTTCAGGTAAATGCTGTTCTGCTGAACTGTATTAATCTGAGAAACCTAAAAAATCTACTGTTTTCAACATAATAACATGTTTTGTTTTGTTGAGCAGCAAATCAGAATATTAGAATGATTTCTGAAGGATCACGTGACTGGACTAATGTTGCTAAAAATTCAGCTTTGAAATCACAGGAATAAATTACGTTTTAAAATATATTCATATAGCAAACAGTTATTTTAAATAGAAAAAAATATTTCAAAATGTTACTGTTTTTTTCTGTACTTTAGATCAAATAAATGCAGGCTTGGTGAGCAGAAAAATCTTACTGGACATAATTTTCATTTTTCGGTGAACTATGGCTTTAATTTACTAAAATAATAATACAGTTTTTTTAAGGTTAGATAATTTAGTTAAGAGTTATGAAATACCAGAAGGAATTAAATAACACTGCATAATGAATGTACTTATCTTGCTGTAGTATATCAAATGTATTTGCATATAGCAATACAATTATGGGGTAAAATGCTCCTATTGCTCTCTTTTATATGTACAGTACATGATTTTTTAAAAAAATATATATTTATAGTCTTTTTACATAAATTATTTTGCCACGTCCATATTTTGGTAAACGATCAAAGCTAGCGCACTATAACCTAAAGATCTTTACAGATTTCACTTAGTCTACAGTAATATTAAAATATTTAAAAAATTAAATTATACATAGAATAGAATAGAATAGAATAGAATAGAATAGAATATTATGCCTGGGCTGGAGGAATTTTAATGCACAATAACATACAGCACAATGCAACACAAAAACTGATTATTAAAAAAAAGTTGAATCTAATACATATAATTATATATCGAATGTCGTCTTATAATTAAGCAAATGTAATCGCTTGCGTTTCCACACAAGCATGCTAACGATATACTGTAGTCTCGTGTAAGACAAATAAGCGATGACAATGAATCTCCTTGAAGGTCTGTGTGAAGATGATGGTTTAAACCGTAGAAGTGTGTGAGGTTTGTCAGGGGAGGGTGAGAGGGATGGCGAGAGGCGGAACAAACCGGTGTGTGTGCCCGGATACACGCTGAAACGGCTCGCCCGCACTGCAGATTAACTCTTCAGACGCCGGGGATGCTCAACACCAAAGCACAAGTCCCAGCATCCGCGTCCTTTGTTTTTTTTGGGGGGATCAGTTGGTCGCTGTGAGGACATTCCTCCTGATGTTGATGATTTGAGCATAGGATTCAGACTCGGCGTGTTCCTCAGTATAATCGAGTAATCTGACAGGTATGTGACATCATGAAGACGAGAGTCAATGCAAGCCAGTCCTCTCTGTCTCTCTATCACTCATGCAGTATATAGTATCATATATTTTATCATATCTATGTCTTAAGCCGCTATGTGTCATCCTAGCCAGATGATCCAGTGATGGACAGCTCCTCGACTGAGCGTAAGTGATGTGCACCGCATGACCTTTATTGCTCCTAAACATTCACTGTCAGAATGTCAATATGTCGGGCAGTGTCGTTACAGTATCGTCGATAAAACTACATTATATCTGACGGTGTTTTACGTTAAAAGATACTCTTGCATGCTGTTGCATTAAGTTTTCATGACACATTTCTTAATCACTATTAACTTGTTTGAGAGTTTTATCAAACCTGCTGAGAAAGAAGTTTTCAGTCTTTCTTCTAGTGTCTCTCAGAGGATCTGTACTGTCCATAACTAGGCCAAAGTGACAAATGCAAGTTTAAACTGTGCCTGGCAAGAATAAATTATTATTAGGAAAGTGTCTTGTATTTAAACATACTGTATTTAAGATTGCCAGCACCAGTTGTAATAATTTAAAAGCGAAATATTGAAAAACACTTAATGGTCAACCACAAGTATATCTAGTATATAGTTAACAGAGTGCAATATCTAAAATATAAATGATACTCAACCAGTCTAGGTGCATAATAAGAGAATTTGAAAACTTATTTGAACTTTGTACTAATTCAGATGGAGTGAGGGTACTGGTAGATTATCCAATGAAATATATTATTACCTGAAGGTGTTTAACCCTGCATTTAATACAAACAATTATTTATGTTACAGGTTGAATATATATTAAATGTAATTATATACACTACCAGTCAAAAGTTTTTGATTTTAGTGTTTTTAAAGAAGCTTCTTTTGCTCACCAAACCTGTATTTATTTGATTCAAAGTACAGCAAAAACAGTAAAACTTCTATTTGAATATCTTTTAAAATATAATTTATTCCTGTGATTTCAAAGCTGATTTTTTTGCATAATTACTCCAGTCACATGATCCTTCAGAAATCATTGTAATATTCTGATTTGCTGCTCAAGAACATTTATTATATAAAACAGCTGAGTTAAATTTTTTTTAGGTTTCTTTGATGAATATAAAGTTCAGAAGAACAGCATTTATCTGAAATAGAAATCTTTTGTAACATTATACGTCTTTATCATCACTTTTGATCAATTTAAAGTATCCATGCTAAATAAAAGTATTCATTTTATATAATTTCTTCCCTCTATTTATCATAGAATCCTGAAAAAACGTACTTAACTGTTTTAAATATTGATAATAATAATAATAATAAATGTTTCTTGAACAGCAAATCAGCATATTAGAATGATTTCTGAAGGATCATGTGACACTGAAGACTGGAGTAATGATGCTGAATATTTAGCTTTGACCACAGGAATAAATTACATTTTAAAATATATTCAAATAGAAAACAGTTATTTTAAATAGTAAAAATATTTCGAATTTTTTCTGTTTTTGCTGTACTTTGAATTAAATAAATGCAGGCTTGGTGAGCAGAAGAGATTTCTTTAAAAAACATTAAAAAACCTTTGACTGGTAGTGTATTTATTATTATTATTATTATTTATTTATTTTTTTTTAAATCAGCTTATTTAGCTATTTGATTGTCTTTTGCATTTATTAAATATATTAATAAAAGCCTTTATTAATATTATTATTTATTTGCATAAATAAAACCAAGTCAGGCACAAAAACACCAACTTTTGTTAGTGTCAGAACAATCCATTACCTTCTAATAATGAGTTGTTTACATTTTTAGGTGAACATAAAACATCTATAGTGCTTTCAGTGCTTTCAGTTGAAAAACTGATTTGCTTCATCCCAACAATAAAGTGAACTTACAAATGTAGGGTTCCTGCCATTTTTGTTGTCCATTCCATTTGTTAGAAAGCTGCTCCCTATTGATTTCTCGAGCTCAAAGCGATATATATAGATTTTCAAAATGTACGACAGCTATTTTCTTGTCTATGTTTTTTATACCGTGGGCAAAAACGCTCTGCAGCATATCAAGCGTCCATCTGCAGTTCAGAAACATGCAGTTAAACTTTCCAATGAGTTAAAGAATAACAGCGTATCTGGAGTGTCTTGAACGATTAAGCCTCTAGTAGGATGTCATCGTGTCTTTTTGTCCTTGTCACTAGTGCACGCTCTCAAAGGACTCTGCAGATAGGCACACTCCACTGGTTACTGAATTAAAGGAACATGCACTCTGAGTCTGAACGTGCACAAATGCATTTGCAGTTTTTCTTGATAATCTGTATCTGTAAACTCTCTTGTTCATTTACAGGTTTTTGCAGAAATGGAACGGATATGATGAGAAATTCATCCCAGCTGTCAATATAAGCAACAAATCAACTACCTCTGACAAGATCAGCCATCAATAACCCATCAACCCAGGCTGACCACAAAGCTTCCTTTGTGACTTAGAAGATCCACTTTCATCCTTCAAGTCAACACCTCTTACATATAACTCATTATATTGTTGCAGGGAAAAGCCCTCAGCCAATCCAGTGGCTGACGGGTTGGGAGAAAGAGGAGGAGCTTCAAATCCCATCAGGAGTGTTGTGAGGTTAGTGGCGAGCGGGCTGCTGGTGCCGAATGCAGAACATCTTTGAGCAGAACTTGGACATGGCCACGGCTCTGCTTGCGGGTGAGAAGCTGAAGGAGTTGATCCTGCCGGGTTCCACGCAGGATGAGAAGGGCGGCGCGCTGGCGGGTCTTATGGTGCAACTTAAACTAGAGTTGCCCTTTGACCGGGTCGTCACCATAGGAACTGTCATCATCCCTATACTGCTGGTCACATTAGTTTTCACAAGGAACTTTGCAGGTTAGTGGCATTAAACAGCAGTCCATTTTCTGGACAAATAAACACCTTACAATTTGCAGCGAGAAAGAGTTTTGAAAGCATTCATTTTCAATAAGAGGTGGTGATTTTTGAGGAATCGCAGAGGTCAGCTCTATGCCAGTATATGCCAATAAGCAGCGATATGTTGAAAGTAGCCAAAAATCTGAGTATATTATTAAGTCACATGACTTTCTGATGCACATCTAGGGATTTACTTGGTACATGCATTTCCATCAGTTTTTGTGCTTCTTACCAATTAAAAAAATATATATATTTACCTCAAATGAGCATGGAACAGGATTATAGTAAAATAATAATAATAATAAATATATTAAAGCTAAACTTAAAGCTAATACTAAAACTAAAAAAAAATTAAATAATCGCGATTAATTGTATCCAAAATTGTATCCAGTTTTTGTTTATATAACATATGTGAGTGCTGTGTATATTTATTATGTATATATAAAGGCACACACACATAGTATATGTTTTAAAAATATTTACATGTATTTACATGTATATATTTTAGGGCTGCAAAACAATTAATCACGATTAATTGCAATCAAAATAAAATTTTATGTTTACATACTATATGTGTGTATACTGTGTATATTTATTATGAATATATAAATACACACATATATATAAATATTTAGAAAATATTTGTATGTATATATACTTGTATATTATTCATATTATATATAAATATAAATACTTTATATATAAAACAGATTTTTCTTTAATAAACATGTATAATATACATGTATCCTTACATTATACGTGTATGCGTGTACTTATATATACATAATTGCGATTATTGCGATTATTTGCGATTAATCGTTTTGCAGCCCTAATACATTTATATTCATATAATTTATATTATACATATATATATATATATATATATATATATACATGCATGTGTGTGTATCTGTATATACATAATAAATATATACAGTGTGTATATACATTTTTTATTTTGGAAGCGATTAATCGTTGCCCAGCACTATTAAATAAATACTGAAATAAATTATAAAAATATGTAAAATCTAAAAAAAAACCTTTTTTTATTTCAGCTAGATGCCAACTAAAAAATAAATAAATACTGAAATAAATTATAAAAATATGTAAAATAAAAATGCTTTCGTATTTCAGCTAGTTGTCAAGTCAGTATTTCTCATTTTTGTGTAGTTTAACTTTATACTAACATGGTACTAAAATAACTAAAACTAGAACTAACATAAAAATGGATAAAACGATATAGACAAAATTAAAAAAACCCACAACACAAGTTACTAAAACTTAAATTAAAATGAAAACAGAAAATATAAAAATAAAAACAAATCTCACTTATACTAAAATAACACTGGTGCACATTCACGTTTTTATGCATATCTTGGGTTTTCAATTTAGTATTTTTATGCTAAATTTTAACATTTATTTTTAAAAATGTGTAAATGTAAACATGTTAAGAGCACCCTTTTTAACTGATGATATTGCATAAAATGTTAAATCGGAAATATTATGCAACATGAATGACACTGGAAACAGAGTTTCAGATTTTAATTTGATTAAGTTAAGCCACTATTAACCGCTCTATGGGAATTTCTATATTCCCGCTGTCCTCTGCTATCCAGCAAAGGAGTGGTTAAATGTTTTTCGCTAGAGAGATTGTGGGGTGATTAAGTAGGAAAAGAGAGAGAGAGAGATAAAGAGAGGTTGTGGTAAGAGGGGGTTTACTCTAAACGCTGAGTCAGTCTTACTGCATAGCAGCACCAACTGGCTGTGACTGAACATTGAGAACCCTGCTGGGCACAAACATGCAGTATAGCTTAAATCTGAACAACTGTTGGAGAAACACTAACATTTATGCTTAGGAAGGTTGTTGTTGGAGTCCCTGTGAGACTGCAGCTAAATTGCCTTTCTGTATCATTTGGAAGGTTACATTGCAGTATTTGTATTTTGTAATAGCAATACTTGTTATATATCAGGAATGAGGATTAGTCTTGGCTGAGACAGTTTAGCATAAATTGCAAGGATTTGAATCAGTCTGAAACTTTCTGAAAGAAAAGTAAAGCCTAAAGATTTTATTCCCATCTAGACACCCCAAATATAACATGCACGTATTTGCTTTATTGAACTAGAGCTTATGACCATATTACCTTTCTTAACATTATTGATTCTGTGCAGGAGTGTAATCCACTGACACCCAGAATAAGGTGGAGGCATCTATAGGAGTTACAGCAGCTGTGAAAGAAATACCTTTATATTTGTCCAACTGGCACAGACAAATGTAGCATTTGTTTTATCACTGATTCATCATTATTGGCCTGTGCTGCCTTATAGTATGCATTAAACCCATTCCAACCTGATGACAGCTCGTTACTAGAAACAAATCCCTGCTGGGTACAGCGATTGCCAGATTTTCCTGGATAGAGACAGTTGTAATATCCAATGTTAATTTTTACACAGTTTTAAAGTGCCCCTATTATGCCATTTCGAATATTGCCTTCCATTCAGGGTGTAATGTAGCTGTATGTAAATACAAACGATCTGCGAAGTTGTAAAGCCGAAAGTACACGATAAATAAAGTTATTGTCTCCCAAAAGAAAGAATCGACTCTGAACAGCCTGAACGAGTCGTTAGTAATTCGAATCCCACTTCCATGACGGCAACACGTCACGGTGTAACACATTTGCATAAGGCCCATCTATCTTCTACTTGACGCGCCCACAAATACTAATGACTGCTTCTCTAATCTTGGGGAGTTCAGCGCGGGATTCACAAAACGCTTGCTCTTGAAAAACACCTCAGTACCCAGTTTATTTAGACCAACTGACTCCACTGAATCACAAACACAACAGACTGGGCCATCTGACCAATCAGAGCAGAGTACACTCACGGAAAGGTGGGGTTTAGAGAGACTGAATCAGAAGTGTCAATGTTATTTTTGTATTATTTATTTACTATATATATATATTTTATTTTGAGATAGCTTTTATTTTTAGATTTTCAGTTTTCATTTTCATTCAAATTTAATTTTTAGTCATTTTGTAATTTTTTTCTTATTTTTTTCAGTTTTTAAAATTTTATTTCAGTTCAGCTTTAAGTTTTATTTATAGTAATTACAATAGTGTTAGTACTTCAACTTGAATTCTGGTTGTCAATGTTTTATTGTCATCAGCTGGAAAAACAGCTCTGAAAGTGATTCCAACGTGTCAGTATCGTTATAGCTGTGGTGCAGGGTTGCCAGGTTTTCACAGCAAAAACCACCATAGTGCTACTCAAAACTAGCCCAAGTTTTGGTGGGGGTCTCCTGGTAAAAATCGCACTCTAATGGGTAAAATACGTTTTTTTTCAAATTCGAATTTTAGGGGATAAATATCACATTATTGGGGTCGTTAAAACCCGTGGACATGAAAAACAACCCGTGGCAACAGTGTTAAAGTAGCCCAATTCCACGGGCCTCCTCTTACATGACTTTCCCCCATTCATTCTCAATTACCCCCCACCAAACTCACTGCACTCTTTAAGGAGTCTGTTAAAACTCAGTAGGTTCAGGGGAGGCGAGAAGGACACAGAACTCCATTGTAACTTTACCTGGCGGTAGGCTGTTGGCTTTCTTTAGAAAGCGAGTGAAAAACAAGTTTTTGTCTCATCCAATATTTTAAGGAGCACTGCCTCCCTTGCAGTGCCCCTGGTATGAACACTAGTGGTATCTAAATTATTGCTATTCAGGGATTTTCATGATTTCCTTCTCTTTTAGAGGAATCTATATATTGCTACACCCCACACAACTTCACTCGTGACCAGGCGCTGTATGCCAGAGGCTACTGCTGGACAGAGCTGCGAGATGCAGTGCCTGGCGTCGACCCTCAGCTTCGACCTTCTCTGTTCGAGCACAAGTTTCTGCCCTACGCTCTGCTGGCCTTCGCAGGCATCATGTACATACCTGCCCTGGGATGGGAGTTCCTGGCCTCCACACGGCTCACTTCTGAGCTCAACTTCCTCCTTCAGGAAATCGACAACTGCTACCACAGGGCAGCCGAGGGCAGAGCACCCAAGATCGAGAAGCAGATCCAGTCCAAGGGGCCGGGGATTACAGAACGTGAGCGACGGGAGATCATCGAGAATGCAGAGAAAGAGAAGAGCCCTGAGCAGAACCTGTTTGAGAAGTATCTCGAGCGCCGAGGGCAGAGTAACTTTCTGGCTAAGCTGTACCTAGCACGACATTTAGCCATCATCTGCCTCAGCTCAATACCAATAACATACCTGAGCACCTACTACGCCCGTCAAAGGCAGAACGAGTTCACTTGCGCGCTTGGCGAGCCGCCGGACACTAGCAGCATCCCTGAACTGCGGCTGAATGTTAACTGCAAGCTGCCAGCCGTGCAGCTCCAGCGCATTATGGCCGCAGTGGACATCGCTTTGCTGTGTACTATGAACCTCATTATCCTGGTGAACTTGCTGCATTTGTTTGTGGTGCGCAAATCCAATTTCGTCTTCGACAAGCTGCACAAAGTTGGCATTAAAACACGCCGGCGCTGGCAGAAGTCGCAGTTTTGCGACATTAATATTCTGGCCATGTTCTGTAATGAGAACAGAGACCACATTAAGTCTCTCAACAGACTGGACTTTATCACCAACGAGAGTGACCTCATGTATGATAATGTGGTGCGCCAGCTGCTGGCAGCGTTGGCTCAATCTAACCACGACGCCACTCCGACTGTGAGAGACTCTGGGATCCAGACTGTTGACCCAAGTATGGACCCTTCAGTGCTCGGTGTAGGAGAATTAGGAGGAGAGCCCTCAGTGATCAAAAGACCCCGCAAGAAGATGAAGTGGATCCCCACATCTAACCCTCTGCCGCAGCCTTTTAAGGTAAGACGTTCACGGGTTTTCAAAAGTATTCACACCCCTTAATTTTTTTCATTTTTTGTTATGTTGCTGCCTTACGTTAAACTGTTTTACCTACTAATTACTTTTTTGCCACATCAATCTACACTCTGTGCACCATAATGACAAAGCAAAAACACAATTTTAACAACTTCATGAATTTATTAAAAATGAAAAAACTGAAATATGTACATTGCATAAGTATTCATACCCTTAACTCAGTACTTAACTGAAGCACCTTTACAGCCATAATGCCATTCTTCACCTCACTTTTTCACTTCTCAAGCTCTGTCAGGTTGGATGGGGGCTGGCAGACATTTTCAGGTTTGTTTGGTTGGGTTCAAGTCCAAGCTCTGATTGGACAACTCGAGGACTTTTACAGAGTTGTCTATAAGCCACTCTTGCTGTGTGCTTAGGGTCATTGCCCTGTTGGATGGTGAACCTTCTGCCCAGTCTGAGGTTCTGAATGCTCTGGACTGGGTTTCATTAAGGCTATCTCAATGTTTTGGTGCACTGAGCTTTTCTTCTAATCTGACGAGTCCCTCAGTCCCTTCCACTGACAAACAGCCCCACTGCATGAGGCTGCTACCACCACACTTTACTTTTGGGATGGTACTCTGCAGGTGATGAGCAGTGCCTGGTTTCCTTCAAACAAAAAAACATGTTTTTTTTGTTTGTTTTTTTAAATTCCAAGTGTGTTTTTATGTGTCTTCACTGAAGAGAGGATTGAGTTTTGCCACACCACCATAAAGCCCAGATCGGTGGAGTGTTGCAGTGATATTTGTCCTTCCATAAGTTTCTCTCATCTGCATATATGATCATGGAGCTGAAGTAGAGTGACCATCCGGTTCTTGGTCATTACTCTAGCCAAGGCCCTTCTCAATTGCTCATTTGGCCAGGAGGCCAGCTCTAGGGAGAGTCCAAGTTGTTCAAAGCATCCTGCATTATGGATAATGGAGGCTACATGCTTCTATGAACCTTCAATGCAGCAGAATTTTTGCTGAACTCTTCCCCACATGTGTAGCTTGATGCAATCCTGTCTCTGAGATCTACAGGCAGTTTTTTTAACCTCAGGGCTTGCTCAGATATGCATTTTCAGCTGTTAGATCTTTTATTAAGACGTGTATGCCTCTCTAAAATCATACCCATTCAAATGAATTTGCCACAGCTTAACTTCAATCGAAGTGTAGTTACATGTATAAGCAATGTGAATGCTCCTGAGCTAAATTTCAACTGTCCAGATAAGGGTACTAATACTTTTAATTTTTAATACATTTCCAACAATGTTAAAAACCTGTTTTTTTTTGCTTTGCTGTTATAGTGTATGAAGTGTAGATTGATGCTGGGAAAGAAAAAAAATTAAAGCAGTTTAACTTAACAAAATGTGCAAAAAATGAAGAGGTATGAATACTTTTGCAAGGCACTGTAGTTGATGAATAATATGATAGAAGGCTATTTGTGAAATAGACTTCATATTTTTTTATTTTTATACAGGAACCCTTGACTCTAACCAGACTGGAAAACAGCATAAAGGCAGAGAAACCTAAACCAGTCCGAAGAAAGAATGTAGCAGATAGCATTATTGCTCCACTTCTGGACAGCAAGAGCACACAGCATCCTCCAATGAACAAAGGTAGAGTAAAGGAAGAGTAAAACCTGGTTTAGGTTAGTATAGCGAATGTCATTAAATCCTTTATTGATTGTGTTTCTAATTTTATTTTTCAGCTGCAGAAGCAAATAATATAGAGAAGAAACAAACTCTTAACCTCTCACTGGATGTTCATCCTTACATGCTAACTATCCAGAAAGCGAAAACAGAATCGGTCAATCCTGAGCCACCGCCTGTCGAGCACTCTCTCAGTAATGTGTATATTGAGGGTCCACATACAGTTGTCCATGTCTCGTCTTCTCATACTGGTAGGCTTGGATTGTCTGTAGGAAAGCACAATATATTGGTACAATATGTATTTTTGTAGGCCAACCTGTGAGTTAGCATCACCCTGGTTCCCTTGTTAAAAACTTTCTTCCA
The DNA here is from genome assembly GCA_012976165.1 of Labeo catla. Taxonomy (NCBI): domain Eukaryota; kingdom Metazoa; phylum Chordata; class Actinopteri; order Cypriniformes; family Cyprinidae; genus Labeo; species Labeo catla. The sequence goes on along the minus strand of VONZ01001285.1, from coordinate 106,706 downwards.
TTTTCTATACAAAATGCATGTTATAGTTTATTTAGTACTAACCTGAATAAGATATTTCACATAAAAGATGTTTACATATAGTCCACAAGAAAAAATAATAGTTGAATTTATAAAAATGATCCAGTTCAAAAGTTTACATCCCCTTGATTCTTAATACTGTGTTGTTACCTGAATGATTCACAGCTGTGTTTTTTGTTTAGTGATAGTTGTTCATGAGTCCCTTGTTTGTCCTGAACAGTTAAACTTCCCGCTGTTCTTCAGAAAAATCCTTTAGGTCCCACAAATTCTTTGGTTTTCCAGCATTTTTGAACCCTTTGCAACAATGACTGTATGATTTTGAAATCCATCTTTTCACACTGAGGACAACTGAGGGACTCATATGGAACTATTACAGAAGGTTCAAATACTCACTGATGTTCTAGAAGGAAACATGATGCATTAAGAGCTGGGGGGGTGAAAACTTTTTGAATTTTAAGAGCAGGGTAAATTTAACTTATTTTGTCATATTGAAACATCTTCTGTAGCCTCTAAAGGGCAGTAGTAAATGAAAAAAGGTTATTTATTCAAAATTAAAAAAAAGTACACATCTTTGTTCTGTTCAAAAGTTTTCACCCCCCGTATTTATGTGAAATATCTTATTCAGGTCAGTACTAAATAAACAATAACATGCATTTTGTATGATCCCTCTTATTTTGGTACAATAATTAACATAATGATTCTGAAAGGGGGATGCAAACTTTTGACCTCATCTGTACAGTACGTTGCAGACATTTCATGAATAACCTAAAGAATCATACCAACTTGTTGAAAATGGGCATCCGATGTCCTCTTTATGAATTCTGAAGTGTAAATGCAACCACCAGAAGTAAAAAAACAAAGTTCGGATACAGTATAAATTAACTACACCTGATTGCATTACTTCAATGTCTCCAGTGTTACTCAGCTTTCTACAACTCTTTTACAAGTTGGAAAGTTTAAATTAGAATAGTTTGCAAGAGCACGAGTATAAACATAATGAGGCTGTAAAAGCAGACTAGTCAGTAGATGAGTTTTCCTGTTTGGTGTGATGAATTCTGGATGTCTCACGCTTCTAAACATCTCAGACATTTAGTCTGTGTAGTCCCATTTAGCCACTTATTAGACTTCTTGCTATTTTCAGGAAACATAAAAGCTTAAAAATAATCATGAGGCAGTATTACTGGTGTATTTTATACCATTGAATAAAACATAAAAGTATATTGAGCTTGTCTTAAAGGGATAATTCACCCAAAAATGAAAGTTCTGTCATTAATTACTCATCCTCATGTCATTCCAAACCTGTAAGACCTTCGTTGATCTTTAAAACACAAGTTTTCTGACCCTTCACAGACAACAAAATATCTTAATTTGTGTTGTGAAGATGAACAAAGGTCTTACGGGTTTGGAACAACATGAGGGTGAGTAATTAATGATAGAATTTTCATTTTTGGCTGAACAGTCCCTTTAAAATCTTGTGACACATTAATTGACTTGTAGGTTTCTAGTGTTTTTTATTTTATTATTATCTATTTACACAAAATAGTATTTTGATATGCCACATAAAACAGTATGTATTGGTTTAGATTTGTATTACCAATAACTCTATATCACCTTTTTGTCCCCTTAGAGAAGAAAGAGTCTCCTCCGCTGTCGACCACCACTGCCTTCACCACAGCCACCCACTCCACAACGTCATATATGAATGGTGGAACGACCAGCATGCCTCCTCCAGACTCCCCAAAGGTCAAAGATCCTCTCAGCCAGGGGCCGGAGCCTGAGAGCCAGCCCGGGCCTTTTATTCGAAACCCCTCACACCCGCTGCTGAGCATCCATCACACCTTGTATGAGGACGAGGAGGAACAAAACAGACGGGACAGACTAGCCAGACCGGGCGAGCTGATTGCTGCTGGAGAGTGTTGAAGGAAAATGCAGATACACACCTGCACACACAGAGACACACAAATGCAAAAGCACTTAGAATATAAACTGAAGCACAAAGGAATATGCCGGGTTTTAGAGTTATGTTAATGGTTTTACCATTATGAGTGGAGCTCAGATTATTTCATTTTCAGAGATGAAGATTATGGGACATCGGGACAGCCGATGTTTTGCATATTTTATACTCTTAAAGGTGCACTCAATTATTTTTGTTTATGTTAAACTGGTGTATTATTAAAACACTTAATTTCTTTGTGCAAAAATAAGTGCACCATCTCCCAGCCTTACATCCACATATTCGGACGTGTGTAGTTTGAGGGAAAATAAAATCACCCAAGACCTTGGTGCTCACCATATGGGTTAATAAGTTCCCTACGACATTCCAAATGAAGGCAAGGCACATTTGAATTTTGCACAAAGCACCATTTGTTCCTGTATCGTCAATGTCTACACGGTTTCATGTTGTTTTTCGCAATCAGTGTCTCATGTAGATGTCTTGAGGTATCCAACGCAATACATGTACTCTTAAAATATGCAACCTCATGTTTTATTGTTGCAATAATATGCACATTTGAAATGTATATACAGAGCTGTACAGAACAAAATCTAATATGAACGATTTTAGGCTTTCTTTTTTAAAAAAGACTGTCACGTGGCATGTTCATCCACACACCTCTGGTGCACTTATTTAATGAGACTCACTCTGGGTCTTTGGGTCAAGTGCTCAAAGACATTCAGCTCTGGATAGTCAGAAGAAAAATGTGGATCCTTATACCAGCTTTTTTGAACAGACAGAGTTGCGACGGAAAGATTTCAGCTTCTTCTGCTGGACATTTTCAAAAGAGGATTCATGCTTTTGATACCTAGATCACCGTGAATCACCATTTGTGTAAGTGTCATTCCACCTTTGTAAATCCTAGTTAAAACCTTTGATACTCCCTTATGCATTTTGTGGTGACGTATAACAAATGCCCTGCCAAAATACACTTTTATGATTGTGGTACGCACAATTAGAATCCAAAAGCACCACAAGGCATGAGATATTAGAGATAGCTGCTGCAGCTCTGTTTTTTTCTAGCACATATCATGCATCCAAGTGCAATATTTTGATAATGATTATGTGATACAGGGAACACAGATCATGAGTGACTAAACCATTAGAGGGGAAGGAACGACACCTGATTTTCCAGGCTTAAATTTTCATGTGAATATAATTTGATGGAGTTACGGGTGCTAATCTCAAACTTGAAAATCTTCGTTCTTTGGCATTCGTTCTTTGAGACAACATGTTAAAATGGGGTTAGACAAGGTATGTATAAAAAACCTATTCATGGCCATGTTACCTTATTTATTTTGTTCTTGCGTTTAGGGGAAACGTCGTTTCGTAGTGCCATTTCATTTTTGTTGTCACAAATTATTGACAGATGTTTGTGTTTAATATATGTATATTTATGAAACTGCAGCATTTCAACCAAGTATCCTGCTTAGAGAAATAAATTAGTCTATGCTAAAAAGAGAAAATGTTAGATTATCACATAGGTTGTATACTGCATGTTCAACTGTTACTCATGTTACATAATTTACGTGAGAAAAAAACAGCTAGACTGTCTTGCTCAGCCCTTTATACTTTTTAGCCTCTCTCTAATGTGTTTCTTTAATGAGACATTTCTGTTATAGTTGAACTTCAGAAAGAGGTGTATAAAGTTCACAATGCTGTAAGATGCTGTAAGCAATTTTTAATATCATGCATAAAATGCTTACTACCTCACAGAAACACTGAAAGCAGTATGATGAGAAATCCCACTTGTCTGTAACAGTTCCACATAAGCTTTGTTGACAGAATTCAGAGAAGGGGCCCACGCTTTTTAGCTAATTAGAAACACCTTATCGCTGTGAATCTTTTTTTTTTTTTTGCTGACTAGGTCATCACCAGGTTGATGAATTGTAGTTACTGTAATAAACATTTTGTTTTAAAATTTTGTCTTCAGTAGCTGTAATATCTGAATGACAAAGATACATTGCACTTAACAAATTAATTTTAATTGATTAATGTAATCTAACTTAAACATGAGATGACATACTTAAGTTTACATCAAAAAAGAAATGTTTCAGAAAGCACAAACGTGAGTCAAAGTAAAGTTACATCTATATTTTAAGTATTTTTTGTTAAACAATTACATGTAGCCAGAGCTGCGTAGATTACTTACAAATTGTAATCTGTTACCAAATTACATGAGAAAATTTTTAGTTATTAACGTAATCCATTACGTTTTAGGTAATATAATCACATAACTTTTAACTTACTCATTTATCACATTGATTTAAAAAGGATCATTTTGTACCATATCGACATTAAAATACAAAGAGTAAGAAAAAATATTTAATTTGTTGTTATTAATAACATGAAGTGCATTAAACATTATATTACATCAAGGTTTGTGAAGGAACTGCCTGGAGTTTATGAGTTTAATGAACAGTTAATAATTAATTAAATAAAAAAAATTAAATAAATTTTTAAATCAATCAAAATAAAAAACATACAAAAAATAAATTGTTTTATTTGTTTACCTGCATGTCATGTGACCATAACCAATGTGAAAGAACCAATGAACATGCATATACACTGTAAAAAAACAATTTGAGTCAACTTAAAATTTTAAGTTCAGTCAACTCAAAAAATGTTTATTCAACTTGAAATGTTAAATTATACTAAGTGACAACTTAGATATTTAAGTTGAATCAACTTAAAATTTTAAGGCAGCTGGGTTACTTACCCATCTGTTAAGTTTAGCAAACACAAATATGTAAGTTGTTACTTAGTACAACTTAACATTTCAAGTCGAATAAACTTATTTTAGTTGACTGAACTTAAAATTTTAAGGCAGCAGGGTGACAAATTATTTTAAGCTGACTCAACAAATTGTGTTTTTTATTTTTTACAGTGTATGATACTTAATTATTGACATATTTATTGAGTACTTCAAGTAAATATATTAGGTGAAAGAGGATCAGATGACAAAAAAGTTTGTGAATTTGTGCATTTTAATGTGTTTGAAAGACAAAAACCTTCCAAAGATGTAGAAATATATGGTTAAAAAACCTACAGAGTGATAATTCAAATCAATGAGTTCATCAGTTGTAGATGCAATGTTGAAACACTTTTTAAACTGAAATGATTTTTGTAAATCAGTGGTCAAATGCTGTTTCACCCCCTGACTAATAACTGATCTTTCTGAATGTATATAAGCAGTAGGCTATTTTAGAAAGGAAAACGTAAAAGATTAAAAAAAAGGAATCAAAAAATTATTAATAAATAATATGTAATGATGTAATCCATGAAAAAGTAACTGTAGTCTGATTATGAGTATTTTAAAATGTAATCTAATCTAATTACAAGCACTTAATTTTTGGAATCTGATTACATGTAATCAGTTATACCCAGCTCTGCATGTATACATGTTAAAACTTTGAAAATATACAGTTCACATTAAAATAGTTTTTTTTAAAACATAGTTTCACAGGATAACATTTAAATTATACTTTCTTAATATTATTCTTATCGCGGAAGTAAGCCTATGGGCGAGACTTCCGGTTCATTAGCGTAATAGGGAAATAAAGATAAGAATAACAACGTGCACTAAACAGTAAAACTGTTTGCACTACAAACACTGTGTTCGAAATAAAGATAAAACAGTAAAATAATGGTTAGACACACCAGTTTGCAGTATCAAGCAGCAAAACCAGCTGTTTGTACAGCTAAAAATAGCTGGACGCAGATGAGACCGGAAGACAGACCCATAAAATTTACGAACTGCCGTGCCCGCTCTTACGGCAAAAGGTAGATAAAACCGTTTATCAATCTGTAAACATCTCAGTCTCTATTATCCTATATACTACATTACCCAGAAAGCATTGCGCTAGCGGGCGGCGCTACAGAGTCACTTCATGCGAGCAGCTGACTGTAGCTGTAACTTTAATCATTTCATTTTTGCCGAGGCTAGCAGCCAAACTACAGTCAAGGTGGTAGATTTAGTATTCTTTCAGTCTTTCTATAATAAAGTGGAATATTATTATCGTCACGGCACGTCAAATAAATAACTTACTGTTGGTCAGTTCTTTAAAGTTTTTAAAGGGGCTTAGCTTATATTAGCATAGCATCAGCTAACAGCTGCGTGTATGTGTGCGCAGTTAGCCTGTAGCTGAACTACCTTGTGAAGAATCATCCTTCACTACAACAACTGACACTCCGATCCAGTCTGGTCCGATCCGATTCGTTACTTCCGTGGGAAGAGTGGACAAGCTGTCTGCCAAGTCAAATGTAAGAGTTATTTTTATATTTGCTGCTTTTTCGGAAGTGGTGGCTGAGGTTGCAGCTAGTCCATCAGATTTTGCGGTTTAGTTTTGCCTTTTGACAGTTGTAACTTAAATTTAAAATGTACACGAGATGAATGGCTGTTCTAATAAATTCAGCTGTTTACAAAACCATTTCAAAAGCTGGTAACGGTAAGGTGTCTGAATTGAGTTTGGTGTGCTAACCAGGTGGTCCGATGACAGCAGGTTGCCACCTTTTTAATGTCTGACTTCTGTAGGATTAGATCTGTTATATGGTCAACATAAAAACGCTTTGTTGTGCAACTTGAATTATAGTTATCAGATCTAAACCTTCAGCAAAACCCAAACTAATCCTGTTGTGCTGGAATCACTGTAGTTTGAAAAGTAGACGTGGTATAGTTGCACAAGGCAAGATGGCAGGCTGATAATCAAGTCTGATGACTCACTTTACTCGACCAACCCAACTACACAAGTCAGAAAAGTTAGAAATCCTTTAATTAAAGAGTGTCTGGTTTAGTGCTGAAGCATATATTTCCAACAGGCCAGAACACAGCCTTCTAAAACGGTTCAAATCTGTGAAATGTCTCATTATCATTTTGTGGAGTCTTATTATGTGGGTTAATTTTGCTTTTGACTCATCTTTTATTTTAGGTTGAGGTTTTACTAAACGGGGGACAATGGAACAGGACAACAACTCAGAGGTATAGACCTAAGAACTTGTATGTTTTGTTTTGTCTTATTTGGCAGGATGAGAAATTCACTAGATTTGATTCAAGCCATGAACACATGCCGCCAAACTGAAATGGCATCTGCGGTTCAGTGATTTAGTTTCCTGTGCTTTTTGTTCACTTTCATTCTGGTTTAATGTAAATATAGTCTCTTTATTGCCTTCTTGTGGGTGCTGGAAATATTGGGTAATCGTCTTTTGTTTGTTTAGGTGGGCATTTCCCATGATTAAGAAATTTTTTGTTTTACCAAACCTCAAGATATCATTCCCTCGAAACAAAATGGCAGTTTCTAGAAGTGTATGCTGAGCTTGTTTGCACCTGTCAGAAGGTGTTCATATACAGAAATATGTCGATTTATAATGCATCTTTTTTGTTTTTAGGATGATTCAGTTGGCCAAGCAGAAGATGACACACAACCTCCATTTCCTCTCGGACTCTGTGAGTAATTTAAAAATTTATTTATTTTTATTTAAAATTTACAAAATAATAGTTCTGAATAGTTCTGAAATTTTCTTTGTTTTTTAAAGAAATGATGCTGTGTACTCTATAAAATTAATCTAATTGACAGATGTCATACTGTATGATTTCAAAACTTGCATTGTTCAGTGCAGGGTTATTAGAGTTTTTATTGTTTTATTAATTAATTGTTTTATTAATGGAATTTGTTATTTGAGTGTAGTTTATTGTAAGATTTCACTTGATCATTCTTAGATTTAGTTTTTTTTCTAACTTAGTTTAGTTTTTAGTATTTGAGTGCTGGCAACTTTGTGCTAACTAGTATAATTTATAGTAGTATAATAATTCTTAGCACGGTCTAGTATTATTGCTGTCTACTGGCATTTTAATTTTTAATGCAGGAGGGTTGTAAAGCTTAGTTAGGTTAAATTTCAGTTAATTTTGAAGTCAATTTATTTTAGTTTCTATTTTCCCACTTACACAACCAGTTGAAAGTTTTTAAACCGTAAGATTTTTAATGTTTTTTAAAACCTGCATTCATTAGATCCAAAATGCAGCAAAAGCAGTAATATTGTAAAATATTTTACTATTTAAAATAACTGCTTTCTATTTGAATATTTTTTAAAATGTAATTTATTCCTGCGATCAAAGCTGAATTTTTAGTATAATTACTAAATTAGTCTTTAGTGTTATGTGATCCTTCAGAAATAATTTTAATATTCTGATTTGCTGGTCAAGAAACATTTATTATTATTATTATCAATATTTAAAACAGTTGATACTTTTTCTTTGATGAATAAAAAGATCAGCATTAAGTAACATTATACACTGTACCATTCAAAAATATTTTTTGGGGGAAAGAAAGTATAGAAATTAATACTTTTATTTAGCAAGGATGCTTTAAATTGATCAAAAATGGTGATAAAGACATTTATAATGTTAAAAAAATATATATTTTAGATACATGCTGTTCTTCTGAACGTTATATTCATCAAAGAAACCTGAAAAAAATGTACTCTGCAGTTTTCAACAATAATAATATTAATAACATGTTTTTGAGCAGCAAATCAGAATATTAGAATGATTTCTGAAGGATCATGTAACTGGAGTAATGATGCTAAATATTCAGCTTTGAAATCACAGGAATAAATTGCTTTTTTAATTATATTTAAATAGAGAACAGTTATTTTAAATAGTTAAATATTTCAATTTTTACTGTTTTTACTGTACTTTGGATCAAATAAATGCAGCCTTGGTGAGCAGAAGAGAATTCTTAAAAAAAAAAAAAAAGAACATTAAAAATCTTACTGTTCAAAAACTTTTGACTGGTAGTGTATGTTTTTCGTTTTTTCCGCCAAGTTTTTGTTTAAATGTTTTATTTCATTTTTGAACAGTTTTTAACAGTTTAATTGCTAAACTAACTAGTTTAGTTCATCTAAGTTAAAAAAATTAAGCTAATTTCAAGTTTAACTTTTCCGAATGTCACACCACCACAAAAGTTCAAACCATATATTTTCTAAAGCTCATCCTTTCTTATGTTTGTCAGTACTGCTTGAAAAGCAGATCACATGACTGATGTTTGCATTGCTGTCTAGTTTGCATACAACGTTTTCTTTTGATTATGAGCTCATGTGGAAAGTAGACTATTTACGTAGTTTTGTTTACAACTCATTTTCCATTTCCGTTTCTGATTTTCAGTGCTGAAACTAGTTCTGTAAAAATATTTTCTGGTAGCGATGCCTCTTCTGTGGCCATGTATATATAATAATAAGTGCTCTTGCTCCACCTCCTATGTTCTTAGGATCCATAAAACGTCTTGTGATCTTGGTATTAAAATGTTTTTCTATTTAGCGGACTCTGAGGCAGTGGAAGTGTTGTGGCAAGTGCGGACCCAGCGCCGGCAGACGGAACCAGATCTGCCGGACACTGTAACACGTCTCACCACACCTGATGGAAGTATTGTGTACCTGGTTGGCACTGCCCACTTCAGCGACAGCAGCAAGAAGGATGTTGCGACTGTAAGCATTGGCTTTCTCTTTTTATGGACTAACATCAGTTCTACTGATTAACCAAGTCGTTTGTTCGTTTCAGACGATCCGAGCGGTCCAGCCAGATGTGGTGGTGGTGGAGCTATGCCAGTACAGAGTATCCATGCTTAAGATGGATGAGAAAACACTGCTAAAAGAGGCTAAAGACATTAACTTGGAGAAGGTCCAGCAGGCCATTAAACAGGTCAGCCATGAAACCCAAGACTATGCTGACATGGTTATTATATTGTCAAACACATTCTGCCATATTCATTTATCGACATGTTACCAGTCAAACCTCATTTCTACTCCCTGTTTTGTTTTTTCTCATTTCTCATGTCAGAATGGAGTGATGTCTGGCCTCATGCAGATATTGCTGCTCAAAGTCTCGGCTCACATTACTGAACAGCTGGGCATGGCCCCCGGAGGAGAGTTTAGAGAAGCCTTTAAGGAGGTCAGTGTGAATGCACATGCTCTCGCTCATGTTCCTGACATGCACTGTAACTCATGCACTCTTTTCTGACTCCCAGCAGATGTCACCAATTATCAAAGAATAATAAATGCACATAGTCACGAAACCTGAAACATGAAACCTGTGGACACCACCGTGCATGTCACAGCAAAGACTGGTCTGCTTAAATAAAACATGCATTTCCTTTTGTTTTACCCAATGCAGGCAGGAAAAGTGCCCTTCTGTAAATTTCATCTTGGGGATCGGCCCATTCCAGTAACCTTTAAGCGTGCAATAGCTGCTCTCAGCCTGTGGCAGAAGGCTCGTCTGGCTTGGGGCCTGTGCTTCCTCTCTGACCCCATCAGGTACAAGTTTACACCAGTTTGTCTTTATATGTACATTGATCACTCCTTTACAAGGCTTTAGAATCTTCATATGGTGTCTTAAAAACGAGATAGGAAAAACACCAAGACACGACAGCCTAAGATGCCAGTCTGTATGCGTACAATTTAAAAAAAAAAAAAAAGCTGTGCAAAATGGATTGTTGTGGGCTGGAAGCAATAAGCTTATGTTCAATTATATGTTCAATTATATACATATCTTGTGCCACAGTTATGTCTTTAATTTATTTGAGGGCTTTTATCAACAAAAATTGATATACAATTATTTATGTAATTCAGATATCATTTTAAAATCATTAAAAAAATTATTTTAAAAAATGTAATTGATTGACAGCCTTCATATTGTTATTGTTAATATTATTTGATCTGCATAAAGGCAGTGCAGCAAATTCTACCATGGTGTATAAATGCATCTCTAATTAATTTATGTATTACAGTTCTTTAAATTGTTTGTAATAAAGCCTTACACTAATGATAATAAGTTATTTATGTTTTTTTCCCCATTACATTAATGAGAATTGGAACGGTGAGGTTTCATGCTTAAATTAAGCATGAAATTACAACAAGCTTAATGAAGCCTTTACTTAGGACCGTTATTTTAATGACAATTAATAGCTGTTCTTAAAAGGTTAGTTCAGACAAAAATGAAAATTCTGTCATTAATTACTCACCCTCATGTCATTCCAAACCAAACCAGTAAGACCTTCGTTCATCTTTAGAACACAAATTAAGAGATTTTTGATGAAATCCGAGAGCTTTCTGACCCTGCATAGACAGCAATAGACTAATATATTCCCAGGCCCAGAAAGAGAAGAAACTGATGAGTAAAGTTGTTGTTGTTTTTTCTTTGCACACAAAAAGTAGCTCATAGCTTCATAATATTACGGCTGAACCATTGATGTCACATGGACATTTTTAATGATGTTTCTAATACCTTTCTGGGCCTGGAAACGTTTAAGTGGGTGAGGTAATTAATGACAGAATTCTCACTTTTGGGTGAACTATCCCTTTAAAATAATGATCCTAAATATTGGCGTCATTCTTTTTGTGGATGAAATATGGCCTGGACATGTTCTTGTTTGGTTGAAATTGATGTGAATCTGATTTTGATATGCATTTTTTTTGTTCCTGTCAGCAAGGAGGATGTTGAGAAGTGTAAACAAAAGGATCTTCTGGAGCAGACCATGTCAGAAATGATCGGCGAGTTTCCAGCCCTCCACCGCACTATTGTTGCAGAACGAGACATCTACCTCACACACACTCTTAGACAGGCAGCGCGCTGTGTGGAGGCGCCTCCTAATGCTGAGAGTGAGTACTGCATGCTGCAGTCTTTTCAACTGATCTGCTGTGAAGCAATAGCGATGCTAATTTGATTTACTGGCATCTCTTGATTTTAAAAATACATATTCTGATATGCTCAGTGTTTTTGTTAAGGGGGTAGTTCACCTAAAAATGAAAAATTTGTCATTTACTCACCCTCATGTCGTTCCAAACCTGTATGACTTATTTTCTTGGAACAAACAAAATGTATTTTTCACAAATGTTGGTAACCGAACAGTTTCAGTTCCCATTGACTTCCATTGTATTTTTGTCTATGTTTGGTTACCAGTGTATCTTCTTTTAAAGGATTAGTTCACTTCCAGAATAAAAATGTACTTAATCCATTGTCATCCATGTCAACATTTCAGGATTTTTCTCCATATAGTGAACTTCAATGGGAGCCAATAGATTGAAGGTCCAAATTTCAGTTTCAGTACAGCTTCAGATGGCTCTACATGATCCCAGCTGAGGAATAAGGGTCTTATCTAGCGAAACGATCTGTCATTTTCTTCAAAAAATAAAAATGTATATACATTTTAGCCATAAATGCTCGTCTTGCACTAGCTCGACCTCACGCATTACGTAGTCATGTTGGAAAGGTCACGCGTGACATAGGCAGAAGTACCAACTCAGAAAGTCAAACGAGGAGAAAATTAGATGGAGTTTTTCACCCTATCCTACCTTTTTGAACCGGAGTACACAGACAAAGAATTAACCACGCGTGACCTTTCCAACATGATTATGTAATGCGTGAAGTGGTAGACGTGCATCACAGAGCTAGTGCAAGATGAGCATTTGTGGTTAAAGAGTGTGTGTGTATATATATATATATATATATATATATATATACACATTTTTTTTGCTAGACGAAACCCTTATTCCTCGACCGGGATTGCGTAGAGCCCTTTGAAACTGCGGTTTGGACCTTCAGCCCGTTGGCCACCATTGAAGCCCAATATATGGAGAAAAATCCTAGAGTGTTTTCCTCACAAACGTTAATTTTTTTTTTTTTTTGACTGAAGAAATGGCGACATGAACATCTTGGATGACATGAGGGTGAGTAAATTATCAGGAAATTTTCCTTCTGGAAGTGAACTAATCATTTAAGTTCCACAGAAGAAAGTCATACATGGAAAGATGAAAATGAGCAAACTGTGACACAATTTTCTATTTTGGATGGACTATCTTTTTAAAGGAGAAGTTCACTTCCAGAACAAAAATTTACAGATAATTTACTCACCCTTTTTTCATCCAAGATGTTCATGTCTTTTTTTCTTCAGTCGTAAAGAAATTGTTTCTTGGAAAACAATTCAGGAAAGTTCTCCATATAGTGGACTTCTATGGTGCCCCCAAGTTTGAACTTTCAAAATGCAGCTTCAAAGGGCTCTGAACGATCCCAGCCAAGGAAGAAGGGTCTTATCTAGTGAGATGATTGGTCATTTTCGAAACAAATTGACAATTTATATACTTTTTTACATCAAATGCTCTTCTTGTCTCATCTCTGCAATGCACATTCGTAGTCTGTGTAATCCAGATCACTGCAGTTAGGGTATGTCGAAAAACTCCCATCTCGTTTTCTTCTTCAATGTCAAAATCGTCCTACATCGCTGTTTTACCTTTTATGTAAAGGGTGTTTGATCTTTTTGCATGGTCACTTTGCAAACACTGGGTTGGTACTTTTTCAGCGACGTAGGAGAGTTTTTTTTTTTTTCAATACCCTAAATGCCTTGAACCAGAAAAAACTGAGTTCAAGCAGAGCTAGACAAGATGAGCGTTTGAGGTTAAAAGGTATATAAATGATCAATTTAATGTTCAAATTGAAAATGACAGATCGTTTTGCTAGATAAGACACTTCTTCCTCGGCTGAGATCGTTTAGAGCCCTTCGAAGCTGCATTTAAACTACACTTTGGAAGTTCAAACTTGGGGGCACCATTGAAGTCCACTATATGGAAACAAAAATTGTTTTCCTCAAAAAACAATTTCTTATCAACTGAAGAAAGAAAGACATGAACATCTTGGATGACAAGGGGGTGAGTAAATTATCTGTAAATTCTTGTTCTGAAAGTGAACTTCTCCTTCAACTAAAATTTGGAGTCATGTTCCTTGTTATTACATGAAACCTCTTGTTCATACGCTCTCTTGTTTTTTTGTTTTCCTCAGAAGTGCCTGCTGTGGTGGTTGGAGTGGTTGGGATGGGTCATGTTCCTGGTATTGAGAGGAACTGGGACAAAGAGCTCAATATTCATGAGATCATGAGGTACATACTGACACAGTTGCATAAACTTTGGAATCTATACAGTACAGTAAAACATCATGACAATCTTTGTTTTTCTTTTAGTGTGGCTCCACCGTCTCGCTTTGGCTGGGTAGTACGCCACGTGTTGAAGGGAGCCATGTGGGGGCTTCTGGGTTACGCCTGCTTCCGTGCCAGCAAGGGTGTGGGGAGGGCATTACTCTCCTTACCGGCAGTCCAATCGTTGCTTGAAAATATACGAACGCCTTCTGTTTGACCCGGCACAGACATTTCAGCAGTGAGATCAGGATGTCACACTGAGCACCAATAGCCTTAACTACAGGATGGTGGTTGGGTAAAGAGCAAGAATAGAGGCAAACATCTTCTCATCCCACATGAAATAAACAATGGGGTGGAAGCTTTTGACTAGCTCTCTACCTCCTCAACCCTCTGTCCATCTGCTCTGTGGATGCAGAGTTGTACTGCCAAAGAAATCGGACCGTGCTTTCTTTCCCTTTTCCTCATTCTTAAAGTATGACCGACTAAGAAATTAGCTGCAGGGGACTTCCCATGTTATCATTCAACTCGAACTGAAGTTTTATTCTGTTAGTTGGCTCCTGCAAATGGTTGATGCATTTTCTTTCCCAGCAGGTGGTGTTCAGAAATCCAGTATTGTTATTCCCTATAAGTCAACATTTTAATCAAGACCCACTGTAATGTGTAGTTCATTAAGAGACACCTTTTTAATAATGGTATTCAGTATCCCAGAATTAATTTTTAAAGTCTTGCGCAGTAGGACCATTTGTGAAGAAAAGCATTACTCAGATTTTATTGAAAGTAAATTGACTTGATGATAAATACATGCATTGCACATTGGGAAAATGATCATGACCAAAGTATTGTTTGAATTTGTATGTTTCTGACAAAAGGCTTAAATGAGTGAAACTGAAACAACCATGCACAGTGTTTAAGAGTTTCAAGTCACATCCAGTAATGTTCACTTTTAGTGGGGAAGCACGGTTGCTTGGTTTTTCTGGTCAACATAAACTTTGCCCATGCTAGCTATCAAGTGCCTCTTACCACATGACCTGGAAAGGGCTAAAAGGAACAGAGACTGGTCTGGGTGTTTTGCTCTCGCTCCATATGGTCATAATAAATGGGTACTACTAAATCCGGACTCCTCTGTTTCACTCACACAGTTTCATAATTGGTTCATGCTAATGGAAAGTCTCTAGAGATTAGTGAATTATGCAATTAATTAGACAAGCTGCATGGTGTTTATGCAATATTTTGTAGTAGGATGAGAAATCACTTTTTTGTTTCACTGTTTCCCCAAATGTAAGTATTTTAATTTATGTCTTTCGCTTGTTCATAGAAGATGAATTGCCTAATGTTTCATTTCACTAAATTGGAAACAAACCTAATGCAGGCAGAATGAAATGTGACCTTTTCTATATTTATTTATTAACTTGATCACATGAGACCACCAAAATGACTTGAAACTGCAAGTGTAGAGAAACCAAATGCCAAGAAACCAAGAGTAAGTGAAGTAACAGTGACAGAAGAGCCATCTAGCATGGGCCAACAGGCCACAGTTTAGAAATCATGCTTTATATGGATGGGTGGAGTAAAGGTGGGAGTGTTTCAGCTGTTTGTGTGCTTAAAGCCTTATACTACCGGAACTGCTGCTTCACATCTTTGTTTTTCCATGTAGCTTTTTACAACTGTGTCTTATAGGGTAATTGAAAATCATTTTTTTTTAATATGGTCTAGGGCACATTTGAAGCACATAACACTTGAGTGTGGTGGGGAATGCTAATGCCTTGTGGTGTTTTTTAAATGTTTAGTGAATGGAAATTGCCCTTGTTTTGAACTACAGTGGGGATCAAATAAAAATGCATGCATGCCATGTGCATTTAAAGGTATGCTGGAGAAGGAATTGACTGTATGGATATATCTGCATGATTTATTGTGTAGATGGCTTGTTGGGATTATTTAATTGGGGTTTTTACAACATATTGTAATGATTTTAAATATACATTAGCATTCTGATATATTTGTCAGTGCCATGGTGCTTAATGAGTATTTCTCTTTGTATAACAACAGGCCCAGCGTTTAATTTTTATCATACATATGATGCAAGGTGGTTACAAAATAATTAAACAGGTTGACTAACTATTGATTTAATACAATGTGTTAAAAAAAATCTACTGATCTAATGACCCAGTAGTGTAGTTCTCCTATACTCTTACATTTGTCTTGAATGTCAGTCTTCCTGAAAACTAAAACTCTTGTCTTCCTGTCAATTTCATGCAGTTTTACTTCTTGATCATCTAGATCTGCTGCACTTGTTGGGTGAAAATGACAAAGGTATATTTGATGCATTTGTACATCCTTCAGCTTTACTCCTCCAATTTCATTTTTTTGCTAACCATTGTGAAAAGGGGAATAAATGGTCCCACTTCTTTTGTTAGTGCTATCATTTTTTGTCCTCCTTTTACAAGAAGCCAAAAAGTTAATGCTCAAAATATCTCATACATCTTAAAATCTTAAATACATTTTCAAACACATTATATTTGTCTATTTTCCACTCCTTTAAAGCCTTTAAAGTTTGTACAGTAAGTACATTATATAATTATGTAATGTTTTACATCTATCTAGCTATATATATATATATATATATATATATATTACAAATTGTAGTCAGTTGACAGCTACAGAAAACATGATTAAAACTGAAAACTAGTTCGTAATGTAATCCAATGTCATTTCATTTTTGATATCTGACATAAAAAGCAAAGAGAAAGAAATTATAATCCACTTTGTGATATCAAAATCCATTAAACATTACATTACACAACAAGGGTTACCCAGTTTAGGCTTAATGTAAGAATTGTAGTGGGTTTATTAGTTTGTAAAAAACCACCTGACCACTTTTTAGATTACTTTTTGTCTAATTTGCATTATACTTACAATTAAAGGTACCATATTGGCTTAAAAAATAAAGAGAAAGACTTCTTTTCAGAATTCTTTTTGTCTAACTTGTTTTATACTTACCATTAAAGATAGCATATTGACATATAAAATAAAGAGAGAAATTATAATACACTTTTTGATATCAAATTCCATTAAACATTACATTACACAAGGGTTACCTAGTTTAGGCTTAATGTAAAAACTGTAGTGGGTTTGTAAGTTGATAAAAAGCTACCTGACTACTTTTTGTCTAACTTGTTTTAAACCGACCAATAATTTACATAAAAAAGTCCTTTAAACATTACATTACAAATAAAAACAAAAAAAATAAGATTTGAGCACTAAAAACAAATATTTTATTTGTTTGTCTGCATATCAGTGCAACCAAGTAAATGTTTTGTCAAAGGAGTTTGTTCGAAAAAACGTTTGGGAATTCCTACATTACATGAACAAACATTAGTAAAAATGAAAACAGCAATTACAGCGATTACACTTCCCAAGTCATATGAAATATGATAACATTTCACAGTTATACATCGCCAGTAATTTGTTTCATACATATTCTAATTCGAGAGGGGCTTTTTAGTTGGTATTTATTTTCATGGCCATATATTGTGAATATATTCAAAGCAAAATGCTATATATATTTACTTTTCAATAAAAGTAAATGGGGACTGAGTTAATGGGTGAACTATTCTTTGAAGTCTGTTTGAATCCTAGGTGTTTGTTTCTAGGGGGAACAAAAACAACGACGGACCAGATTTCCGTGGACATATGAGAACAGATTGGTTCTCTTCGTAGTTACGTAAGGATGACTGTCACTTTTCCCAAGTCTTCTTAACAAGCTTTGTTAGATATGAGTACGATGTGAATGGCTTCTGCTGGAGCGCGTTTAGCGCGGCTTTATATCTCATGTCCCGGTGTTATTTTACGTAGATCGATATCACATGCGGGGATGGACGACATGGGATTAAGCACGAGTCGTTCTTGCCTCGAACGACTGGAGTTTGACAATGTTGCTCTTAAAAAACTTCCACTGGACCCGTCCACCGAGCCAGGGGTCCGACAGGTCAAAGGGGCCTGCTTCTCTAGGGTACAACCCACCTCTCTGAAGAACCCAAAGTTTGTGGCAGTTTCAGGGCCAGCTCTAGGACTGCTGGGTCTTGATGCTGATGAGGTTTTGAAGGATCCACTGGGTCCAGAGTATCTCAGTGGGTCTAAAGTGATGCCAGGGTCAGAGCCTGCTGCCCATTGCTACTGCGGGCACCAGTTTGGACAGTTTGCAGGACAGCTTGGGGATGGAGCAGCATGTTATCTGGGAGAAGTGAAAGCACCAGTGGATCAGAGCCCTGAGTTGCTGCATGAGAATCCCACTGGACGCTGGGAGATCCAGGTGAAGGGTGCTGGACTGACGCCGTACTCTAGGTAGGCCTGCTGCTGCATTATCACTGCTGCTTTATCAACATTTTATGTAGATATTGCCACATCATGTTGTGATATTCTCATTGGCTGTTCACATATGTGACCCTGGACCATTAAATAAGTCATAAGGGTCAATTTTTTGAAATTGAGGTGTATACATTGGCTTTCCATTTATCTGTGGTTTGTTAGGATAGGACAATATTTGGCTGAGATTGGCTGAACTATTAGAAAATCTATTATCTGAGGGTGCATAAAATTCAAAATATTGAGAGAATCGCCTTCAAAGCTGTCCAAATGATGTTCTTTGCAAAGCATGTTACTAATCAAAAATTAAGTTTTGGTAAATTTACAGTAGGAAATTTACAAAATATCTTCATGGGACATGATCTTAATTTAATATCCTAATCATTTTTGGCATAAAAGAATAATCGGTCATTTTAACCCATACAATGTATTTTTGGCTATTGCTACATATATACCCATGCTACTTAAGGCTGGTTTTGTGTCACATTTTTAATGATCATTCTGAAGATCCCATGTATAAATGGTCTTATCTTATAACTTGCATAGTATAAATGGAGCAGGACAGGAACAAAATTATTTTTTTATTTTTCTTTCCATAAGATCTTTGTGTAATTTTTGTCCTTGTGTTTTTTTTAGACAGGCAGATGGGCGAAAGGTTTTGCGCTCCAGCATACGTGAGTTCCTGTGCAGCGAGGCGGTTTTTGCCTTGGGAATCCCGACCACGAGAGCTGGATCAGTAGTGACGTCAGATTCACGAGTTATGAGGGATATCTACTACGATGGCAATCCACGCATGGAAAGATGCTCTGTGGTCTTGCGCATTGCTCCCAGCTTTATTAGGTAATGTTAAGTTATTTATTTTGTTCCTAAATGCTTTCTTAAGTACTTTCCTAAAGTGTGTGTTAGTTTAGTATTATTTATATACTATATTATTTATTAATAATATTTTTTTATTTAGTTATGTATTTTATTTATTTATTTATTTTGTATTTTTAGGTTTCACTAGTGTTTCAGTAATTTTATGTGCTTTTGTCATTTTCATTATTTTTTTTAATATTTATACACTACCAGTCAAAAGTTTTTAAGATTTTTAATGTTTTTTTTAAGAAAAAATATTCTTTTCTGCTTACCAAGCCTACATTTATTTGATCCAAAATACAGCAAAAGCAGTAATATTGTGAAATATCTTTACTATTTTAAATAACTGCTTTCTATTTATATATATATATATATATATATGTAATTTATTTCTGTGATCAAAGCTAAATTTTTAGCATCATTACTCCAGTCTTCAGTGTTACACGATCTTTAGAAATCATTCTAATATGCTGAATTGCTGTTCAAGAAATGCTTGGAGTCAGTATTTTTGAATTTTTTTTTTTTCGAAAGAACTTATAGAAATGAATATTTTTATTTAGCAAGGATGCTCTAAATTGATCAACAGCTATGACATTTAAAATGTTACAAAAGATTTCTATTTCAGATAAATGCTGTTCTTCCAAACTTCTATTCATAAAAAAAACCTGAAATAATCTAATAAGCTGTTTTCAACATAATTATAATAATAAATGTTTATTTGAGCAGTAAATCAGAATATTAGAATGATTTCTAAAGGATCACGTGGAGTAATGATGCTAAAAATTCAGGTTTGAAATCACAGGAAAAAATTACATCTTACAATATATTCAAATAGTTATTTTAAATAGTAAAATTATTTAAAAATTGTACTGTTTTTGCTGTACTTTGGATCAAATCCAAAAAAAACATTAAAAATCCTACTGTCCAAAAATGTTTGACTGGTAGTGTATTTAGCTGTGATTTTGTTTTAATTTTAGTAATTTTAGTGCTTTAACTCACTTTATTTTAGTTAGAAAAATTTTAAAGGTTTTTAAACAAATATTTGATTTTAAAAAATTGTTTTAGCTAACAATAATGACAAACTATCATTCAACTACCTCAGCTATCTCTTTTGACCTACTTGATTTGCAGAACTTCAGTTTTTATATCTATAGTATCTAATTTTATTTTATTTTATGTCACTTGTAAAGGTCTTTTAGGTCTAGCTGACATTGTTCTAGATGTTAATACAGCATGTTGACCCGATTCTTGATGTAGGTTTGGATCATTTGAGATCTTCAAGCGAGCTGACGAGTTCACTGGCCGTCAAGGTCCCAGCTACGGCCGTGATGAGATCAGAACCCAGATGCTGGATTACGTCATTGAGACCTTCTACCCAGAGATCCATCAGAATCACTCAGACCGCATTGAGAGGAATACTGCTTTCTTCAGAGAGGTAGACTGAGATCTATTCATCACTTTTAATAATATCAGTGCTGCGGTAATGGTATTGATCCACTGAAACGCCAGACCATTTTCTTTTATTTTTAGTTCCTGCAGTTTGTTGGTCTTAATCTTCAATGACCTTCTTTACCTGAGTAACTTTGGCAGGCTACCATCATCAGATTTAGCTCTTTATCCACTGAGACTATATTAGAGCATGTTAGCACTGAGTAGTGATTAAATTAGCTAGTATAAATTTTAAATAGAACTATTTTAAATGTTACATTTATTTGTGACTTACAAATGAAGGTAAATACTAAAACAATATTTCATTTTTATTCTTATTCTGTTTTCTACTTAAATATTTATTCATTTAATGGTAGTTTTGTGTTTGTCCTTGTTCTGACTACTTTTTAGATTAGTAATATTTTATATAAATAACTCAATATCAGATATAACTTTGCATATTTGTTGTGAATTTCTATATGCACTTAGACATGCATTTTTATTACTAGGTGACTTTACGAACAGCGAGGCTGGTGGCTCAGTGGCAGTGTGTGGGTTTCTGTCATGGAGTCCTTAATACTGATAACATGAGCATCCTGGGCGTGACTTTGGATTATGGCCCTTTTGGCTTCATGGACCGGTAAAGTTGGACATTAACTCAAATGTTCTTCGGACTGTTTAGCAGTCATTTGCATTATTGAACAATCATTCATGAACACTCATTTCCTTGTTTTTTCTTTCTAGTTTTGACCCAGATTTCATCTGCAATGCTTCCGATACTTCAGGCCGGTATTCATACCAAGCCCAGCCAGCCATCTGCCGCTGGAATTTAGCTCGTCTCGCTGAAGCCCTGGTGCCTGATCTACCTCCAGACCGGGCCGAACAGGTGCTGGATGAGTACCTGCCTCTCTACAATGGCTACTATCTGAGCAACATGAGGAAGAAACTGGGTCTGCTGAGGACGGAGGAACCAGAGGACGAGATTCTCATCACAGAGCTTATGCAGACCATGCATAACACCGGTATGAAGATACTGTAACAATCATCTTGCTTATGATGCTTATTCTCTTTGATGGTAAATGATTATATCTCTGATTTCTCTCTACCTTTCCATCCTCTTAGGTGCGGATTTCACCAACACTTTCCGCAGCTTGAGTCAGATTTCCTGCCCAACACAGCAGGAGGGGGAAGATGAAAGTGAGGCCATAAAACAAGCTGCAGAGCTTCTCCTGCAGCAGTGTGCCTCTCTAGAGGAGCTCAAAGCTGCAAACAGACCCACCATGGATCCACGGTAACATCTCAGTGTATATTCTCATGTATACTACCATTCAAAAGTGAATATTTTTAAAACAGGTCTCTAATGCTGCATTCATGAGGCTGCATTTACTTGATTAAAAATACAGAAAAGCAGTTATATTTTAAAGCATATTACAATGTAAAAATATTTTACTGTGTTTTAAAATTTATAATTTATTTCTGTGATGGCAAAGCTGAATTGTTAGCATCATTACTCCAGTCAGTGTCACACGATCATTTGGAATTTATTTTTATTATTATTATAAGTGCTTTTTTTGTAAATCTTGTGACTTTTCATTGGTTTAATGGATCCTTGCTAAAACAAAAAAAATCATTTTGTTTAAATAAAAATAACTGACCCCAAACCCCTTTGAATAATAGTGTGTATGTTTGCCATAAATAGTGTAAAATGTATTAATGGTGTATAATGATCAAAGTTGTGCTTAGTTTGCTATGTAGTAAAAACAGCCGAACTATTTCCTTTAGCTCTTAATAAAAATTTAAATTTCATTCAATTTCGTACTGCTGTTGACAAAAAAGTGTTGTTATTGTTAACAGTCAGTAACAATATTGAATATTTAACTTAAGTTTATTTAAAATTAGAAATGTGGCCTTAACTAAATGAAAAAAAAATAGAATAATATTTTGAAAGTCTTAATAATATTTAAAAATATTTTAAAAATAGTAAAAACTAAACCACTAAGTGACAAAAGCACATCACATAAAAACTTAAACTAAAATTAAAATAAAGACAAATAAAAACAGTGGATTTAATAAAACTGTAATAGCATATGAACACTAAAGTATCTAAAAATAGTATGGAAATTCTAAATTTTAAAAGGAAATTCTTATATATCTTTATTTGCATACTTCTGTTCAGTGATGTTTTCTTTCCTTCAATATAGCGAACTTGCAATGCTGCTGTCCATGGCTCAGAGTAACCCTGCACTTTTCCAGATGATTTCGGACAGGAAGACAGTCGCCCGTCAGCTGGACAGGCTCTCAAGATTGAAGGAGCTTATGGACACCACTGCAGAGCAACTAAGAGCCAAACAGACTGAAGACTGGTCCTGCTGGATCCAAAAATACAGGTAGAGAAAAGAAGCATTGAATTCTTTTGATCTGACACATTCCTGTTGCCAGTTAAAAATGCATTGCAAAACATTGTTATTTGAAACCAAACAGATCTAAAGAGAAAGAAGTTTTAGTAATTTAAGATCTGTGTGAATTTTTTCAATGTACTTTTATATTGTCTATCCAATTCTGAAGGCAGCGGCTTGCTCGTGAATGTGAGTCAGGGGTTGATGTGGAAGATCTGCAGAGGGAGAGAGTACGTGTGATGAACAACAACAACCCGTATGTGGTACTCAGAAACTATATCGCCCAGAATGCAATAGAGGCAGCTGAAAATGGTGACTTCTCAGAGGTGGGGCTCTTACTAGCTTTGTTTTAGTTACTAATATCATTCAAAAGTTTGGGGACAGTATGATTTTTAAAATAGAATTAATACTTCTATTCAGCAAGGACACATTCAATTAATCCAAAGTGGCAGTTGAAGAATTTTACATTGTTACAGAAAATTCTGTTTTAAATAAATGCTGTTATTTTTTATTTTTAACTTCACAGACCCAAACTTTTGAATAGTTGTGATGTTTTTATTGAACAAATTTGCATTTTAGTCTTTGTCTTCTCAAACCCATTAGGTCCAGAGAGTTCTGAAAGTGCTGGAAAAGCCGTTCTCTGTGCAGGAAGGTCTTGAAAAGCCAGGCTGGGTGGGAAGAGGAGGAGTGGCGGATTCAGGAGAAAGAGATGAGACCGGAGAAGAAGGAAATACTTCAGGAGCAGAGGCTCGAGTGCTTGTCCCATATGACAGCAAGCCCCCCATATGGGCCAATGAGATCTGTGTCACCTGATCATCATAAAACCTTCATGACAACCTGCTCATTTAAGCAGAATAATCCTGCAGAAGCTGGTCAGGTGTCAGTGAAGGTATTAAAAGAGGTATTAAACTCCTGTCCACCAGTTAAAAACATGCAGTGAGATAACGCGTAGGGGCTAAATGAAAATCCAGCACGTTTATTGCTGTATATTTGACTGGTTGCAAATGATGACTTAGACCGGCAGTCTAACCATGACAGGTCTCAGTCTGAAAGATAGAAGTTATGCCTTTATAAAATGACTGTGACTTTAAAATAAAACGCACAAGCTGTTGACCAACCAAGCTTTAAAGTTTAAACGCACAAAAAATGTAATCGTTTTCTTAAAGGGTCTTATTTAAAATCATGTATTTATACAAGTATGTAGTGCTGATCTAACACACTATCCATGCTTAGCTGAAATAGTCTATTATTCCACAACTACATTTACATGTAAATAGTAACCTGACTGAAAGTGTTTTATTTTCAGTTAAAAACTCTTAAGTTTGCTTACCACACAGCTTCACCTAGTTCATTTTTAAAGTGTAATTGGAAAATCATTTCATAAATCATTTTACATTTTAATTTTGGAACCAACAGAGCAAATACTGTATTTTCATATGCTTTGTGCCCATTCCTGAAATGCCATAATTAACAGAAATAATGTCTTTCAGCATAGTTTCAACAACTGTGAAGAAATTCTCAGACGTTATTTATAATTTTTATGAACTTCCCTGATGAATATGCAGTATTTCTAAGATAAAATACTAATTTAATAAACATAACAAATAGCATGTCTGTGTTCTAATTTTGTAAACCAGGATTATTTCTGTGAGGATGATGTTTTGTATTTGTAAAAGACATTTGGGACCTTTCCAGTGAGAGTGTGTGTGGAAGCGGCTTCCATTGTTTTCGTTTAGGGAGGAATGTCTGTGCCTGGGGCCCAGTATGTAGGTAACATGTTATCACAGGTTCAGATGTGCACCTAAAAATATTAGAGCAGATTTCAAGTACTTGCAGACACAAAAATCTCCATGTAATCTAATGCATCTAACAGGGGAAATGAGCATTCTTCTTCTTTGTTTATATTGTGAAAGACCAAAATCCAAGGGACTCCCAAAGCCCTCGTATTAATGTTTTCAAGGCTATGGAAGAAAAAAACATGCAGCAGTTCTCACATTGACTGAAGGACAAACATGTTCTTAAATTTTTTGTCTCAGTGACGCAATTCGTGTATGGAAAGCTGTTTTTACGTTTATTGCATTAAACCAACTAGTATGTTTAATGCCACTAATAATTATTTAATCACTAGTAAGTCATTTAAGTCCAGTTCCATAAAAGTGTCGATGTGAAAATTCTGTGTGTGATTTACTAACAATGCGCACATTAAGGAACATAGACACAGCCAGATAATTTTCATAATGACCAGCGCAATCTACCATCTACCAGCGCAAATGCGCTTTTTCTTGGCATTAAATAATGGAATGAATACCAGTATTTTGACAAGCACAAATGTTACAATGCATTCACAGGGGGCGTCAGCATCAACACCTCTCGTTTACTTTGAGTGGGGTGACATCAAGCATTGCTGAAGTCCGTTGCCTCGCCTCACTGGGGTTGCTTGCGGCAGAAGTTGAAAACTTTTCAAGCGACATTACAGGCCTTAGCCAATCAGATCGCCTTAGGCAAATATACTAGTGTAGACGCTAGCCAATCGCGTTAATGCAACACCAGAAAAGTAATGTGATTGACTGTTGTTACTATAATGGTCGGGTCAGCACCAAGCTTCAGCCACGCCGTCCATCAGTGCCCCATGTGACTGTACTGTTGCATCATTCATTTTAATATCCTCCTCCTAAAATTTTGTGTTGGAAAGGGGAACTTCTACAAATGCATATTCAATAAGGTCAGGCACAAAAATAACTGCCCAGGCCTTTTCAACGCTAATTCTTTATTGCACATCTCTAGTAAATCCTGACAGTACAATTTTAAAGACGGTTTGCGCTGGCGCAAACTGTTAGTAAATCTGGCCTTTATTCTCTTAGCATCTAGAATCTAGTATTACATATTCATTACATAATAGTAATAATTACTTCACTGCTAGTCAGTAACCCAATAGTGACAAGTAATTGTGTCATTTTTACTTGAACAAATTTAATTGGCATTGAATTCTATTGGAATCTGTGTTTAGATATCGGTTCAATTTTGAGAGGGTGATTACACAACAGCGTTTTCAACTAAAAATGGAAAATGTTTTACATTTTGGCCATTCATTTACACGACAGTGGTGTTTTGGAGGCCTAAAAATGCAAACCTTTGTCAGCTACATTCAGTCTATGTGCAAATGTGGTAAACCACATAGTGTTTCTTTACAAAGTGACACTGCCAACTACTGACTTGGCATGCAAATTACACCATTTTTAGTTGTTTTTGTGGACCTGTGTAAAGGTAAATCGTATTGACAATATTGCTGTCTGTATGCAAAACTTTTCAAAAAAAGAAGCAGAGGAAAACTGTTCCTTTTTTGGTACAGTCGTTGTTGTGTGAACATACTGTGAATATTATTCATAGTATATTTTCCATTTGTTGCTCATACCTATTCCAGTTTTACTTGTAATTGTAATAATTACTAGCTATTTGAACAATTACTAGCATCTATTCCAAGTTTCTGGGATAGACTGAATGCTAGTCTCTACTTGAATCATAGATACATAGTTAGAATAGTTACTTATTAGTGACATTGGAAAACATACTGGACCTCATCTGATTAAAAGCTAATATATTTTTCAAGTATTAGCAACATTAAAATGGGTCTTACATAGAATTGCTCAGTAGCTTTATGTTAAAACGGCTTGCCATACTTACGGCCACGCCGGAGAGGGAGCGGTTACGCGAGCACGCACGGTCTATGAACGCGCACAGGTAGATTTCTATTATCAGTGTTCAGGTAAACCTGGAAATCTCAGCCGTGGGACTCGAGGTGGCACATTTAAAGTGGTATTCACCAATATGTCAGTCCGATCAAGACCTGGCTATTATCGCCAGGAGGTGAATAAAACCATTTGGGAGGTGCCGGAGAGATACCGAGATCTGAAACAGGTGGGGACGGGGGCATATGGTACAGTATGGTGAGTGTACTCTCATTTTCTGTACTTCCTGGATAGAATCGTGCTTTACATTGTAACCACACGTAATGCATTGTCACTGTAGCAGATCCACGTATCCGGCGTCTATTCAAAACAAATGATGTGGACGGAGGCAGTCAAGAACAAGTGAAAGATTACTTCATGATTAAGATGTCCAGAAGTAGCTTAATGGAAATTCAGTAGTATGTGTTTTTGTTTTCTCACTGCGTCTTTAAAGAGATATTCAAGAAAAACAAAGAGAGAAAATGCGAGTTCCTAATGAGAAATTCAAGTGCCTACAAAGCTACGTTGCGTACAGCTCTTTGCTTTACTATGAAGTTAATAATTGTAAGATGGCAGCTGTTGACGAATACTGCCTGTGGTCAGGTGATGATGGTTTATCGCATGTCCTTACGTTTTCATACTTGCTTTAAAAGGCCCAGAGGAATATCCCACTATTGAGACGTCCCACAATATAGTAAATAAAACCATTTCCGCTTTGAAATGATAGCACCATTTACTATCCCTAAAACCACTCGTCCTCAGACCAGTTCTTCATATAATTAAAATATATCACCTAAGAAAAACAGAAATAGGTGTATATATTGAGCATAGGAGTTTCTTTTGAGATGGCAAGCTTCTTTTGCTGTAAGTTCTACTGTATTCATGCACACTAGCTTGAAATGTGTGTACATAGTAGTATTTATTTACTTCCTACTGGTCACTATGCCAATAGTTATTGCCAAGTAATTTCAGTTTTACTGGTAACAAGTTTTATTGCTATTAGATTCTATGGAATCTCTTCAGGTATCGACTATTAATTTTTGAATGCTGTAGTATGTTCTCCAGTTGCTCATACCTATTACAGTTTCTAGTATCTATTCTAGTTGTCGTAGACATTAGTTTTAACTTGAGGGATTGATTGAATAGACACTAGTCACCAGAACTGGGTAAATTACTTACAAATTGTAATCCGTTACTGATTCCAAATTACCTGACAAAAACTGTAGTTATTAATGTAATCCATTACATTACATATTGTAGGTAATGTAATCAGAATACTTTTTGATTACTTTTAGATCTTTAGACCTAACTTGTTCATGACATTGATTTAAATAGAAAAATCTTGTACCATATTGATATAAAAATGCAAACAAAAAAAAAGAAAATATTGTGCGTTAAACATTACATTACATCAAGGTTTGTAAAAGAATTGCAGGGGGTATGTGAATTTAATGAAAAGCAAATAATTAATAAAATCATTAGATTAGAAAAAAAATCATTTTAAAATAACATCAACACTTACTAAAAAAAAATGTATTTGTTTATCTGCATGTCATGTGGCCATTAAGCAACATCGGAAAACTGTGAACAATGTGCAAATGTGATACTTGATTTTTACAATATTTATTTTAAACTCTCAGGGGTCCTTCAAATTTAAAATATGAATAAGAAGATTTAACAAAGGAGAATGAATAAATTATGAATAAATTATTGCTATAGTGTGAACAGTATGTACTCATGTAATCATTAAAAAGTAACTGTAGTCTGTCGGCGCCGATAGCCTTGTGAGCAGAGCACTGACATATGGCGCAATTGCGCCTAGGGTGTCCCGAGTTTGAATTCCGCCTCGTGGATCTTTCCTGATCCTGCTCCCCTCTCTCTCTCCCATTCACTCCCTGTCATACCTTCACTGTCCTATCTAGAAAAAGAAAAAAAATAGTAACTGTAGTCTGATTCCGAGTACTTTAAAATGTAATTTAATCTAATTACATGTACTTGATTTTTGGAATCTGATTACGTAATCCAGATTATCCAGATGTAATCAGTTAGTACCCAGCTCTGCTAGTCACTACTGGAATCAGTACTAGTATCTAAATAATAAGAAGGTGCTAGTCACTGTTTAATTATTACTTCCTATTTTTTTTAAGGCATTGAAAACATTAATATTGGTAATGCTTCAGTTTACGCAATAGCTGTTAAAACATCCCAGGCAATTCATTGTCAAAATGTATATTTATGTACTAGTTTGAAATGCATGTAGCATTTACAACTGGTGATTTACTCCTCAGCTATGCATTTGACCGGAGGACAGGGGCAAAGGTGGCCATCAAGAAACTCCATCGTCCCTTCCAGTCTGACCTGTTTGCCAAAAGAGCTTATCGGGAGCTCAGGCTGCTCAAACACATGAAGCATGATAATGTAGGAAACCTAAGACTGACACTCCATGATGAGGCCTATAAATGAACAGATTTGTATGCTGTGCTGTATTTAACAACCACTTTCTCCGGTTGGACCTTTACAGGTTATTGGACTCCTGGATGTTTTTACCGCAGACCTTTCTCTAGACAGATTCCATGACTTGTGAGTATCCTACAAATGCTGTATACGCTGTACTGCGGTTGTTTTGGATGTATAGTAATTCTTGGATGCATGATCATCATCTTTTGCAGTTACTTGGTCATGCCTTTCATGGGTACTGATCTAGGAAAACTAATGAAAATGGAGAGACTATCAGAGGACAGGGTTCAGTATTTGGTCTACCAGATGCTGAGAGGACTCAAAGTGAGTATTGTAAGTTCTTAGTAATACTTAATTGCTCTCTCAAATGTATTGTCATAAATCCGTATGTGTTTACAGTATATCCATGCTGCTGGAATCATTCACAGGGTAAGTAAGATTGATTTAGTCTTAAATACGTATAGTATGTACACATGTATTTCTCACTGCAGAACCACTGACTTCATCTGTTAATATCTGCAGGATCTCAAACCAGGCAATCTGGCAATCAATGAAGAGTGTGAGCTTAAGGTATTTCACTATGAAGTGGTATTTGAATAATTATGCTGTATGCCTCTCGTCAAGATAAAGCCTTGTGTCTTATATTGTAGATCCTGGATTTTGGTCTAGCTCGGCAAGCAGACAGCGAAATGACAGGCTATGTTGTGACGCGTTGGTACAGAGCCCCTGAAGTCATCCTTAGCTGGATGCATTACACGCAGACTGGTTAGTTTCATGTTGCATGCAGTAAACTTTATATATTTATTACTGGTTGCATGTATTTTTTTCTTTGTTTAACTCAGGTTAATCTGACTGTGAAATGCTATCCATACTGTGATTAAAAGCATATGTAATACTACATAAGCATCAGTGTTAGTCTATTTTATTGCTCTCATAAAGGCAATAGAAAATTCTTGATTAGTGAGGTAATGCACAATTGCTTTTTAAACTGATGGTAAACAGAGACATGTTTGTGTTTGATTAAATTTTCCCCTCAGTGGACATCTGGTCAGTCGGATGCATCATGGCAGAAATGCTGCTTGGAAAACCACTTTTCAAAGGAACTGACCGTATCCTTCCTCACAGGAAAGCTGTGGTTTTTATGCACAAGTTTAGGAGAATTTTTGTGTTTTTGATGTGGTGATTACTTCCCTAAATCTCATCCCCAGTATATTTGAATCCTTGACCATGTTCCACCAGACCTGGATCAGCTGATGGAGATCATGAAGATTACAGGGACGCCCACAAAAGAGTTCACAGCCAAACTACAGTCTGAAGATGTGTGTTTTAGTAATATTTTCATACTAAGACTAGTTTGCACACCACTCACTAGATGTATTATGAGATGTGAAAATCTAAACCATGGTATTTTCTTTCTAGGCTAGAAACTACATAGCAAAATTACCAAAACTTAGAAAGAAAGACCTTCGGACATTGTTACCAAATGTTAACCCACAAGGTAAGAGTGTTTTCCCCTTTTCTCAATGCAAAAAAGGGGAATGTGTATTTTTCAAATTAGGGTTACAATATATGTGACACTGTACTGTAAAAAAAAAAAAAAAAACTTGTTTCAACTTAAAAAGTGTTCATGCTACCTTAAAATGTTAAGTTTACTCAACTCAAATATCCACGTTTTCATGTAGTACAACTTAACATTTCATGTTGACTAAACTTAAAATTGTAAGGCAGCTGGAACACTTTTTTTTTACAGTGATGTACCACAAAACCAGTCATAAGGGTCAATTTATTTAAATTAAGATTTATATAAGATTTATACATTTATACAAAATCTAGAATCTGAGGTTGCAAAAAAAAATCCAAATACTGAGAAAATCCTGTTTAAATTTGTCCAAATTAAATTCTTAGCAAAGCATATTACTAATAAAAAAAGTTTTGATGTATTTTATGGTAGAAAATTTGCAAAATATCTTCATGGAACATGATCTTTACATAATATCCTAATGATTTTTGGCATAAATAAAACATCGATAATTTTGACCCATACAATGTATTTTTGGCTATTGCTACAAATATACCTGTGTTACTTATGACTGGTTTTGTGGTCCAGGGTCACATATTATGTAGTAGACATATAGCTTTGAATATTCCATGTGAAAGTATTTTTAAAAAAGGCTTTTGCTCATTGTTTTATTCTTTTTATGCATTTGTTTTCATTTAATATTCATGCAGTCATGCAGTCATATTTGTTCGTTAAAAAAACACCCAAACCACCATTTTTAATTGAACTTGTGAAGGAAAAGGTGAAAAATTGTGTTAAACTATAAAGTAAATCTTGATGATGTACATAAAATCTCATCATTTACATTTATGCATTTGGCAGGTTCTTTTATATAAAGCGGCTTTTATTGCATTCAAGGTACACATTTAATTAGTTCATGCATTCATGCACTGGGCAGGATTTTGATTGACAAGCAGTCTGACCAATCATAAAGCAGCATCTTCCATTTTTGTCCGACAAACAAAATAAGACGAGAGTAGATTAACGTCGGTGGACTTGAACTCGAAAATGGTCTTTCCGTGGTTGAAACAATAACTTCTGATGTTCATTCATGTTTATTTCATGCTATAACAAGTAAAGAGGAAGCGATCAGTGTTGCCAAGTCTGTGGTTTTCCCACAGTTGCCACTGATTGTTTTTGATGTCCGCAGGTTGAAGCGACCCCGTCATATTTAGCCACTGAAATGCGAATTTACAAAGGGGACCCCGACAAAAAAATGTGTATTTTAAACCGCATTCCGAGAATTTTTTTTAACGGGAGACCCCCTTGAAATGCAATTGTACGGGTTTTGTTGTGAAAACCTGGCAACCCTGGAAAAGATAATCGGTTTATGTGCTGCTTAAACTGAGGTGCTACAGCGCTGTCTCATGAAACATTAAAAAGCCACAAAGCTGTATTTATTGTCTAAATTTATTGAAAAAATGGCAAAATTTTAAAGCTTTCTTTTATGGCTAAAGTAACCTGCTCCGTTTTGTCTATCAGTGTGTTGTCAGTATCATCTTTGCTCCGCAATGTGTATATATATATATATATAAAACATGACGTGTGGCGTACGTTGTCGGACATAGCAACAGTAACGAAGGGGGCGGGTCTTTGTGAAGGTCAATTGAACCCTTGATTTTCATAAGTTCCATAAGTTTTCCAAGGAATGCATGAACTACTATTGGGTCCAAGTACGTCTTTCATAAATGCATTTGATGAAGACAAGTTTGAATGTCACTTAATCATTTGTCACTGACTCTGTGTTGATTTCCTTCTCAGCAATTCATGTGTTAGAATGCATGCTGCTCCTGGACCCTGAAAGTAGAATAACAGCAGCAGAGGGACTGGCTCTTCCATTCTTCTCAGAGTTTCGTGAACCAGAGGAGGAGACAGAGGCCCCGCCATATGATCATTCACTGGATGAGGCAGAGCAGTCAGTGGAGCAATGGAAAAGTATGTTTAAATGACTTTAAATTCACTGCAATGGTGTAATGGATTTGGCAACCAATTATAACATGTTTCATGATATAAACGGGCAATCAAGAAATACTTCACTCCAAAATTAATATTTGTTGAGAGTTTACTCACTCTCAGGGCTTCCAAGTTGTAGATGAGTTTGTTTATTATTCAGAACAGATTTGGAGAAATTCAGCATTACATCACTTGCTCATCAATAGATCCAATGCAGTGAATGAGTGCCATCAGAATGAGTTCAAACAGCTGATAAAAACATCACAATAATTGACAAGTTATACACACAACTTCATTCCAACTGGAGGAGGCATTATTGTGGACCCTTACTTTGCCCAGAAGCAACAAATTAAAGTTAAAACATAACAATAATGGATTTGTTTTTTACAAACATGCAGCTTTTCACTTTACAAGATGTTAATTGATGGACTGGAATCATGTTGATTACTTGTGGATTATTCTGATGTTTTTATCAGCTGTTTGAGCTGTCATTCTGATAGCACCATTTTTAGGTGAACTGTTCCATTAAGGCAGTAGCTCACTTCCAGAACAAATTTAAAGATAATGTACTAACCACCTTGTCATCCAAGATGTTTGTGTCTTTCTTTCTTCAGTCATAAAGAAATTGCTTTTTGAGGGAAAACATTTCAGGATTTCTCTCCATATAATGGACTTCTATGGTGCCCGTGAGTTTGAATTTCCAAAATGCAGTTTAAATGCTGCTTCAGAGGGTTCTAAACATAACGAAAATTACAATTTCTATACTTTTTAACCTCAAATGCTTGTCTTTCTAGCTCTGCATGAACTCTGTGCATTCTGGTTCAGTACAGTTAGGGTATATTGAAAAACTCCCATCTCATTTTCTCCTCCAACTTTAAAATTGTCCTACATTGCTGCAGAAGTACCGACCCAGTGTTTACAAAGTGAACATGCAAAGAAGGTCAAACGCCCTTCACAAAAAAAAGGTTTTTGAAGTTGGAGGAGAAAGAGGGGAGTTTTTTGGCCTACCCTAACTGTCTTGAACGGGACTGTACGGAGTAAGCATGCGCATCACAGAGCTAGACAAGACAAGCATTTGAGGTTAAAAAGTATATACATTTTTATTTATTTATATATTTATTTTAGAAAATGGCCAATCGTTTCGCTAGATAAGACCCTTATTCCTTTAGAGCCCTTTAAAGCTGCATTTAAACTGCATTTTGGATGTTCAAACTCACGGGCACCATAGAAGTTCACTATATGAAAATAATTCCTGAAATGTTTTCCTCAAAAAACATAATTTCTTTACAACTGAAGAAACAAAGACATGAACATCTTTGAGGACAATGAGTTGAGTCTATTATCTGTAAATTTTTGTTCTGGAAGTGAGCTACTCGTTTAATTTGTTAGTATTTTACTCTTATATGTGCTATAGTTTATTCTTGAGAGTTAAGAAATAACAATTTTCTTTTTTTCTGTTCCTTCTATTTCCTCTTTGACCCCAGAACTCACCTTCACTGAAATTCTGACCTTCCATCCAGCACCAGTGGTGGGAGAATCTAAAGAGACGGCCCTCTGAGATTGCTTATTTTTACATCATCAAGGCTTTACATTTTCTTTGTACCATGTCATATACAAACTTTGAACTATTTTTGTGAGTGTA
Organism: Labeo catla; assembly: GCA_012976165.1. Classification (NCBI taxonomy): domain Eukaryota; kingdom Metazoa; phylum Chordata; class Actinopteri; order Cypriniformes; family Cyprinidae; genus Labeo; species Labeo catla. The sequence goes on along the minus strand of VONZ01001285.1, from coordinate 72,362 downwards.
CTGTTCTTTTTTTAGCTTATTAGCCTGTCGTGTGCTAATTGTTTGCACGGTTGAACTAGGCACAACTGACCTGCACCATTCTGCAATTTGAGAAGATTTGAGTATAAATTTTTGCAAGTATGTGATTGTAGTACCCTTATATTTTTATTAGTAGTATTTTTTTAAGCAAAACCTGTCACTAGCCAGCATTGTTGCTGACACTTAATTACACTGGAGATAATTTCACTGAAATACTGCTATATAAATATCCATATATTTTACATGGTTTACATGTAACTCTGAAATAAAAAAAGAACTCTTTTCAGGTTTTTGCCAAACACTACAGCCAAATATTTTAGTATCTGCAAGAGTACTAATTTTATCTTTTAAAACCAAGTTTGCCAACCTGGGCACAGTCCAGAAAAATCATGTTTTTATGCAAAAGAAAATAGTGTATATTAAGCATATTTTGAATTCATCACATTACATTTTTGTTGTATATTTTTTATTCAGTTTTACAGAAGAAAAGTCGCATGATTAAAAGACAATTGGTAATTTTTCTGCTTTTTTTTGTTTCTAATTCTCATCTTGAGTTTACACTACCTGTCAAAAGTTTTTGAACAGTAAGATTTTTAATGTTTTTTTAAAGAATTCTCTTCTTCTCACCAAGCCTTTATTTATTAGATCCAAAGTATAGGAAAAACAGTTAATTTTTTATTTTTTACTGTTTAAAATAACTTTTCTATTTGAATATTTTTTAAAATGTAATTTATTCTTGTGATTTCAAAGCTAAATTTTTAGCATCATTACTCCTGTCACATGATCCTTCATTCTAATATTCTGATTTGCTGCTCAAAAAAAAATTATATATATATACACACATACACACACACACACACACACACAGTTGAACTGGTTTGGAAGTCAGTTGAATTGAAATTCTCATGAAATCCAGTAGAGGGCAACATTTGCACTTTCTTAGCACTTCCTTTAAAAACATTCCACTGTGATACTTTTTAGCTGCGTTATTACACGAGAAATTCCATTTAGACTTTAGATCCCATGTATTTTAAAATTTTCTAATGTAATTAATTTAGTAGTGAGCATTGCTGCTACATGCCAATACTTTGCTTTCGTTTTCTATGAAGGGATACAGTCGTTTTGGCTCTAAGCGCTCAGTTGACCTTTGAACTTTTAGTTTAGGGACACAATTCCCTGTCCCGTGAGAGTCTTTCCCTGTTCCTGTAGCCTGTCTTTGATACCTGGCCTTTTTTTGGCCTCTGTTTAGAGTCCTTGTGCGGTTCATGTGGTCAAAGAGTGTTCTGCCCAAAGGCAAACAGAGGAGGGGGAAAATACATTTTTCATCCTGCTTACTTCTTGGCAGCCAGATGTAATGACACAGAATGAAAGAGAAAGAGAGGAAGATAGAAGAAGAAGTTTCTTCTCTCTCTGGTTTATTTAAAGAACTTCTCTGATTTGTTGACGCAAATATCTTTCTTTGTTAAAAAAAGGCTGCACAAAGGTGTCCGTTAAAACGAAAGTCACTTAAGTTTAAAGCTGTTTCATAATGTACTGTAAAATGTAACACCAAATGTTGTGCAGAAGGTTTTATAGGAATGGCTCTCCCAAAAATTTTTACATTTGCAAAAAAATTTTCCAGTCAGGCCATCCAACATTGAAACACATCTGAAGAATTTTGGCATTGCATTACTGGCTCACCAATGGGTCCTCTGCAGTGAATGGGTGCCGTCAGAATGAGAGTCCAAACAGCTGATAAAAACATCACAATTATCCACAAGTACTTCGATCTATCAATTAACATCTTGTGAAGCAAAAGGCTGCATGTTTGTAAAAATCCATCATTAAATAAGGTCTATTACCATAGCTTCTGGCCAAAATATAAGTCCATAATCCATAATAACACTTCCTCCAGAGGAAAAGTTCATCCTCTGTTGTCCTCTCACATGAAAATCCACCAGCATATTTGTTTAGAACTGTTTTGCTTATAAACAGTGCTTGATATTTGCATATTTCTCACTGGAAAAAGCAATATTATGGATAGAGCACTCATATTTTAGCTGGAAGCAATTGTTTGAAATTAAAACACTTTGGGCAATGATGTTTTTGTTTCTACAAATGTAGCTTTCACTTTCATTTTATAAGACGTAACTCTTATTCTGACGGCACCCATTTACTACAAAGGATCCATTGGTGAGCAAGTGATGCTATGCATCACTCCTCCAAACCTGCTTCAATGAAGTGCATCATTTGTGTGATGATACAGATATTTTATATCTAAACAAGTTACATTTAGACATTTTAAGTGACTAAAGTGTCCTTACTGAGGCTACTGTATGTTTATATATACAGTGTGCAATTTCACACTGATTTCACACATCTCTTTAGACTGAGAACACAATGTCCAGTGAATAAACTATGGTAGGTCGTCACTGTCAAACATCCTGTCTTGTGCAACACTTTTGTATTGGGATAAACATAATATTGCATTGTTTGCTTATGTTTGCATAGTTTGGAAATTATGAACTATTGCATAAGTGACTTCAGCATATACACTAGCGTTCAAAAGTCTGAAATTGAAGGCTGCGTTTATTTGATTATAAATACAGCATGCAAACTTTTGACATAGCAGAGCACATTTTGAAATATTTCTGCATTTAGTAATCTCATAAGCAATCTTGGTCGCATTGTGAAACACTGTCTATCATACTCTCCTGCTTCGTGCTCTCTGCATACTTTATTGTTTATTTTTTCTTAAGCACAGGGAGATGCACGTGCCTCCTCACTGTTTAGCTGATCCTGAGGAATCCTTTGGCTTAGTGGGCTGCGCAAGAGGAAATTCCACCGGCTCAAATGTTCTCAGTAAAGGCCCCAGCGTGGATCAAGGACCCGGAATCCCTGCAACCCATCGACTCAGGGACAACAAGGGGCCGGGAGAAATGAACGTGACGGTACCACAGATGGTTCTCCTCCAGTCAGCAGACAGACTATGGTTAGAATGGTATTTTAAGTATCACCATGCTCATGAAAATAACTGTTACCCAAAACACATGTGCGTGATCTTAAGAAGTTCATACTTGCCATTAGATTCTCTGCTGGTTTTCATTCTGCATCATAATTCTGTTGATGAAGAATAATAAGGAAGGGGTAAGAATGCATCAGGACTGTTTTCACAAAAGATTTAGTGCAGAATATGTTCTCTGACTTTCGGACTTTATGTGTGGTATCATCCAAAAGGCCCAAGAGAGCCATCATGTACGTAAAGGTTGCACTTGACTGAATAACATCCAGCTCCCATTCTGGCTCAACCAAACCTGTCAAAGTTATAAAGTTTACAGCTGACTAAATACTGTAAGGGTCAAAGGTGGTTCCTTGACTTTATCTTTTTGGAGGAATTTAGCTGTTTTAAAGAACAGAGTGTTCTTGGTTGTGATGTAAGAAGAACGCAGCAACATCCTCCTCCTCTGGAAAAGGTCTGGGGGGCTTTTAGATTTCTTTAGCAGTACTCCAGGAAATTGTGGTCGCGGTTTCGCTGTGGTCAGTTATATGCAGTTGGCTCATACATTAAGTGTATATCAAAACAACTTTTCGATGGTTCACCAGACATTTGTTTATTCGTCAGGAGAGTACTTTGTTATTGCTGACATTCAGTTTTCGATCACATGGGATGCTACTACTTAAAGTCTATGGCTTCAAGTTTTTTTGTGTGTGTGTCTTTTGTATTTGCAGATCGTTGAGCCAAAATCAAAAGCCAAAAGATCAGCGTCCAAGCATGAATAAATATAAATGAGCAGTCACACTCCTAGCAGTGCGATATGGCTGTAAATTGGCACGACTGAAATTCGATATACAGCCATATCGCACAGCTATGAGTGTGATATTGTGTTTATACAACATTTCGACGGCACAAGTGTGTAAATAAACAAGAAACAACAATGGATTATCTTTCAGAACCCTCTTTTGTGCAGAACTACTTCCTTCCGCCATGGGTTCACATCTCATTTTGACTGTTTAACAGCTGAGCCCAAGCCTCCTTTACTAATTCAAAAACGTCACTTTAGAACAAGAAATGAAGGAATGTTCAGTTGCTTCATTGAAAGCTTATTGTATTACTGTATTAAAAGCTCACTGTATTATGTAGAGTGTTATAAGAGAAAGATTGACTGAGTGAGTGTGATTACCTGAATCTGATACAGCATTCATTCTTCAGCTCAATCTCATATTCACAATAAAACATTAGTTTGAATGTCCACTGAGGAAAGTGGTATCTTTGTCGTACTATCGTTTCATCTGTTAACCTCTTAGTGTTCCAACTTTTCACCTGTGGGACGTTTTGCATTAAGTAAAATTTGATGGGGATGCCAAGGGGTTAAGGGTGATTCCTGATGACAGCACTGCTCAGTGCATTTGCTGGCAGCGTCTTACAAAGCGTTGTTGAAAGTAAAATAACATCCTTGTTTACAACAGTTTTAGTCTCTTTTAATATAAAAGTCTTTACTGCTGACTCACTCATAAAAACAGTCTTTTGTCGCCATCTGGTGGAATAATGTAACTAAAATCACCATCACAAACACAAGTTTCTCTAAACTAAATACTATGATTATATACTGCTATTATTTATATAAAGTATTATTTATTGAATAATAATATTTAATAAACAACAATAAGAGCTAGACAATTCAAAAGTGCAAAGGTAGCGCTTTGATATAGCATTAAAGTTACATAAATTACCCGACACTGCATCAGAGACATCAGAGCCAGCAGCAAATTCCAGAAGATCTGGCCGAGGTAAGGCTGCTCTCTGCGGGTTCATGAGCGCTGAACAGCCGCTGACGCCCTGGAGCTCACATCGGCGAAAACATCAAAGCAATTTTTCAAATAGACGTTAACTTTAGTAACAAACTGCATATTTGAACTATAAACAAGTACATTCTCACCTGAAAATCTGATTAAACTACATTCTGTGACACAAAAACTATAAAAAATTATAGTGGATTTGGACGTCCACCATGACACTCGCTGCGAGAAGTACCGCAAGCGGAGTGATACAATTACAAATGTTGAAACGGCTGTTGGACTCTAATATCACACTCTTATTAGCCAATCAGATTGGAGGACCAGAAAGAACTGTTGTATAAAATTATATAAAATATGAAGTGATGAGATTTTGCCCTCAGCTAAACTGTTTGCAATGGAACAAATAATAGATTAACAAGACCAAAGACTGCTCGTTAGATTTACCCAAAAAGAATTATATCTCATGTTTAACCACTATAGAGACATCAGAGCCAGCGGCAAATTCTATAAGATCCAGCCAAGGTAAGGCTGCTCTCGGTGGGTTCATGAGCACTGAACAGCCGCTGACGCCCTGGAGCTCACATCTCTGAAAATGCTGAAGCAAATTTGCAAATAATAACAAATGACATATCTGAAGTCTAAACAAGTACATTCTCGCCTAAAAAACTCTTAAAACTATGTTCCGTGACTAAAGAAAGAATGTTGATTTAAAAAATTTAATGTTAGAACATTGTATAAGCAACATAACCAATTACTTGCTATTTACAGCACATAAAAATAAACCTTATCTTATCATATTCTACATGAGAGTTACATTTTGGAAAATTATTTTGGAAATTTTGTAAACCAGTCATGCTGCAATCACAAGCCGCTGCATTCTGTGGTTATGCTAATTGTAAACTATCTGGCTTGTGTATCCTGTATTAAGTGCTTTTGTAGAAACTGTGATGGAAAACAGTGGCTCAAAGTCAGTAAGTGTTCATTTGATATGGGAGCTCTCCTTCTATTTCTCAACTGCAAGGTTACGTAACTATAATTACTTACATAACGTCATTTACAGAATTTGGAGAGTGAAGGTAAATCAGAATTTTATGGTCAAATAGCCGTGTACCTGCATATGGCAACAGTATGTGGGAGATATGGTTGTGGAGATAACAGGGCAAAAGCTGATGGATATATGATATGCTGTGCAAGAGAAGGATGGAATGAATCATTGTGGCCTCTTTGCTCATTTGGCTCTCGAGGGACAGTGTCTGGCAGCAAGGTCAAGGTTTAGGACACACACTTTGCTCAATATTGTCAGATCACAGTCTCCTATTTAGGAATTTCATTAGAATTGCAAAATCTCCTGCTTTATCTGCTTAGAACATTTCTAAACCATTTGAAATTATGTGCATTGTTTCTCGTTTTAAACAGTTTACTTTGCCAAGTTTCCAAAAGTTCCCATGCCCAAGATCTCAGATTTAAAGATTTTTAATGTTTTTTTAAGAATACTCTTCTGCTCACCAAGCCTGCATTTATTAGATCCAAAATACAGCAAAAGCGTAATACTGTGAAATAGTTTTACTATTTAAAAGAATTGCTTTCTATTTGAATATATTTGTAAAATGTAATTTATTCCTGTGATCAAAACTAAATTTTCAGCATTATTACTCCAGTCTTCAGTGTCACATGATCCTTCAAAAATCATTCTAATAGGCTGATTTGCTGCTCAAGAAACATTTATTATTATTTACAATATTTAAAACAGTTGAGTACATTTTTTGAGGATTCTTTGATGAACAGAAAGATCCAAAGATCAAAAATTATCTGAAATAAAAAGTTTTGTAACATTATACACTATACCATTCAGAAGCTTGAAATTTGTATTTTTTTATTTTTTATTTTTGGGAAAGAAATTCTAGAAATGAATACTTTTATTTAGCAAGGATGCTTTAAATTGATCAAAAGTGATGATAAGACATTTATAATGTTACAAAACATTTATATTTCAGATAAATGCTGTCCGTCTGAACTTTCCATTCATCAGAGAAACCTGAAAAAATTCTACTCTGCTGTTTTCAACATAATAATTATAATAAATGTATTTTGAGCAGCAAATCAGAATATTAGAATGATTTCTGAGGGATCATGCTAAAAATTCAGCTTTGATCACAGGAATAAATTACATTTTAAAATATATTCAAAGAGAAAACAGTTATTTTAAATAGTAAAAACTATTTCAAAATGTTACTACTTTTGTTGTACTTTAAATCAAAAATAAATGCAGGCTTGGTGAGCAGAGACTGGTAGTATACTGTATATTACATTACATTTATGCATTTAGCAGACGCTTTTATCCAAAGGGACTTGCAAAAGGGAAGGAACTATTATTATTATCAGAATAGTAGTTCTGTAGTTTCACTTACTATTAAAAAATGACTTGACCAAAACATATTTTCTTGACCGTAAAGGGTTAATAAAGTGCACTGTCCATTTAATGGCCTGCAGTGGCAGCTGTGTTGTTAACTTTGTCCCTGCCACACAAAGACACGCTAAAGCTACTTTAAAGGTTCAGCATTCAATTGTCCTCTCCCTATACACACACACCAACTTGCCATATGTCTATCCGTAAGCCCCGCCCCCATTCCCTACGATCCCGCCCACCAACCTGGAGGATCGAATATCACGTCCGTCTTTCGCCGCATCACTCGACTCCTTATTTCATCCAAAAATAAGGCACAGTTTAAGCCGAAAGCTCTCGTCCACGCGGATTTGACAGCACAGGTTTATTAGTATGATACACAAACCGTCCTCTGTATCCTAAACCGGGGGATGGGAGGGGAGAATCAGCTCTTTTGACCCCAGCCATCATTCCCTGGATAACGGGCACAGAGCCACCCGACAGCCTCAATTGTTGTTTCCTTTTTGCCGACATCTGCTGCATGTTGCTCCCATTTGCATCCGAAGCAACAAGAGGTCTGTATTAGGATGTGATGGACCACTTTCATCGCAATCCCTGAAGACGAAATCAGCTTATTTGGATCAAAACATTTCATCTGTTTTGTTCATTCATTGAGGGTATAATAACAATCAAGCGCTTGGTGACATGATGGAGAGTGTGGAGAAGGAGTGCGGTGCTCTGGGTGGATTGTTTCAGGCGATCGTCAACGATATGAAGGTACTAGTGCTGTTTTATTGACGCAGATATTTAGCAAAAAAAAATGGTTGTGTTTTACTGCCTTTGTTTTCATCAGGGGTCCAGCTGCCTGCACCACTGATGCTGTGATTAATGGCATGGGGGTCTCAGCATGGAGGGCTTTGTTGTGAAATGAGAACTGGACCCTTTTGTAGATGTTTGTAAAACCTGTTAAATGTTAAACCATATTTTTTTGCATTTTATGTGAGATAAACAAACGACTAATACGTCAGACAGTTGAAAGAGAGAGAAAACATATTTGCTCTGAATATAGATCTAGTTAGTGGTTTAGAAATGTTCAGAATGATTGATTCAGAATGAATTAGAGATTTGAGTTATACTAAATATCAGGTTTTTATATCCATGGGCACCACCCATTTTTCAGATTTGAATAGAAATATATTATGTTTTGATAGTCAAGTCTTGCATTATATTCACCAGCCCTACTGTCTGTTATTATGTATAAAGAGGCTCATGTGTAGTTTAATTTTTACAGCAACCATATAATCCCATTTTAACCCAATTAATTTTACCTGACACAGTCTTCTTCAATTACAAATTTGAAAATGGTGCACTAAAAGTCTGCCTAGCTATTAGTTGTCCAATGAGCAACAGACATTTACCTCTATTTTGGACTCCAGTCAGAATATCTCTTAGGTCAGTATTGATGATTTTAAAAGCAATGTTGATGTACAGGGATTACGCACGACTCATAAAGAGACAGAAATGCATCAGAGTGAGCTTAAATATGGAGTTCAAGTTAACTCTCACTTGCTCAAAGCCATGTTGTGATTTTAGTTAAGTAAAACGAAGGTTGTGAATAGAATACAGTATGTAAAATATTCATATTCATGCATTTAGGAAACACTAGGTGACGTTTATTTTTGACAGAAGAGAAAGGTTTGTTCATTTAAAAGTAAAAGTTTTTCTAACTGTGAGAAATTTGAAGATTGATTGATGTAAATATCACAGTAAGAAAAACAGTAAGATTTTTAATGTTTTTTTTTGCTCACCAATCCTGCATTTATTTGATCCAAAGTACAGCAAAAACAGTACAATTTTGAAATAATTTTACTATGTAAAATAACAGTTTTCTATTTGAATATATTAGAAAATGTAATTTATTCCTGTGATTTAAAGCTGAATTTTTAGCATCATTACTCCATAATCATTCCGAAATCATTCTAATATTCTGATTTGCTGCTCAAAAACATTTATTATTATATAATAATAATATATATATATATATATATATATATATAGATAATTTTTTCATAAGCAGCAAATCAGCATATTAGAATGATTTTTGAAGGACCATGTGACACTGAAGACTGATAACAGGAATAAATTACATTTTAAAATAAATTAAAATAGAAAGCAGTTATTTTAAATAGTAAAAATATTTTGCAATATTACTTTTTAAAATGATACATTTTGCTGTATTAAATAAATAAATAAATGCAGGCTTGGTGAGCAGAAGAGACTTATCTTAGTGTTCAAAAACTTTTGACAGGTAGTGTATATTATTACATGGCATGCAAATATTGGATTTCTTTATTCACATCATTTATTTTTATTTATTTATTTTCTTACTTTGCTTTTAAGAAGAACAATTTGTAGTTATATTTCTAATGAAAACAAGCCAGAGTCCAGTAAACATTGATATTGTATGAAATGTGCAAATATTCAGGTGGAAGGATGTTGTTGTTGTTGAAAAATCCAAGGTCGTCGCACATTCATGTCAGTAAATTGAATTTAATCTGTTCTCCTGTAACATTTAAACCTCTCATGGCCGTCTCTCAGATACGATCTTCTTTTCCTACAGCTATTTGCGATGTTTTTGGAGCGCTTTCCAGCCTGTTGCGTTGCTGGAGAAGAACCCTGTGGTTGCACGTACTGTTCCATAAATGGTTTCCATGTTCTCATGCGGCTCCAGTAGTGAATGTTATTGCTGAAAGTTGGCGTTTGAGTGAAGTTTAGTGGCCAGATGCCAGATCTGGAGTTCATATATTGTGAACGGCTCCAGACTTGGCTCGGGACCAACCCTGGCAACGTTCAGCTTGTTTGACATGCAGTATATCAGCACTCGCAAAGAGGGTGCAGCCGGAGAGTGTCGTAATGTCAGAGATGATGTGAGTAGGTAGGGCAAACTCCTCTTCAAAAATTAGCATATTGTAGATTTTCTCTACTCTGTGATTTCACTTGGCAGATCAAGAGCTATAAAAGAGTTTACAGCAGTGGCCAAAGGTTTACAACAGCTATTTTTTGTTAGAATAATATGAAATAAAACACAGCACACATGCTGCTTTCACTCAAAAATAAAATGAAATAAAATATAAAACAAATAATTATATTAATCAGCTAAAAAATCTGCCTGTACAAACTTTAATAGCTTTTTGAATTTATTTTTGGTGTTTGCGAGTTTTTAACTGTGAATGCCTTTATGAATACAGATAAACCAAAGGTCTCATATGACAAATTGACTATACAAAAAACATCTTTAAGGTCAGTTTCATCCTTGGGTAGAAGTGTTATGACTTTCTGTCATCTTGTTTAATGTGTTTATTGGCCACAAGGACTTAACTATTGCCACAAACTAGCATGGAGCCTAAGAAATAACCACATAATTCAAAGTCTTATCTGGGCTTTGTCACTGATTCCAATCATAATATACCAGAACGTTGTTTTCTTTCATCAACAGATGATATTTTAATATTTTAGTAGGAAAGGCCTACTTTTTTATCCTAGTTTCTAACTAACTAGTGATACTGATTCGATATGATTTGATTCGATTCACAGGCTCTTGATTTGATTCTGAAGTGACTGAATATCAGTTAATTTGTATAATATTACAGTATATTTTATAGATATATTGGTAACACTTTACAATAAGGTTCATTAGTTAACATAAACTAAGAATGAACAATACCTTTACAGCATTTTTTATTCTTAGTTGATGTTAATTTCAGCATTTACTAATGCATTATTAAAATCGCAAGTTGTGATTGTTAACATTAATTAATGCACTCTGAACTAACGTGAACAAACAATGTTAACTCTAACATTAACTAACATTAGCAAAGAATAATAAATACTGTAATGTATTGTTCATTGTTCATTCAAGTTAACAAATGACACTTTATTGTAAAGTGCTACTGATATATTAAATGTTTAAACCTGTGATAATGAAAATATGATTTTGTTTATCTAAAATGAAAAAGGTAAAACAGGAATAACAATATACAATATTCTGTCAGTAAAAAAGATCAGTTGTTTACGGTCAATAAGTGAATTGATCTCAGCATCTGCAGACTGTTCTTAACCTGCAAAACCTTCTTTGTTCATCTGTTTCAGTCTCAATCTTCTCGTGTCCTTCTTGTCCTTGTCACTTGAAAGCTAATTAACCACCTGTGGGTCTTAAATATACCAGGCTTTAATGGTTTGGAAGAGCTCATTTTTATTGTTTTATAGATTTTATTTTATTTTATTTTATTTTATTTTAATTTATTTTAAAAAATACTTTTATCCAGCAAAGACTGGAGTTTAAATTGATAAAAAAAATGACAAGTAAATCTTGTTGTTGTTTTTCCAGTGTTTTTCTGTGGTATAACAGTTTGCATAAAAATATGTGACCCTGGACCACAAAACGAGTCTTAAGTAGCATGGGTATATTTGTAGCAATAGCCAAAAATACATTGTGTGGGTCAATTTTTTTTTTTTTTAATGCAAAAAATCATTAGGATATTAAGTACAGATCATGTTCCATGAAGATATTTTGTAAATTTTGCACAACTTTTTTTTCAACATTAATAATAAGAAATGGTTGATGATATCTGAAGGATCATGTAACACTGAAGACTGACAATTCAGCATGGGAATAAATGACATTGTAAAAAACAGTTATTTTAAATTGTATTAATTTCACAATTTTACTGCTTTTATTTTTTGATCAAATGAATGCAGCCTTGGTGAGCATAAGAGACTTGTATTGTAGTGTATTTCTATGTGAACCTATTTTTTTTTTGATAGTCTAGTTATATGTTTATGCATTACCCTGCATAAGCCGCAGACAGACGTCTTGAGAGAGTAAAAAGAGGTTGTGTGTAACTAAAGGTTGTAATTTTAGCTGCACAGTGAGCTACGTAGAAAAATTAGGTTTTCTTTCAAAACACAAGAAAACCTAGATTCCAACAACAACAAAGAAAATAAATCAGCATTTATTTATTTATTTATGAAATAATAAGAAACAACTGTCTACAGTAGATATCTACCATAGGCCTAGTATCTCCCTGTTCAGTGGTTGTGTCAGCAAACCCGAGATTGCACTTACTCAGCAGTATTGGACTGATTTTTAAAACAAATGTGTAGAGACAAAGGATTTTCAAACAGATAAATGTCTGAATCTCTGAATGAAAAATCATTTGCTCATAGTCATCTGAGACCATGTAACATCAACCTCTCCAGTTTCTTAACAAGAGCTGTCAGCACAATTTTAAAAAGATTCTTTTCGTGTCCCTAGAAATTTCAGTTTATTGAAGACAGACTTTCTCGTGAATTGATCCAGTGTAAAAGCCTATGATGATCTGTTTTTCAGTTGTTTCTATAAAGGATGCATCTGGGGGTGTGATAAATATTTATTTCGGAATGAACATTCTTTTAAGATTTTAATGTTGTTTACAAAGGTTCTTTTTGACCTAGGAAGTGTTTCTGTAAGCTTTTTAAAGGGGCAGTACACCCAAAAATGAAACCTCTGTCATCATTTACTCATCCTTATGTCATGCCAAACCGGTATTTCTTAGATATTCTGAAGAATGGTGGTAACCAAACTATTTTGGAGCCCATTGACTGGTGCTGATTATATGGACAAAAAATACTGAGACATTTTCAAAATGTCTTGAAGTTGACATTAGGGCTGAAACGATTCCTCGAGTAACTCGAATACAAAAAATCATAGAGGCAAATTATGTGCCTCAAGGCTTCGTTTAGTCCATTTACTGTAACTACGCACAGAACACGGTGTTTCCCCACAGACCATTATTACTGACGCACAAAACGATAAACGTTGGACATATTTTAGACCGTAAATTAATGGTGGTTAGTTATGATGTCCCTAAGTTAGCTATGCTTTGTGAAAAACTAAGTGCCATTTATGTTGATTGTCTCATTCTCTCTCTGTGACACACAGAAAGTTAGAAAGAGAGCATGATTACAAATGTGATACTGATTTTATGCAACAGTTCATCAATAAACAAGAAGTTAATATTAAGAGACTTACGTTTTAGACAGCATATTGCCTGTTTTTGCTGTATTTCGCCAACAAATAACCATTCCAAACACAGCCACAGCACTGTTTTGCGTCTTTGAGCAACATGACGGTGTTTCATTCTTGAATGAATTACCCGTTAAATGATTTAGTTCAATCGCAATGGCTCACTTACTTAACAGTGACTTGCTGCCGCCTACTGGCAGTTTTAATTTCACATTTAAAGTATCTTCATTTTAAAAATACATGTAAATATCATTATTCAATGTTTTGTTTAAAATAACAAAATATTATTTATAAATTTGTAACTGCAAGTTAAATACATTCATGTCCCTCTGAGCTGAATTAAATAGTGTGTGAATAGGCCTACATATAAATGCCTTAATTTCTTGATGGCTGCAATTTCTTGTATTTTTATTATATATATATATATATATATGTATATTTATATTTGGATATATTTGTATTTGCATTTTGAATGTAATTTGGCAAATAAATGCATTAAATGGGTTTAGTTTTCATGGTTATTAATGTATGCAATTTCAGCAATAAAAATTGTATTTTTTCTAAAAAGGAAACAAATTAGTTGTTTATTTTAAGAGACCTATCTTATTTTCTCTTGTATATTTAGTATTGCTCTTTAATAAAGAAAAATGACTTCTTATCCGATTACTCGATTAATCGATGGAATAATCGGTAGAATACTCGATTATTAAAATAATCGATAGCTACAGCCCTAGTTGACATATCATGAAAATCTGACTTTCATGTTTAAGTGCTATAATCGGGTCCCAGTGCATCTACCAACCCAGAAAATGTGAAAAAGGGCAACCCAGTAACTTGTTTTGGTAAGCCTTTTATCTGCAAGCATGTGAAAAAACAAGCTGCTCAGATTTCTCTAAACATGCAATTCCTTTCCAGTCGTTTACCTTCACGGACGAAACTTGTGTTTTTTTTAGCAGAGTATCTAAGGTAGGAGCTATAAAGGCACAGCCCTATTCTGGAAAAGGGGGCAGGGAGCAGTAGCTCATTTGCATTTAAAGAGACATTTCTGCTTTCCCTCAAAATAGGCATCTTCAAAACAATATAATAGATCTGTGGGGTATTCTGAGCTAAAACTTCACAGACACATTCTGGGGTCACCTGAGACCAATATTACATATTGTAAAAATAGGCATAGTAAGTCTCCTTTAAAGAATAAAGTAAGGAACGACATGAGAGTTTAAGAAGCCTATTGTGAAGACATTAGCATCCTGTATGTTGGAGAACAACATATGCTGGTCATTTCAGCAGCATGTAAAGTCATGATGACAGACAGGGGTAGCACACCTGGACAACATTTTGCTGGTGTTCCTGTAGAAAATGTTCTTCCAAAACAGATGGAGGCGTGTCATGACCGTTTGTATTCAGCGAGACATCTGGTCCTCATCTGAAGTGCTTTTGCTCTCTCATTGTGGTACATGGAGTGGAGTTCTGAATGTGTCTGTGTTGGGATACCTGTATGTGTGCAGTTTAATGTTGAGGTTTACGTCCTTACTAACTCTCTCATGTGTCTCTTTTCATTCCTGTAGTACTCATATCCAGTGTGGGAAGACTTCATTGCAAAGGCCACGAAACTACACTCCCAGCTAAGGTAATTTAACACCTCAAAAGTCTTTTATTAGTTATTTCTTTCATCTTTTTGAAGATATTGATACTCGCCTTAGGCCCTGTTCCAAATGGCACCCTGTGCAGTCTACATTTTGCTACATGGGTAATAGTCTGCACCAGTGTGGGATCGAATAAATGGCGAATGAGCACCCTTCTGAATCAACAAATGGGACACCCTGAGGTCTCATGGACTTCATGGAGTCACGTTCACATTATGCGCTTTATTCTGGACGTGGCCTTAATTTGCATTCTCAAGATGTGAATCAGATTGATTTTCAGCTGTTCTGTCGCTGTTCCTAATCAGGACTGGGGCTGATGACTATAAATGTTTTGCTGTTTACTCTCTCGCAGAACCACAGTGTTGGCGGCTGCAGCGTTTCTTGATGCTTTTCAGAAGGTGGCAGACATGGCAACCAACACGAGAGGTACATTTACAAATGTTGAGATTAGAATGATCAACAGTTTTTGGGTGGCAGGTTGTTGACTCTTTTGGGTGACTGTAATAAACTTTTGCATAGTCAAATTGCACAGTTTCATCCCTGTATATGAAGTTGGAAGTGGGGCAGGATGATTTGGGGAGGTAAATGTAATTTTTCTGCTAAATTGCAATTGTGATTAAAAAAAAAAAATCAATGTTTGCTGTTGTTTGAAAGGCTGCATGATTTGGCCAAATAGTTGTGATAATAAAATAATAATAATAATATAAAAAATATTATTATTACTACTACGACTAACAAAAAAAACATATATAAAATTATAAAATAAAATATAAAATATATAAAAAATGAGTATTTAAAAAAATAATATTTGAACAATTTCAGCTATAAGATTATAATACAAATATTTATGCAAAATTACAAATATAATATATATTTTGAAGGGCTGCATAATTTGGCCAAACTGTTGTGATTATTAATCAGTATGGCTATAAAATAATAATGACAACAACAACAATAATAATAATAATAATATGACTAACTAAAAATATATATACGTAAAATGAGTTTATGAAAAATAATATAATAATAATTTCAGCTGTAAAATTATAATGCAAATATTTATGCAAAATTACAAATATATATGTTTGAAGGGCTCCAAAATTTGGCCAAACAGTTGTGATTATAAGTCAATATAGCTATATAATAATAATAATAATAATAATAATAATAATAATAATAATAATAATAATAAATAATAATAATAAATATTGTATATATTAAAAATTTACATAAAGAAGGTTAAATTAAAAAATAATATAATAATTTCAGCTGTAAGAATTACATATTTTATATATATGTTTGAAAGGCTGCATAATTTATCCAAACTTTCATGATTATAAATAAATATGGCTATAAAATAATAATAATAATAATAATAATAATAATGTTACGATTATGTTTATGATTATGATTATTTAGAAAAATGTCAAATTAAAAAACGGGGATTTAAGAAAAATAATATAATAATAATAATTTCAGCTGTCCAGTTATAATACAAATATTTATGCAAAATTACAAATATAATATGTAAATAAATAATAATAATAATAATAAGAAGAAGAATTAATATTATTATTAATACTACAACTAACTAAATATATATATATATATATATATATATATATAAATGTTAAATAAAAAACAAGTATTTAAAAAAATAATAATTTCAAAATAATAAAATAATTTCAGCTGTAAAATTACAATACAAATATTTATGCAGAATGACAAATATAATATATATGTTTGAAGGCCTGCATAATTTGGCCAAGTTGTAGTGATTATAAATCAATATGGCTATAAATAATAATATTATTATTAATAATAATAATAATAATTATTATTATTATTATTATTATTATTATTACTACAATGACGACGACTAACTAAAAAAATATGTATAGAAATAATAATAAAATAATAATTTCAGCTGTACAAGTGTTAAACTGTACTATGAAACACAAAACACATATTTATTTAATTACATTACAGACGTTGTGGACTATAAGCTGTGTTGTGATTTCAATTTATTATTGATTAATCATGCAGCTTCGGTTTACTTCTATATGAATACATCGGAAAGGTCACTTTGAGTTTGTTCTGATAACTAGGAAACGACTTGAGAGTCATATTTCATCATAGTTTAATTCTGCTTCTAGCTGGCTGCTATTGAATCTCTGAAACCGAATCCTTCCTGTGCCATTAAAATCCTCTAGTTACTGCCTGCAGGGACCAGACAAGGCCAAACAAATCTAGTCTTCATCAACACGGTTAAAGGATGTGGGTCATAGCTGAATTACTCATTTGTATCTGTCTTGTAAACTGCACCATATGTACACAAGCATTGAATGCACTGGATCTTTATATCCAATGTATTGTGCGTGGGTTTGTGTGTTTTAGCGCCGACCAGACACAGCAGACAAAGGGACCGGTTGCTATTGGCTACCGAATCTGCAAGGTTACAGCACTTTCACAGGAAGTACAGTACTTTGATAACTCACCGAGAGCAGACAGGCTTAAAAAGTGTTTCGTTTTGTATCAGTCTAATGCAAATTCTTTACCTAAAACAGCCACCTATCCACCTTCACCCTTCTGCCCGGTTCAGAATCATTACCAGATGCCAGTGAACCAGATTGATTCCATTTGTCCTGCGGGAGCGCTTTGTTCTGCTCGGGACTCCAAACATGCAGCACTGCCATAAATTAGTTCAGCGAACTGTCAATACTTTTAGTGGATGGCTGTCACTGGAGCATTTTCACCTCTGACCCTGTCTGGCTGTTGTTTATGACTTTGCGTTGATACGAAAGTTACAAGTAGTTACGTTGTACACCGTAGCGTATCAAAAGACCTTTGGGTAATGACCGTTGTCCTATTTTTTAAGAAAAGAATTCATTACCACAATCCTTATTTTTATATATTTATTATTTTTTTGTGATGCCCTTGTTTTTTTGGTTTCCAGTTGCACCACATTGAAATGATATGTACTCTGCACCAATGAGAGGGGAGGGTATAATCCCTGGTATTAAGTGTCAGCAACAGTAGGCATGCGTTCTCTTTGAATTAGGGACAGGCTGGGGGCACTGGCACAGCTGGAGATCTCACTAAAACACTGACATCAGACGGATTCTCGTCTCACCGGCTTCCAGTGACACACATTCTTACCCCCATCACCCCAGTCAGCAGGCCTGTAATCGCACACAGTCCGGACAGTCACGTTAACTAATAAACACAGCCTTTCAGTGGCCTAAAGTGTTTTTGAATGTAAGTGAATTGCTGTCACTTTACAATAAGATTTACTTCGTTTATGCAGTAGGTATCCTGAACAGACAATGAACAACAATTGGTTCATGTTCTTAGAAAAACATACATTTCTATAATATAATATAATATAATATAATATGATAATTTTATAGTTAATATAATAATATTGATCATATAAATTATATAAAATTTTATATTAATAGAAATATAACAATAATTTGTACATGTTCATAAAAAATTACATTTTATAATATAAAATTACAGATTTTTTAAAATCAAGATTTATTCTAATTATATTATATTATATTATATTATATTATGTTATTAATTCCGAACAAACAATGAACAACAATTGGTTCATGTTTTTAAAAAAACAATTATTATATTATATTATATTATTATAAAATCATAATATAATAAAATGTAATACACTGATAATTTTATAGTTAATATAATAATATCAATAATATAAATATTAAATTTAATATTACAATTTATATTAGCAATATAATAGAATAGAACAGAATAGAATAGAAATGTTTATATACTACAAGAATTTACATTTATAAAAAATGACAACATTTTATAACATAACATAAATTACAGCATTTTTAAAATCTAGATTTATGCTAATTATAATATAATATAATATAACACACTGATAATTTTATGTTAATATAATAATATTGATAATATAAATTATATTAAAATTAATATTAGTAGAAATATTAATATACTATAACAAGATATAATATAACAGCATTTTAAAAATCTAGAAAACTACTAATTATATTATGTTATATTATATATAATAATAATAATAAATTACAGTATACCTATTAATACAAATACTATTGTTCATTGTTAATTCATGTTTACTTGTAATACTTTAGTATTAATTTTAATTTAATAATAATACAATACAGTACAATATAAGCATTTTTAAAATCTATATATTATATTGTATTATATTATATTATTATTATATAAATGTTTAAATAATAATAATAACAATAAATTAAATCATAATTTACTCATAATACATTAGAATTAATATTATTAGTATAATTATTAGTAGTAATATAAAATAATATTACAGCATTTTAAAAATCAAAATTAATGCATATTATTATTATTATATAATGTTATTATAAATGTTATAATAATAATAAATGTAATCATAATATAATTATAATTAAAAATACTCTTGTTCATTGTTAATTCATGTTTACACGTAATACATTAGTATTAATGTTAATTTATACAATTTACAGTTGTTAATTTATACAACTATAGTGATGCAGTATATGCATCACTATATGTAGAAATCACCATTAACTTTAAATAATAAATGCTGTGATTGAACATTATGAACATTAACAAATTTATAACCTTATTGTAAAATGTTACCAGTTCATGATTCATCTTCATGATTACCTGTATGTCTGTTTTAAGCACAATTAAGGTTTCATCAAGTTTCATTTAAATGGAGAAACTTATTTTCCATACTTTTTAAAAGATTGAAGTATTTGTATTCAAGGAAAAGCCAGTTTAAGTGAAGTGTTAGTAGTCTTGAGAGCATATAAATAGAGGGAACGTCAATATGAAAGGAAATTGCATAGCGTCACTCTTTCTCTCTCTCATACCTTTCCCTTCTATTATGACTCCCTGCCTTTGATAGCAAAGGAGTCCAGCAGTCTGGCTTGTTTGTGATCTTTATAGTCATGGCGTCATGGTCAGCGTTTTTTATAGAGCAGATGTGGGCAGTCTATTAGTGCACGTGTTAGACAGGCGTGGAAGTGTTTGATGTCAGTGTTTGACTTTCATTTGGACGTCTGGCCTCTAAAAATAACTGCATTTGCTTACATTCACTTCCACTGATGAATGCTTGTGGGGGTTGTTTACTGGACCACAAGACAAATGTAATGATACATGCTTTGTCCATCCAGGTCTTTATTAACACATCCAAGTCACTGTGTTTACATGATGTCAGTGCTTGCACTATGCATTGCAATAGCCCATAGTGATTTAGTTGTGTAAGTGTATAGTTAGTCTCGTGGGTAATTTCTTATGTTGTGAGTGAAGCGCCATGGGAGATGGTCGCAAATCTCTCTGTCATGGGATCGGAGTGAGGTGTGTTTTAATGATGGCTCTTGGGTCTGTATTTGTGTGTTTTCCATCCTAGCTGATGACAGCGTATACATGAGTGCGTATGTCTATACATGGAAGGAGCTTGGAAGCGATTTCGCCCGGCTTGCAGTGGCGAGGCAGAAATGTGTAATCCTCTTTACCTTGTTCTGACACACAGGCTGAGTTTGTGCATGTTAGTGCGAGTGTGTGTCAGTGGGACGCAGTGGGCTGCTAATCTTTCCTGCAGCTCTGGACTGGCAGATGGCATGTATCCGTGCCAGCCATCTGGAGTGTGGGGCATGGGCAAGAATTTGCCTTACTTGCCACCGGAGATAATACCGTCAGATTCACACTTGCTACATTTCACCCGTTTCTGTTAATTTACCTTTTTATCAGGTCTGTGGGTCACCAAACAACGCCCAGCTGATTTATTAAAGGGATAGTTCACCTAAAAACTCACCCTCATGTCGTTCTACAGCTGTTCAACTATTAAGCATGCCAATTGTATATTGGTGCAATACGATTTATCTTATGACTATAACTAAAGTCCCTTTAAGGCAAGTCATTTCAGCTGCAGTGATGCGCTACTTTTCAACGATTGGCTCTTTCATTAAGAAGGCGGGTCTTTGCGGCTATAATGAGCGTTGCATCTTTCTCCATTCAAAACTATACGAGTGACAAGTCTTAGGTATTCAATAATTTTTGCTATAACATATATAATACAATAATACTGTGTATATATAAGCATAAAGATGGATTCTTAACCTCATATTACCATTCATCAGTAATAAAACGTACTTTAGATTTTGGACATTGTCACATGAGACTGCAACACCATTTTTTGGGGGAATATTTATCAATAGCTTACCATAGATTTATGTTTTTGGACATGTAATGTGCCAGTACCTTGGATTTGTCAGCATTGGTATCATGGGACATCCATGAGTTTTGACTTCTGAGACATCTGAAATGATAATACCATGGTTTTATTGGTATTCATTCAATACCATGATATTTATCTACCATGACAATGTTATTTTATGACAATATTATTTCACGGTGATGGTATTATTTGTGACCCTGCACCACAAAACCAGTCATAATGGTTAGTTTTTTTAAATTGAGATTTATACATAATTTGAAAGCTGAATAAATAAACTTTAGAACAGGACAATATTTGGCCGAGACACAACTATTTGAAAATCTAGAATCTGAGGGTGCAAAAAACTCTAAATATTGAGAAAATCACCTTTAAAGTTGTCCAAATGAAGTTCTTAGCAATGCGAATTACTAATCAAAATTAAGTTATTTAAGGGGTCATCGGATGCCCATTTTCCACAAGTTGATATGATTCTTTAGGGTCTTAATGAAAAGTCTATAATATACTTTGGTTAAAAATTCTCAGTGGTTGTGTGAAACAACACCCTTTTTACCTTGTCAAAATGAGCTCTGCAAAAATCATCCCATTCTGAGGGATTGTTCCTGCTCACTCCGCCCCTCTCTACTCACAGTGGAGTGACGAGCCTGTTTATTTTAGCTGCATTTAGCTGCGTTTAGATGCTAAACTTGCTAACTAGCACCTTATTAGGAAAGGTGATTGCACAGATGTGTGCTATGAAACCCATTCATTTCAATTGCTTGCACCGCACGAGGATGGCTTGTTTCTGCGTCGACCAAAGCGCATGTGCAGCAGAGCGCACCACTTGCGCACAAGGCATGCATGCCACGCTCAAAGTTCAAATTAGTTGCCGTTGTGCTCTGAAGGGCTGCACTGACCCCAGCGGCCAGCGTAGCGCTTTCCGTGTTCGATGTGAAAGCAGCTTAATGCATTTTACAGTGTTGAAGTTTATAACATGGAGGTGTGCCTGGTTCGCTTAAAATAAGCAAATTGCAAGCGATACCATTCCACGGTAGTCCGTGCTAACTTGTCGATCAGCCACTTCAACCGTTTCATCGTCAGACTCCCGCTCGAATTGGTAAGGTAAAATCGATACCATCTTTTCTATGTATTGACAAGTCTCTAGGGTTGTCATTCAGTTATGGCAATGGGTGTTTCATTTTCTGACACGCGCTGTACGCGGTAGACCAATCATAAAGGACTGCGCCATCTGACCAATCACAGCAGTGAGGGCTCACGGAAAGGAGGGGTTTAGAGAGACTGATTCTTCGAACTGCTTCGCATGAGTCGTTTACGAAATGGGGTAAAATTAAAACTATTTTTGGAGAAATTTTTTTGACCTTGCATACGTGTAAACCTGTTTTAGGTGACTCATAAAACAATATTAGCAACCTTAAAAATGGCATAATAGGAGCACTAACTTCTTTCGTTATTTGTCTTTAGTAAAGGCAAGCACACATTTTATATCCTTGAGCTCCTCTTATAACAGAATTTACCACAAATATTATTCACAATAAGAGGAAACCTGCCTAAGAGGAGTGCCTTTAGATTCGTCCAGAATCAACACATTTAGTGTGGAATTAGTTACATTCAGCTGTTGAAGGCAAGCACAGATGCTTGAAAACAATATAAAGTTTTGAAAGAACAGAACGCTATGTTCTACATCCTAATGAAAAAAGAATTGTGACTGAAGGAAAAATATCAAATACATCAAAGAATCCCGAAAGAATGTTTGTTTCAACAAAATTATTTAACTGTTTTCAACACTGTTAATAATAGTCTAAAATCCCTCAGAAGAACCTCAGGAACGCATACCTCTGTTTGGGAATCACTGGTGTAAAGGAAAAGAAGATGACGAATAGCAGTCAGGGAAAAGTAACTGATGATGTTATCTTGAACTCACGCCTGACTGAACTACTGTCACCCTTAATAGAGAGACAGATGGGCAGAGAGAAAGGGAGTGAGACAGACAGCGAAGAGGGGTCCATATTATGTCTGTTTTAGTCAAATGCGAGAGTGTGTTTTTGCTGGAGCTATAATGTGAGGCACATCTGGTGAGGAGGACTTCAGAGTATTTTTAGCAGCACTGCTCTATCCCCCAGACAGGAAGTCTTAGAGGCTGTAAACACACATGCACACACTCACACTAAGCCATACACACATGGGCATCCTTGTCCCCTCCTCATGCCAGAGA
Source organism: Labeo catla (assembly GCA_012976165.1). Classification (NCBI taxonomy): domain Eukaryota; kingdom Metazoa; phylum Chordata; class Actinopteri; order Cypriniformes; family Cyprinidae; genus Labeo; species Labeo catla. The sequence continues at coordinate 48,998 of VONZ01001285.1, read as the reverse complement.
GAGTCCTGGGAAGTCTGGAGTAATTGAGAACAGATAGAGTGAAGGCAGGGGGCCAAACTCAGCTTTGCTGTCACTGGTCTTCCTGTCTCTGGCTGTCGTTTCATGTAACCCGTGCTAGACTGAACGTGCGAGAGCGTCTTTGACATTGACTCCTTCTGTTTATTAGTCTGCTGGTTTATTAGATCATTATGTAACCCTCAGAAATGTTCTCCAGACAGGCTTTCTTCAGCAAAAACGTGATTTGCAGCTACAAACGTGAGAAGAGGGAAAGAACTGTGCATGTGTTTGTTTTTGCTCAAGTGCATTTTTGTTTGAGGTTGCGTGGAAGTGTTTACATGCAGATTTGAGTATCAGCACTTCATGTTCACTGTGAGCCCACAATATGGTGGTCCAAAAGAGATTTCCCTAAGGAGTATTTCACCCAAAAATGTCGTTCTCATATTCTCGTGTCGTTCCAAACTTGTATGAGTTTATTTCTTATGTTGAACACAAAAGAAGATATTTTGAAGAATTTTGATGGACCAAACTGTTGTTGGTCCCCATTGACTTCCATAGTAGGGAAAGAAAAACTATGGAAGTCAATGAGGACCAACAACTGTTTGATTACCAGCATTCTTCAGAATATCTTCTTTTATGTTCAACATATGACAGAAATGTTCATTTTTGGTTGACCTGTTCCTTTAAATGTAAAGTGAATCCGCATTGGCAACCCAGTATATGTTTCTAAAGACTTATATAAAAAAATTTGGTCAAAACATAAAGATTTTATTTTCATTTCATTTCATTTTCTATTGGTCTAATTGAAAATCATGGTTTCTGGTTTTAACCTGTTTGTCAGTCACAAAAGAAATAGAATTAAATAGCATCTTTGTTTGACCCTATAATATTGATGTACAGAACACTTACTGGCTTTTTTTATTGTGGGTTGTATTAATTTTTGGTGTTCTTAATACATAATAGAAAATATGATACATATTTTAAATTAAAAAAACATTACAATAAACATTAATGTCTTTCAAACTGTATTTATAGTAATTAAACTAAATAAAACATTGACTAACAAAAGTTTAAGTGTTATTTTTAGTGCTGGGCAATGATTAATCATGATTAATCACATCCAAAATAATCCAATAGTTTTTGTTTTCATAATATATGTGTGTGTACTGCATATATTTATTATGTATGTATAAAGACACACACATATAGTATATATTTTGAAAATATTTATGTTTACATGAATATAGTCATAATTTTATTTTATATAAATATATTTAATATATAAACATAACATATTTTTCTTAAATATATACATGCATGTGTGTTTATTTATATATATGCACGATAAATATATACAGTACACAAAAACTTTTATTACAGATGCGATTAATTGCAATTAATCGTTTCCCAGCACTAGTTATTTTAAATGAAAATTCTACTTTCCTATTATAGCTTATTTTGTTTATTGTGAAATTAAGTTGTAAAAAGTCCAAAAAACTATTATACTGACTGACATTAAAGGGATAGTTTACCCAAAAATGAAAATTCTGTCATTAGTGACTCACCCTTATGTCGTTCGTAAGACCTTCGTTCGTAAAACAAATTACTCATGTGAATGTGTGTCAAAGACTGAGAAAGAAATTGTTGAATAAAGTCATTATCTTTGTTTTCTTTGTGCACAAAAATTTTTAATAAAATTAAGGTGGAACCACTGATGTCACAGACAATTTTAATGATGTCCTTACTACCTTTCTGGACATTAAATGTGATTTCATCAAAAATATCTTAATTTGTGTTCAGAAAATGAATGAAGGTCTTACAGGTTTGGAACAACACGAGGGTGAGTAATTAATGACAGAATTTTCATTTTTGCGTGAACTAACCCTTTAAGTAATATTTTGGCTTATGCCTAAAGAAAATATTGATTAAGTATAGTATGGTATGTAGTTTTTACTTGTATGCATGTTTTATCTTTTGGAAAATAATAATAATAAAATTAAATATGATTAATATTAAGTATTATAAAGATTAAGGTTTCATCCAAACAAAAAACTAATATATTAGGCTGTTAAAAATTAGTATTTTTAAGTTGGTCCAAAGTCTCTTTCTTTTTTTCAGTGTAAGTAGCTAACATTATAGGACAGACTAAAAAGAAAGTCTTTTCAGAGGAAAAACAAACTGTTGCGGTGCCAGCCATTCACAGACGCTATTAAGAGTGTCTGCCAGCTACTTCTGCACCTGCACACGTATCCATTCAGAGAGAGAAAGAACACATGAAAAACCATGAAAACTATTTCTCAGTTCAGAAGGATGTGAAGGCTGTTTTATCAGATGTTTTGACTGAAAGAATGTTAAGGTCATGTTTAGTTTCTATGTCAAGGTTGCTAGAACCAAATATCTTTCTGTGAAGGTAACAAATTGTTTTTTTTTCATTTCCCACCACTTTTAATCACAAAATAATTACAGCAATGCAGTGAGCTTATTTTTGAAGCCAACATGGATTAAAAATTAACTCTATTCGCTTTCTTAATCCATATTCTTGGTATTATTGTGAACAATTAATATATGCACATTATACACTACCAGTCAAAAGATTTTTAATGTTTTTTTAAAAAGATTTTTAAAGTCTCTTCCGCTCACCAAGCCTGCATTTATTTGATCCAAAGTACAGTAAAAACAGTAACATTTTGAAGTATTTTTACCATTTAAAATAACTGTTTTCTATTTGAATATATTTTAAAATGTAATTTATTCCTGTGATTTCAAAGCTAAATTTTATTTATTACTCCAGTCACATGATCCTTCAGAAATCATTCTAATATTCTGACTTGCTGTTAAAAAACATTTATTATTATTATTATTATGTTCAAAACAACTGAGTAGATTTTTTTCAGATTTCTTTGGTGAATAGAAAGTTCAGAAGAACAGCATTTATCTGAAATAAAAAAAAAACTTTTGTAACATTATAAATCTTTATCATCACTTTTGATTCATTTAAAGCATCTTTGCTAAATAAAAGTATTAATTTCTATAATTTCTTTTTAAATCCAAGCTTTTGAATGGTATAGTGTATAATGATACAAATGCTTTTTATTTCAGATAATTGCTAATATTTAGATCTTTCTATTCATCAAAGAATCCTGAAAAAAATGTACTCAGCTGTTTTAAATATTGATTTCATGAATAGCAAATCAGCATAATAGAATGATTTCTGAAGGATCATGTGACACTGAAGACTTAAGTAATGTTGCTGAAAATTTAGATTTGATCACATGAATAAATTTCATTTTAAAATATATTTAAAATAGAACTCAGTTATTTTAAATACTAAAAATATTTCACAGTATTACTGCTTTTGCTGTGCTTTGGATCAAATAAATGCAGGCTTGGTGAGCAGAAGAGAATTGTTTAAGAAACATTAAAAATCTTACTGTTAAAAAACTTTGAATGGTATAGTGTAATAAGTTGCTCAACCTCTAAAACGATTTTTATTCTCAACAGATGTCTCCAAGATCAGTCAAAGAACATTTTGTCATTTACTCACCTTCACGTTGTTCCAAACCTTATGTCTTACTTGCTTCTGCAGAACATAAAAGAACATTTTTTGAAAAAATGTGAAAGTTGTATTAACCAAAACAGTTCTTTGACATGTCTTTTGTGTTTCACTATAGAAAAAAAAAAGTCATACAGGTTTGAAACAACAGAAGTGTGAGTTAATAATGACAAAGTCTTCATATTTGGATGCACTATTGCTTTAAACAGCCACTGATCACGTGAACAGTTCCTCAAGGGTTCACAGATCTGCTAAATAGCTTCCCAGTCGTGGGCAGGTGTTGGAAGCAGTGAGAGTTTGGCTGAATGGAGCATCTGAAGCCTCCGGGTCACATGATGCGGAGGAAGGCTGTGGGAGTCGCGAGTGTCCGGTCAGGGTGGGAGGCCAGGGGACTCCTGGATACAGGAAGTCTGTGAACGCTTTCAGGATGGAGCTGTCAGCTGATCCCTCAAGGGAAGGGAAGAGGATGCTGGCAGGTGTGTGAGTGTGTTTGTGTAGCATATCATCCCAATGTAGCAATGACGTCGAGAAAGTCTGTTTTTAAGATAAAGAAGCCTTCGCTTTTGAGTGAAAGTGCAGCTGTGAACTTTGCACTGAGCCATGCAAATAGATGTGTGTGTGTGTGCAACGGATCAACTCGGGAACAGCTCTGTTATGTCTCAACACCAGTAGCGTTGAACTTGATTTGCCTCGCCAAAGACCTTTGAGAATAGGACGTGATATGTGCGTGCTCTTGGACAGGCACACTGTGTACTGACAGTGGGCCTTTCTCTTAGACAGACACTATGGGATGGACCTGTGGGTCTGAGCCAAAGGGTACACAGGGAATTTTTTTTCTTTTGCAATATCATTTCCTGAGTACAACCCTTTAGAACAAGGATTCAGATGGCTGATCTTTAACCTTCTTTTTCCGCTAAATATCACCTGTTTTGGTCACTGTTCAATCTGTTAGTGTCCCACCCAATGGGGCAAACTATGAAAACTGCATCTGCTCCTTGAATAGTTCACCCAAAAATGAACATTCTGTCATTTCTCATAAGACCTTTGTTCATCTTTGGAATAGAAATTAAGATATTTTTGATAAAATCCGAGAGCTTTCTGACCCTGAACGAAGGTCTTACAGATTTGGAACGACATGAGAGTGAGTAATTAATGACAGAATTTTCATTTTTGGGTGAAATATCCCTTTGAAAATCTTCCATTTTCATACTTTACTCATATTTGAAGTCTCAGCAGAACTGACATGCCTCTTTGCAATGAACTTTCATGTAGGAGGCTGTTTGTTTTAAAGGTTTTCAGGTCTGGTGCTTCTGTAGCCGTGTGTGTGTGTCGTTGTGTGTGTTGTGTGGTTATAGGAGGCCAGGTTATTGCCGGCCTCTCCCATTCTCTCCTGTAATAATGGTGTTTAGGAAACATGAGCAGACAGGAAAGGCAGATACAGAGTGGAAGAATGGAGGGATATCCCTTTACCGGGTTCCCTCCTTTTCCCATTGGACCTGGTTGGATGGAGAGATGAAGTGCTGTTCTTCTGGACCGCTCCTGTTTCTTATTGCACACACACACAGATTTATATTTGGCGTACAAAACATTATGACATATTCACCTCTTTTAAAACCTTGTGTATTTGATCGTAAGGTTTCATTTAGTCTGTGATTCAAGAGTCGGTCCATTTTCAGACCATTTTTTTATGATATTTGATATTTGGTCCTGTTAACAGTTGTCGTATTCTTACACCAATGCAGATGAAATCCAGTACTAAAATACTCTGATGGCGTTTGCTGCAATGCTTATTTAAAGGTACGGCAAGTCTGTAGTCTGATTCCCTAATGAGCCTGTTCTTTTTAGTGAATCAAAAATATACAGCACAACCAGTGTAGTCTGATTCTTGAATGAATGACTCTGAGTCGGTTCTTTTTAGTGAATCAAAAATATACAGTGCATCCTGTGTAGTCTTATTCTTGCATGAATGACTCTAATGAGCTTCTTCTTTTTTAGGGAATCAGAAACAACCAGTGCAACCAGTGTAGTCCAATTCCCAAACAAATGACTCTGAAAATGATTAATGACTTATTTTACTGAACAAAAACCATGCAGCAGCATAACCAGTATAGTCTGATTTCCAAAAGAATGACTCTAATGAGATGGTTCTTTTTAGTGAATCAAAAATGTACAGCGCAATTAGTGCGGTCTTATTCTTGAACAAATGACTCCATTATAGTCAGATTCCTTAGTAAATAACTCTAATGAGCCAGTTCTTTTTAGTGAATCAAAAAATACAGCACAAATAGTGTTGTCTGATTCTTGAACAAATGACTCTAACAAGCCTGTTCTTTTTAGTCAATCAAAAATATACAGCTCAACCAGTGTAAATTATTCTTGAAAGAATGACTTTAAAGAGACGGTTCTCTTTAGTGAATCAGACTGGTTCTTTTTAGTGAATCAAAAATATACAGCACAACCGGTGTAGTCTGATTATTTAATGGACGACTCTTAACGTGCCGTTCTTTTTAGTGAATTAAACTGGTTCTTTTTAGTGAATCAAAAATATACAGCACAAATAGTGTGGTCTGATTCTAGAACAAATGACTCTAACAAGCCTGTTCTTTTTAGTGAATCGAGCGGTTCTTTTTAGTGAATCAAAAATATACAGTGCAACAAGTGTAGTATGATTCTCAAACGAAGGACTCTAATGACCCGGTTCTTTTTAGTGAATCAGATATATACAGCTCAACCAGTGTAGTCTGATTCTTTAAAGAATGACTCTAATGAGCCGGTTCTTTTAGTGAATAAAACCAGTTCTTTTTAGTGAATCAAAAATATACAGCACAAATAGTATGGTCTGATTCTTGAACAAGTGACTCTAACAAGCCAGTTCTTTTTAGTGAATTGAGTGGTTCTTTTTAGTGAATCAAAAATATACAGTGCAACCAGTGTAGTATGGTTCTCAAATGAATGACTCTAATGACCCGGTTCTTTTTAGTGAATCAGAAATATACAGCACTACCGGTATAGTCTGATTATTAAATGAACGACTCTTAACGTGCCGTTCTTTTTAGTGAATTAAACTGGTTCTTTTTAGTGAATCAAAAATATACAGCACAAATAGTGTGGTCTGATTCTTGAACAAATGACTCTAACAAGCCTGTTCTTTTTAGTGAATTGAGCGGTTCTTTTTAGTGAATCAGAAATATACAGTGCAACCAGTGTAGTATGATTCTCAAACGAATGACTCTAACGAGCTGTTTCTTTTTAGTGAATCAAAAATATACAGCTCAATCAGTGTAGTCTGATTCTTAAAAGAACAACTCTACCGAGCTGGTTCTTTTAGTGAATCAAAAATATACAGCGCAACCGGTGTAGTCTGATTATTAAACGAATTACTGAAATGAACTGGTTATTTTTAGTGAATCAAAAACATACAGCAACACAACCAGTATAGTCCAGATCACGAATGAAAGATTTAAAAAATGATGAACGTCTAATTTTAGTGAATAAAAACCTACAACAACACAAGCAGTATAGTCTGATTCGCAAAGAATGAGGTGGTTTTCTTTTTTTTTTTTGTAAATTAAAAACATACCACACACTCTGATTCACGAACAAATGACTCTAATGGGCTGGTTCTTTTTATTGAATCACAAATATACAGCACAACCACACACTCATTATTTGGTAATGAAATTATATTTCTTTTTTCCAAATAATAAAGCTCTCAAAAATAGATTTATTCACAATGTTTTGGTTCCATGAACTTCATCAAGCTTATTTAAAGAATCACTGGAAAAACAGTTAAGAAACCATAGTCATTAAGTGGAATACTGTAAGTACCACAGTTGTTTAGTTCTCTACATTTCCAATCATAATCAATCAGATGTTCCCTTATATCCACTGGCCCCTTTGAACTCTGTAAGTGAAGGCTTTGGCCATTCTAGCCTGTGTAACCTCCTGGCCCTCATACCGACACAGTTCAATCTCATCAGATCTGGCTGTGCGACTGGGGGAAATCTTGGCTGAGCTGGCTGTGTTAAGGCCCAGGCAGGCTGGGCTTTATAGCTTAAGACCCCATTTTAATTACACTTGGCTGGAGAGGAAAGTTAACACCGCTTAGTAATTGTATTCAAGGTCACCAACTGAGTGAGCACTTCTTGATGGATCAGCGCCATTCAGTTTGGGAAGTGTTCTATTTGTGGTCTTTGAAGTTCTGTCTCTTGTGAATATGGTGCAATTACCTTGCATTTTCACTGACTAAGCGCATACTTTTTCCTTTATTGGACCTGCTTTTGTGTTTCTGATTAGTTTGCCCCCTTGTGGCCATTTTTATATCTGCGATTAAAATCTATGTGTATCTAGTGTTTTCAAAAATATTGACTCATACTGCCTACTCAAGTTAAGGCTACAAAATGTTCATATTTTGTATATACCCCTTCATTAAACATTCATTTTTCTCGTTGTCAGGTGCCACCAGGGATATCGGATCCGCTTTGACCCGGATGTGCATGCGACACCGCAGCATCGAGGCCAAACTACGACACTTCACCAAGTGAGTGATCGACCCATTTATAGCGTGATTACTTTCATGCCTCGCTCCCCGCCAGTCAGATGGCACCGACAGGATTTTATGTCTGTGCCAGGCATTGATTTTCCACTGCGGAGATAAGCAAACATCCATAGATCAATCAGCCTGCTCTAAGGCTTTAATGTGTTGTCTTCAGAGAGACCAAATTAGCTCACAGCTCACAGATTTCAAATGCTGACCTTAAAAGGATAGTTTACCCAAAAATGAATATTTTCTCATCATGTACTCACTCTCATTTCATTCCAAACTACTGATGTAATTTTCTTAATTCTGTGGAGCACAAAAGGAGATGTCAGGCAAAATCTTCACACTTCTCCTTTCCTTATTTTAAATTCATACAAGAACCGTTTAGTTCTCTTTCTTTTTTTTGTTGTACATACTGTATATGTGTGTGTATACACCACTGGTCAAATTCTTGTAATTGACATTTTTCTATGTTTTTGAAAGTAGTCTCTTATGCTCATCAAGGCTGCATTTATTTGATAAAAAAAACAGTAATACTGCGAATATTACAGTTAAAAAGAACTGTTTTCTGTTGTAAAATATTTTAAAATGTAATTTGTTTATATAATGGCAAAGCTGAATTTTCAGCTTCAGTTCAGTTTCATTGATCATTTTAATATGCTGATTTGTTGCTCAAGAGACATTTATTATTATCAGTGTTGAAAACAAATTGAGTTATTTCTATTTCAAATAAATTCTGTTCTTTTGAACTTTCAATTTATCAAAGAATCCTGAAAAAAAAGTTCCATGGTTTCAAAAACTATTTTCAGCACATAAAATAAATATAAACCATTATTAATAATTAATCATCGAATTATGCTTTGCCATTCATTTTAAACTATATTAAACTGTCATTCTAAATTGCAATATTATTTCACAATATTACAGTTTTTATTGTATTTTACAGTATTTTTCCCAAAAACATTACAAATGTTTAAATATTCTAAAATTTGACCAATAGTATAAATCATAATTCATATATATTTCCCATATAATCTTAGAGTTCTGCCTCTTATGTTTTTGTTTTGTTTTTCATTAAATTATACCGTGGTGTTGGATGACTATTTTAAAGGTGACCGATTGTGCCCCTTTTTACAATATGTGATATAAGTCTCAGGTGTCCCTAGAATGTGTCTGTAAAGTTTCAGCTCAAAATACCCCACAGATCATTTATTAGCCTATATCATTTTGAAAATGCCTATTTTGAGTGGAAGCAGAAACATGCTGTTTTCGTGCATGTCTCTTTAAATGCAAATGAGCTGCTGCTCCCTGTCCACTTTTCCAGAATAGGGCTGTGCAGCCTTTACAGTTCATACCTCAGATATTTTGCTAAAAAACATCTGTTTGATTATCACATCTAGCGTGCTGAAATCATGCGTTTAAAGCCATATCAGTTTAAACTTCTGCTAAATAGTTTTCTGAGCGCACACATCCGAAGCACACGCACAGAGAGCGGCTGTCACACAGAATGTAAGTACTAAACTAAATTCTCTTTCATGTCATATTGTGCTTAAACTGTCAAATACACAAGTTTATGTTAGAAGTTACAAAAACAGTCGGTTATGTCTGTGAAGGTAAGCAGCTGGGAAAGAAATCACATTTATATTAGAGCAGCAGCGTAATATACAGTAAATAAATCAATAAATCCACTGCTCTCTTGTCTCCTCTGAGGCTGGGACTCTAAATAGTGTTTTGTACTTGTCTGTGCAGCCAACGAGAGAACAGTTAGAATGCTTTCCTCGAACTTTCGCCATGGCGTTAGAACTCGTACATCGTTGTTGCTTGCAGAGAAAGGTTTACCAAAACAAAGCTTGGGCTTGTCCTTTTTCATGTTTTCTAGGTTGGCAGATGCCCTGGTAACACGATTATAGCACTTGATTTGTCCCTTTTAAATACTGTATTATTTTGGTTGTTTAATTTTTGCCATTTTTGAATTTATACTCAGTGCTCTAATGGAAAAAATGATCGCCCCACTTCAAGACAAGATAGAAGAGTGGAAGAAAACAGCTGCCCTGCTTGATAAAGACCATGCCAAAGGTGGGACTGACTCATCACAGTTGTCGATAAGCAAACCTGGTTATACTTGCTGCACTACTAACGTCTGTGAATTTACACCTTCCTTCTGTTCATCAGAGTACAAGCGCTCCAGGCAGGAGATCAAGAAGAAGTCATCTGACACAATAAAGCTGCAGAAGAAAGCCAGAAAAGGTCAGTCTTTTTATTCTCTCTGTCAGCGCAATGATTTCCCCTCTCGCTCACACACTCTGTGCATAATTTTCAGAGGATTACTACATTTGGTATGTTAAATAATTTGTAAAATTGTGTCCTGCTGAGATCTTTTCAAACTCAACGGCCTCTCTTGCATGCTTACTTTTTCCGATGCCAAAATTAATTAGGTCAAATACAGATTATAAGTTCAAGTGTTGGGTCAAAGGTCAGGGTAGCAATATTGAATCAGATGACGGTGAACTGTACCACCATCTAGTGGAGGAATGCTAAAGAGGATAGTTTATCTCTATAGTTCTCTAATGTTGTTTCAAAACTGTATGATTTTCTTTCTTCTGTAGAACATAAACGAAGATATTTTGGTGGGGAAAATGTATAATTATGCAATGTATCATAAATGTTGTGAGGCAACAGACTTGCTTGCGATTACATTCCTTTGTATTCCCTCACGCCTTTGCAATCTCTTCATGGCAATGCTGTTTTTTCTCTCTGTCTTTCATACTGTGATTGGCTTGGCTTCTGCTTATAAACTGTAGAACTACAAGGTATGTATTCAGGCAGTTCCAGCATAGTTCATCATCACGTTTAGCATGACTAACATCGATTTCATTTCATCTGAAGCATTTGCGTGCGTTTTAATGAGAATGTTTTAGTGTCCTTTTCAAACAGAAAACTCCATTGTTTGCAAAGCGTGCTCATCTCATTGTCATTCTTTCCATCAGACATAATAAGCATCTGTCTTGAACAATCACGCAATATTTGCAGCGTGTTTAGATTCGTAGCATCAACTCTGTGTCATTTATTTTCATTATCTGGTCATGAAGGTTTCCTTGCATGAAGCCTGACAATGCCTGGTTGCTGTGTTGACATTATCCACCCTAATCTGTCTTTGGTTGTGCTGACCCATGGAACATCTGTGTTGACATCTACATCAAACATTTTCAGTTCATCCAGTTAGTGCATCTTGGCGTACACTATTGTTTAAAAGTTTGTAGGACTTTTTAAAGTTTTTGAAAGAATTCTATGCGCACCAAGGCTGCATTTATTTGATCAGAAAGACAGTAAAAACAGCAACATTTCTTTTTTAAAAAAACTGTAATTTAACTAAAATGTAATTTATTCCTGTAATGGTAAAGCAGTTGTTAATCCAGGCTTCAGTGTCACATGATCCTTCAGAAATTATGCTAATATGCTGATTTGCTGCACAAGAAAATTCGTATCAATGCTGAAAATTTTTGTGGAAACCATGATACATTTTTTCAGGATTCTTTGATGAATAGAAAGTTCAAAAGAATAGTCTTTATTTGAAATAGGCATTTTTGGTGTCACTTTTACTGTCACTTTTGATCAATTTAAAGTATCCTTGCTGAATAATTAAAACATCTTGCTTACCCAAATTTTTGAAGGGTAGTGTAATTTTCCTTTCATCGGTTGTTTATCCACACACTGCTTTATTGCCTCTCATGGTTCTCTCTGTCTCTTCGTCTCAGGTCGAGGAGGTTTGCAGCCACAGCTAGACAGTGCCATGCAGGATGTGAGTGACATGTACCTTCTAATGGAGGAGACCGAGAAGCAGGCTGTGCGCCGAGCCCTCCTGGAGGAAAGGGGGCGCTACTGCACCTTCATCAGCTTCCTGCAGCCTGTAGTGGTGAGAATAAAAGGCTCTTAGTCAAGATAATATATTTAAAGGGGTAATGAACTGCCTTTTTAAAAATTATTTTGTACTGTTCTCTGAGGTCTGCTTCACATTAAAAAAAAACATAATTTAGAAGTCATACATTTTATGTCCTGTTTTGACACCCCTCATCGGAAGGCTCTGTTTAAATTGGTGTGGTGGATTGTAGACTTGCAAATAAACGGCCACTGCTATGATTGGCTAATAGTTGTTTATGTTTGACAGCCTACATCCTTCACAGATGCTGTGAATTAGGTTAAAAACGCACATTACACATTACACAAACACATTACTGTCGGCTCCATTACAGTCAACACAGCATTGTCTTTTAGTTTTTATCTTTCTGAAAATCCTGCATTGAATTGTGCCTTGCTTGTAAATGAATCTGTGGTAAAATAAAGTGAACAAAGGACTGAGCTCGTAGTGATGAAGTCTGCAACTTCATTAAAAATGAAGTTCATCCACTCTGTCCTAATGTTGGGATCAGACGGAAGGCAATACAAAGACTGTTTTTCCACAATTTGGCACTGCACATCATCTTTTTGTCTTTAGAGCCATCTTTATAGTTTGGTTTCTGCATAGACCTGCGTTATATACACTACGTGCATGAATCAGTAGGCGGGGTTAAACAGGCAGTGATGTAAAATCAGGTGTTGGTCTTCTACTGTGGAGGCGGAGTTTAGCCACACTATTACGTCATAAAGTGGCAAATTCCACATCCTGTTGTTTTGGCAGATTGACTTCAATATAAGCTGTTTTTAGAATAATAAGGAAGTTTCTGTGTTCTGAAACCTACAGGATGTTTTTATAGTATAATGACCTCTTATATGTCAAAAGATCAAGAGAATTTAGATTTTAGGTATTTGGGAAAAACATGACAACAAGCCTGTCTCCCCTATATATGTATTTGAATGAAAGAGATGAGTGCTTGCTGCTATTTAAAATAAAATGGCATTGACTTCTTTCCTCAGATTGGTGAAATTGCCATGCTAGGAGAGGCCACTCACCTCCAGGCCATCATTGATGACCTCACCGTGTTGACCACTGACCCACATAAACTACCAGAGGCCAGTGAACAGGTGCTTAAACATGTATATGAAAATCATTTAGCAAAAATACACACACACATATTAATATTAATAAAATATTTTTTTTGATTTCCACTAGGTGATTTTGGATCTTAAGGGTTCTGACTACAACTGGTCCTACCAGACCCCACCTTCTTCTCCCAGTAGTGTTGGATCCAGGAAGAGCAGCCTTTGCAGGTGCAAATAAGATTTTCTATCAGTGCTACTGTAAATCATTTGAAATTAAAAACAAAATTTTGTTTTTAAAGGGGTCATCGGATGCAAACTTTCACGTTGTTTGAACATTAACGTGTGTTGGCAGTGTATGTACAAATCTACCGTATACTGAAAAAAATCCATGCAGTGGTTTTTAATTAATCTGTAAAAATAATATCCCCTTTTCAAATCGAGCCATTCTCAGCCTGTTGTTGTGGCGTCACACCCACAGAGGCCGCTCCCACGATAGTTGATTGACGTGAGCGTCTTACCTCAGATCAGCTGTAACAGTCAGACCTCCATTGTTTTGATGCTGGAGCAGTGGATTATGTTTGTTTGTGAATAGAATGCGCCTCCCGATTACATAAATGCATCCATGTTCGCACAAATCATTTGTGATCCAGCTTCACCTACAGCAGAAGTGAGCATAAGCGTTTTTTTTATGAATATTTGCAATCACCTTTCCTAATAACGTGCTAGTTAGCAAGTTTAGCGGCTAAACGCTGCTAAATGCGGCTAAAGTAAACAGGCTCGTCTCCCCACAGAGAGAAGAGAGGGGCGGGGCGAGCAGAGCTCATTTGCGTTTAAAGCAGCCTCGACTAGAATGAGATGATTTTTGCAGAGCTGATTTTGGCAAGGTAAAAAGGGTGTTGTTTTACACAACCATTGAGAATTTTTAACCAAGGTGTATTATAGACTTTTCATTAAGATCCTAAAGAATCATATCAACTTGTAGAAAATGGGCATCCGATGACCCCTTTAAAAGTTCCATTTTTATTTTTCCTTTTGCAGATATGTCCAAGAGAAACCATTTTTGGTTCCCTAAAGAACCTTTCAGTAAATAGTTCTATTCTTTAGAACATTTTCAGAACATTTTCCCTATAAAGAACCTTTTGTGGAATGGAAAAGTTCAATACATTATATATTAATGGTTCTTAAAGGTGAAGTTCACTTCCAAAACAAAAATTTACAGATAATTTACTCACCTCCTCGTCATGCAAGATGTTCATATCTTTCTTTCTTCAGTCATAAAGAAATTATGTTTTTTGAGGAAAACATTTCAGGTTATGCCGAAAAACTCCCATCTTATTTTGTCTCCAACTTCAAAATCATCCTACATCGCTTTTTTACCTTTTTTTGTAAAGGGCGTTTGATCTTTGCACGTTCAACAAAACAATAAACACTGGGTCGGTACTTCTGCAGAGATGTAGAACAATTTTGAAGTTGGAGGAGAAAATGAGATGGGAGTTGTTCGACATACCCCAACTGTCTTGAACCGGAATACACACAGTTCACGCAGAGCTAGACAAGACGAGCATTTGAGGTTGAAAAGTATATAAATTGAAATATATATATATTTTTAAATAGCTGATTATTTCACTAGATAAGACCCTTCTTCCTCGGCTGGGATCATTTAGAGCCATTTGAAGCTGCATTTAAACTGCATTTTGGAAGTTCAGGCTACTATATGGAGAAACATCCTGAAATGTTTACCTCAAAACACATAATTTCTTTACAAATAAAGAAAGAAAGGCATGAACATCTTGGATGACAAGGGGGTGAGTACGTTATCTTTAAATTTTTCTGAAAGTGAACTACTCCTTTAATGTAACCATAGATTCCAATGAAGAACTTTTATTTATAAGAGTGTATATGCAGTCTGAACAATTCTCAGTTGCATTTGGATATTCTTTTGCTAATTTTGAGAGTAACACTAATGATTTCCTTGTGTTCCTTTCAGTTTGGTGCATCTGCCACCAGGTGGCGCTCATCGCCTGAGCAGCGTCTCCTCTCACGATTCTGGATTTGTGTCTCAAGATGCGAACGTGCACTCCAAACCGCCCTCGCCCATGCCGTCTGACATCACTAGCCAGGTCTTTACCAGTTCTTCAGCTGTTTCAGTCAATGCTTATTTCCACATTCATTTCACTGACCTATCTTTAACTATTTTTGGTAAACAGAAGTCATCTAGTTCAGCATCCTCAGAGGCTTCAGAAACCTGTCAATCAGTCAGTGAGTGCGGCTCTCCCACAATAGTAAGTATTTCAGTCAGGAAATGTCATTAAGAAATTATCTGATTAATCAATCTCTTTGACCTCAACATCTTAAACTTTCATGAATGAGCTCTTACATTTTTATAATTCTGACAGAATTCTGTTGTCATTATTTCTTTCATTTTTATAATTTGCACTTAAGTAATCATATTTCTTTGTACCTAAGCACTATTGTCCATATACGAGGATATATAGATATATGGATATGGTTATATATCAGGCTTTGTGATGATTTCCGTATTTGATTGGGCCATCCTGTCATTCCGTTTCCACAGTTCGGCTCATCTTTTGCTACCTTTCGCCCTGCTCACTGTTTTAATGACTCCATCAGGCCTCACTCTTACATACTTCCTGCGTCCCCTTCCTATAATCAATCCCCAGGATCAAACTCCCCTTCACCCACATCAAAGATTCCTTACTGGAAGGTTTGTTTTTCATTTTGACCATTCGGTCAGCCTTTATTTGCTTTATTATGCTCTGTTATTCTTTGCAAGACATTATTAGTTTTAATTTGTTTGTTTTTTCCTCATCCCATTTAATTTCTGTATCATCTGCTTTTCACTATTAACCAACATCCTGCAATTTTTTTGTTGATTAAACCAAACATCTACTAAATAAGCAGGCCCTGTCCTATTCTGGCTATATTTCCATGACTTTAAAAAAAAAAACAATTTCCTCTTGCAGCAGGACTGGTCAAAGGCAGGTCACTATGAGCAGACGGCTGTAATCGGGCAGCGCAGGACTGAGGCTGGAGAGCCCTCTAGTGGAATGGGAGGAAATGGAATAATTCACGCTGAGGATCCTTACAGGCTAGCTAGGATGAATTCTAAAGAAGTCACTGCCAAGGTACTGAGAATTCATTTTTAATATAAAATTGAACATTTAAAAGATTTTAATGTTTTTAAACCCACATTTTATTTGATTAAAAATACAAGAAAAAAATGTAATTTTGTAAAATATTATTACAATTTACAATAGCACTTTTCAATTTTAATATAATTTAAAATATATTTTATTCCTGTGATGACAAAGCAGAATTTTCAGCATCATTACTCCAGTCTTCAGTGTCACATGATCCTTCGGAAATCTGATTTGGTGCTTAATTATGATCAGTTATTAAAAATACTTATTTTACATATCAAAAATATTGTTAAAATATTGCAATGTTTTTAACATTGATAATAATAAAAATGGTTCTTGAGCAGCAAATCAGCATATTAGAACAAATTCTGAAGAATCATGTGACACAAAAGACTGGGGTAGTGGCTGCTGAAAATGTAGCATTGCCATCACAGGAATAAATTACATCTTAAAATGTGTCAAAAAAGAAAAAAGTTATTTTAAATGGTAATAATATTTCACAATATTACTTTTTTACTTTAATTTTGATGAAAGATTTTTTTCAAAAACATAAAACAGATTTTTGACTGGTAGTGTAAATAAAGTGAAATGAGGAGGCAAAGTCCTCAAAGTATTTTTTTTTTAATCAAACATAAATTTATATCCCAGTCACATTTTCTTGTTTAAATAAACATTCCTTTCACCTTAAATAAACATTACTTACATCACAAAAAGAAAAAATCTATTTTATATTTTTACAATGTAATCAATATTCTTTTTATTAAATATTCTTTATTATATAAAGTATAATTCTCATCTAGTTAGTGTTTTTAAGCAGTTTACATTTATTCCAAAATAATAACTCAAGGCAGTAACAGTTTAAACAATATACTTTATTTTGTGAACTTATGTTTAGCTATTCTTTTTAATAGTTAACTTTTAACTATTTTTTAATTTTTCGGGTCACCAGTCATCACAGCTCGATAAATATTGGTCACTGAGATTTCAGTTTCACCAAGCTGATTACTTACTTATTACTTATATCTAAGTTGTTTCCTTTTTTTTAATTTTCTTTTTTTTTTTTTTTAAAAGAGTGATTTATACACTTTTTAATGTTATATTTTATAATATTGCTGTTTGGTTTATTTTTGTACTACAATTTTTTTTCTTATCCATTGTTTTGAAGAGGCACTGCCTCCCTTGCCTTCTCGGAGGAAACGCCATGATACATATCAGGGTTGCTAGGGTTTAACACCAAAACCCGCCTAATTGCAACTAGCCCAAAACTAGCCCGATCATGTTTATCCCCCCATGTTTATCTGGGGATAAAATACACGTTTTTGTCAGGGTTTTGTCGCGGCAACAGTGTAAAAGTATCCCTGTTCCGCAGGAAAACCACAGACTTGGCAACACTGATACATATCTGTTATTTTCTGTCTTTTTCGCTTAGCATGGTAAGCCGATGTCATCCGCCGCTAGTGAGCTGGCTATGGTTCTGACTCGTGGGCTTAGTATAGAACAGCAGCAGAAGAGCAGCTGTGACTCTCTACAGTACTCCAGTGGATACAGCACACAGAACACAACACCATCATGTTCAGAGGATACTATCCCTTCACAGGGTAATGTACACACACAAACATATTTACAACACATGTCCATTTCATTGAGTGAAAAATACGTATTCACACACGCAGAGATTGCCAACAGGCTCTTTTTGAAAACACTAGTCGTAACTAAACAACAAAAGTGACCAATTTGGACTTCTGTGGAATGCCCCTCACTGGATGCCAATGGTGGACTCAGCAGGCATTAGTATGTTGCTAAGCTAACAAAAAATACTCTAATAAATATAAACTGCATAACTACATTATGAAATAAACTATTTAAATAGATTGAACAATTTCTGTTGATGTTTTTCATTACAAACGAACTATAAGTACACTACGGTTTGAAAGTCTGCTATCATCAAGAATTTCTGTTATTATTTGAAAGAAATTCATACTTTTATTCAGCAAGAATGCATTAAATAAATCAAAATGTGACAGCAAAAAATGTTATAATGTTACAAAAGATTTCTGTTTCAAATAAATGCTGTTCTTTTGAGAATCACAAAAAAGAATCAGTTTCCACAAAAATATTTTAACAGTGATAATAAGAAATGTTTCTTGAGTAACAAATCAGCATATTAGAATGATTTCTGAAGAATCATGTGACTGAAGACTGGAGTAATGGCTGCTGAAAATTCAGCTTTGACATCACAAAAATAAATTACATTTTAAAATATATTAAAAAACAAAGCAGTTATTTAAAATTTTTTAAATATTTTAGAATTTTACTGTGTATTTGATCAAGTAAACGCAGCCTTGAAAAGCATAAAAGACTTCTTTCAAAAACAATTAAAACTTTTACTAAACCCAATGGTAGTGCATACAGTATCTACCTTATTTTTCTATGCAGAAGTAAGCTGTTTTCTGGTAATTAGACTTCCAGTTCATAAGCCATCATAGGAAAATAAGGAGAAGAATTGAGAAGAAAGTGCAGTAAACGGTAAAACTGTTTGCACTACGAACCAGTGTGTTCATAATTAAGAATGCATTAAAATTATATGGTAAGATACACCACTTTGCAATATCAAGCAGCAAAATTAGCTGTTTTGTACAGCTACAAACAGCTGGACGCAAATGAGACTGGAAGCCAGACACATTAAATTTACAAATGACCGCACCCACTCTTATGGGAAAAATAAGGCGGATGCTACAGTATTTTATAATCAACAATTCTGATTTGCTAAATTTATTTAACTGCATTATATTATAGAAACATGAACTGTTGCCTTAGAATTTCACCAAAACAAGGCATCTTATCTTCTGGAAAATTTGTTGAGTTGGGAGCGTGCTTATGATGCCTTAAAATACTTCCTAAATAGGAATCACACTATGTTTTGAAACACAGCCACATTTTTAGCTATTGAAACTGTTATCACTTTAATAACAGACCTAAAATGCACACAAAAACAATCCATTGCATGAAGGTCGAGAGAGTTGAACATTATCTTCTTTTCGCATTTTTTCTTTGTAGGATCTGAATACGATTGTTATTCCATGAATGGCGATACTGATAACGACGCACAGACAGACTTCGACAAGTCCTGCACCGTCCCTCGCCACAGCAACCTGGCTCAGAACTACCGCCGTATGATCCAGACCAAGCGGCCCGCCAGCACCGCAGGGCTACATGGAGCACTGGCTGCCCAGGGAGCTCCAACAAGCAATGGGAAAGCAGGAGGAAGTGGTGTTATAGCCTCAGGAACAGCCACCATTCGTCGAACCCCTTCATCTAAAACCAACGTGAGACGCACTCCATCCAGTGTGGGGCCGATCCCTATTCGACCACCTATCGTTCCTGTAAAGACCCCGACTGTTCCAGACTCACCTGGATTCCCCAGCCCTCCTCCTGAGTACAACGGAAGTGAGGAGAACCTCTACAATGACGAATCGTTAGAAATTCTAGACTACAAAGCTTCTCCCAAGCGGATGAGTCTGCCAACGTGGGGAGCTGGTGGTGGAAGCGTCTACGCCCAGCAAACTGGAGCTGCGGGATTCACTTCAGAAGAAGAGCAAATGCTCGCTGCCAATCGCCATAGTCTGGTGGAGAAGATTGGAGAGCTGGTCGCCAGTGCTCACGCTCTCGGTGAGGGCCAGTTCCCATTTCCCACGGACCCTCAGGCCAGCCAGGGCCACCAGGAAGATCAAGGGCATGAGAAGGATGGAGAAGACATGTTGAAGACCATCCGTAGAGGAGTGCGTCTTAGAAAAGCGGCCTGCAATGACAGATCAGCACCGAGGATTTTGCGATAGTTTAGCAATCCTGCCAAGTTTATCGCTACAGACTCTCCACATGAAGAGGAACAATATATTAAGTGAAAATATGAGAAGATGAGATGTTTTTTTTAAATTCAGTGTTAAAATCTGCCACCTAACAACTAAATGGCCAGTATAAATGTTACATGTTGAGTGCGTATGGACAAAATACTCATCTGTTGTAGTTATATTCGCCAGATTTGGACTTGTATCTCTTTGACAGGCATTTTATGATGGACAAATTATAGCCTGAAGGATGAGAATGTAATGTTTAAAATGTGTATTAACATACTAGATATGCCGGTTGTTCCTTTTTGGAGTTGCAATTTGTAATGACTATGTTCTTCATGTTACTTCTATGTAACTGCGATGTTTTTGAGACGTTCCCACGTGTAACTATTGTAAAAAGCCAAAGTCTTGTTCTCAACTGAAAAGCTGCACGAAACGGCTTATACCGCAGCTTAGTCTCAGATGGACCACACAATCACCGCACATGCTGTATACTGCCAAATAAAGCACATCAGTTGTACTAGACCAACGAAATACTTGTGATGATTTTATAGACTATGTTGTAGGGTTCTGTTTTAAAAATGTCCAGCAGGTGGTGTAAGTTGCTTAAGTTATGTAGCATATAAACATGTCAGTCATACAATACTATGGTATATATCAAATCCAGTTTATACCATCATGGTAATACTATAGTTTCCTTTCATGGAGCATCATGTCATGGAAAACAGTGTAAACACAATTTAATATCACTATGACAATCAGATTGTCTTCTTCAGAGCTGCTTTATAGCTGAAATTGTATTTGTTTTATAATTAATGTACATTACCATTGTTATTTTCCTGTATATTAGGCTACAATGAAGCTGCTTTGACACAATCTGTATTGTATAAAGCGCTATATAAATACAAATACAGTTGAAGTCAAAAGTGTACATACACCTTGCAGAATGTGCAAAATGTTAATTATTTGACCAAAATAAGTGAGATCATACAAAATGCATGTTATTTTTTATTTAGTACTGACTTAAATAATATATTTAGCATAAAAGACATTTACATATAGTCCACAAAAGAAAGTAACAATAGTAAATTATTATTATTATTATTTTTGTTTAGTGACAGTTGTTCATGAGTCCCTTGTTTGTCCTGAACAGTTAACTGTCTGCTGTTCTTCAGAAAAGTCCTTCAGGTCCCACAGAGTCTGTGCGTTTTTTTGTTTTGTTTTGTTTTTAGCATTTTTGTGTATTTGAACCCTTTCCAACAATGACTGTATCTTTTTTTTTTTTATTTAGTACTGCCCTTCAGAAGCTACAGAAGATACTTACATGTTTCTCAGAAGACAAAATTATTTAACCTTGGTCTTCAAATTCAAAAGTTTTCACCCCCCAGCTCTTAATGTTGTTTTTTCTTTCTGAAGCATCAGTGAACATTTAAACTTCTGTAATAGTTGCATATGAGTCCCTCAGTACCCTGGTGAAAAAACCAGCATATGCTGGTAGGTATGTTTCGATGCTGGAATGCTGGTTAGGTAGGTTTTGATGCTGGTTTAAGCTGGTCCTTTGCTGGTTTATGCTGGTCCTTAGCTGGTTTAAGCTGGTCCTTTGCTGGTTTATGCTGGTCATGTTGCTGGTCAAGGACCAGCATGAACCAGCAAAGGACCAGCTCTTAATGTTGGTTTTCTTTCTGAAGCATCAGTGAACATTTAAAACTTCTGTAATAGTTGCATATAGGTACCTCAGTACCCTGGTGAAAAAACCAGCATATGCTGGTAGGTATGTTTTGATGCTGGAATGCTGGTTAGGTAGGTTTTGATGCTGGTTTAAGCTGGTTTAAGCTGGTCTGTGCTTATCCATGTTGCTGGTCAAGGACCAGTATGAACCAGCAAAGGACCAGCATAAACCAGCTAAGGACCAGCATAAACCAGCAAAGGACCAGCTTAAACCAGCATCAAAACCTACCTAACCAGCATCCCAGCATCAAAACATACCTATCAGCATATGCTGGTTTTTTCACCAGGGTTGTCATACAGTCATTGTTGGAAAGGGTTCAAATACACAAAAATGCTGAAATACCGAAGAATCTGTGGGACCTGAGGGATTTTTCTGAAGAACAGCAGTCAGTTTAACTGTTCTGGACAAACAAGAAACTCATGAATACAAATGAGATGTACAGTAGGGTTTCAGTTAGGGTTTGTTTTAGGGTTAGTGCATCTAATTACGCATAATTTCGGTTAATTACTATAGTAAGTACACATAATGTGTAACAAGGACAATGTAAAATAAAGTGTTACCTAATATGCTAATCATATCCACCTTTTTCTTCAACGCGGAAGTAAGCCTTTGGGTAAGACTTCCGGTAAAATAACGAGAATAACAATGTGCAGTAAACGGTAAAACTGTTTGCACTACAAACCAGTGTCCTCGTAATTAAGATAATACATTAAAATAATATGGCAAGACACACCTTTTTTTCAAATATCAAGCAGCAAAAGGAGCTGTTTTGTACAGCAAAAAAGCTGAGACCGTAATGCTATAAAAATTTACAAAAGGCCGAGCCCACTCATACGGGAAGAAAAGGTGGATACCGTAGAACATATCAAAATACCATAGTATTCACCTTCTGATACATGCTGTAAGGCTAGTATACTTACTAGTAGTGCACTTTTTATGCAAAGAAGCGTAGTAAGGTGTGTGTTCTCATTTACCCTTTTACCGATCCCTATGGCTCTTTTGATCTTTTGTACTTTTGTTCAGCAGGGCCCGAGATTACCCGCATGTTGGGTTTATGTGACCCATCCTTGCGATTAAATCTAATTGATGGGATAAAGAGCCGGACGCGGGCTGAAGGAGGCGTTTGATGTGGCAGCTGGAGATCGTGAGAATGAGGAGAAGGCAAAAGCCTCGGCTTCAGTCACTCATTCACTCACTCACTCGTCACATCCCCGTCTCCGTCATCCCCCCCTTACTGATGGACGGGACCCCCACACTCCGCTCCGGGCTACATATACAGGGATGTGACACTGGTGCGCATCCCGCCGTCAGTCGCGCAGCAAAGTGGCACGCGTGTCATTTTCACTGACAGACGCGCTCGTCTGCCTATCCACGTTCCTCCGCTGCAAATGCTAGACATGACTGTATACTGATGGAGCCACGTCGCAAACAAGACAGCGCAGCAGAAATAAACACATCTTGAGCAATGCGATCTGATCTGGAGGATAGGGGGGTGTTTTAGAGAGGGACAGAGAGAGCACTTATGCACAGGGACACTTGGGTAACAGCTTTGTTTTTAGCCTTATCTGCAAAACTGGACTTTGGGGATGAGATTTTATCTTTAGCTATATGATTAACTAAATGGGTTAATGAGGGTTTTAGAAAAGTAGCTACTGTGATTATCCAGGATGCCAATTATGGGGGGGAATTCTTTAAAGTAAAAGTTAAAAGTTTTAACAGTCCCGCGACATTTCAGTAACCAAAGTTAGATTAAGTTAATCAGAGTACGCTAAAATGTATACGCGCGAAATCGCTTAAAGGGATAGCTAAACAAAAATGAAAATTCTGTCATTATTACTCACCCTCTTGTCGTTCCAAACCCGTATGACCTTCGTTCATCTTCGGAACACAAATAGTGATATTTTTGATTAAATCCGAGAGCTTTCTTACCGTTCACAGACAGCAACGCAACTACCACATTTAAGGCTCAGAAAGGTAGTAAGGACATCTTTAAAAAGTCCATGTGACAACCTTAATTTTATGAAGCGACTAAAATACTTTTTGTGCGCAAAGGAAACAAAAATAACTTTTGATGTTATTTGACTTACACATCACAAAAGTATGGCAAAAAATCGTTAGACTTTCATTGAAAACAACAGCTGAAGGTGAGCTAACTGCTAACTAACTGTGTGCCAAAAAATTTGAGTTGTGAAATAAACCTCAAAAATATTTGCGAAAATGAATCTCTCTCTCTCTCTCTCTCTCTCTCTATATATATATATATATAACTCTTTGGTTTTATGGTTTTAGAGCCGATGACTTATGTTGTCATCTTTTATGTAGACTACATTGGCTAGGCTATAGGCTATATTGGCCTAGGCTATAGGCTAGTCTTTATACAGTAACAGTGCTTACTGTATCAGTGTGCTTGTAGCCTATATAGACCAGTTTCGTGTTTGCAAACAGTGATGTTTGACGTTTTTTGTGGGCGGAGTCTATCTGGTGGCAGAAAATGACAGTTTTAAAGTAGCAGTCTATGGAAGCCATGGAATTAAAGAATAAAAAAGGTAAATTTGAGTTTAAAGGGGTCATCAGATGCAAAATTCACTTTTACATGTTGTCTGAACATAAATGTGTGTTGGCAGGGTGTGTACACATCCACCCTATAATAATAAAAATCCACCCTGGGTTTTTTTCAATCCCTATAAATAATAACCCCTTTCTCAGATTCTTGGTTGTGTGACATCACACAGACCAAGGCCGCTCCCACGATTGTTGATTGTCATGGCTATCTTACCTTAGACCCGCCCTGAGTGAGCTGTAAACTGTCTGCCATTGTTTCGACACAGGAGCAGGAGTAGACAAGAATGTCTTCTTAGCGATTAAGGTGTTTTGTTGTTGGATGTAGTAATGAACATAGCAGTCGTCATTTACTCCCGACATCTGAGCCACTGAAAATGCAGAGGATTACTTTTGTTTATGAAGGGAATGCACTGCTCGATCTACCAAAATGCGTCTTATGTTCGCGCAAATTATTTGTGATCTTGTTTCACCTACAGAAGAAGTGAGTATAAGGTTTTTTAATGAACTTTGCAAATGTGCTAGTAAGCAAGTTCCACAGCTAACAACTCGTCATCCTACGGAAGAGAGGGGTGGGGTGAGCAGAGCTCATTAGCATTTAAACAGCCATGCACCAAAACGGCTTGCTCTAAACAGAGCTGTTTTTGGCAAGGTAAAATGGGTGTTTTTTTTACACTACCATTGAGAAATAACAGCCAAAGTATGTTATAGACTTTTCATTAAGACCCTAAAGAACCATTTCAACATGTGGAAAATGGGCATCCGATGACCTCTTTAAACATCTGCGTTTAGCTTCAAATGGCGTCTTTGATGACAGTATTCTCTAAAAATGATTTGCATTCTGATTGTGACATCCAAATGCACAACAATACATTTTTTCTCTTATTTCATGGATTTTACCCGTTTCTCTCCACTTGTTCTAGTGTTTTTCTGCCACCACAATGCATGCAACTGCAGTTGACGTAACTGTGACATCTACTAAATTGGTCTATATATTCTGTGATTTTTTTTAGGACTTTAGAGGAGACATATTTGTCATTTATATACAATGACTTACTAAAACATGCATTTTAGATCTTATAATATTAGTGTATGTCCGTATGTTTGTATTTACAATTATTAGATTATTAGGGTTTTAAAACATGTGGTCTTTTGTTGTTATTTTGTATGCAGTATAATACACCAGCTTGACATTGTCATTAGTGTATTTATTTCTATAAATCTTTGGCTGTTATTACAGTTGCAGAGCAGAATCTGTTGTAGCATTTTTATGCTACACTGGACATAGGCTACAATCTCATTCCACGGTTTCGCAGTTTGGCCATTGATTATTTTTCTAATTATTTTGTCAATATTGTGATCTTACAGGCCATTAGGTATGGCTTTTTTCTTCACTGCAGTTGTGGATATTTTTGGAGACACATAACACAGGCTATTTAAAAATAAGTGCTCTACTGATGAGAAATAATTCTTTTGTTCTTTTAAAAACAGAGCCATTGACATAAGCTTGCTGACGGATGCTGATGCTTTCAATACCTCAGAGACCAATGATGAATTACTGCAGACACACAGCGCTGAGCATGCAAATATGTCCAGCTACTCTGATATTGCAGCAGGGGAGGACAATGTGCTTACATCTTTAAAAAAAAGACATCCTGTTTGACTATCTCACTCTGCATTAATTTTGCTCATGATGATTAATAATTTGTCTCATTAATGTTTAATTCACCATGTGCATTTGTGTGCGCGCGCGTGTGTGTATTAACAGTAGTTGTTAGAATTCTAGTTTGTAGGCCTATAGCAGTTTCCTGTATGATCTTATTTTCCTGTTTCTCATTATCCTTCTTAACTCATTTGCTTTTGTGTCTCTCGTCAATGAATATAGTCTAGAATATAGTTTAAAAAGCACTTCATTTGAGAGACAGATTATCTAATGAAGAGCACTTCCTCTATGTTTTTTCATTGCTGTTGCTCTAGGGCCATATGCAAAGCAAAACAGATCCCCATTTGTCTCTAAAATGATTAATTCCTTTTCCAAAGCATTTAGCAACTATTTTTTTGCAACAAAAATATTATTCCATACTTCTAACTTTCAACTAGAGTTAAAAAGTGGAATGAAGATTTATCTAGTATTATGTGTATATGTGTGTGTGTCTGTTTTTATGACAATTTTTTTGACATTAGTCATAAAATCAAAGCAAAAAAATGCTGTTTTGCAATAGTAGTCAAATAAAGCATCTGTATTTGGAATTAGGTTTGTACAGAGGATTTGTTTGAGTAAGTCAGATGAGAGAAAGAGAGATCAGAGTTTAGCTTACGCAATATCTCGAGGGATGAAAATGTTCTTTAGCCTTGTGGTCCGTGTTTGTGTGTGTCTATGTGGCTTCCAGATGGCAGGGAAGAAAACAGGCTGTAGCTGCGGTGGATGGAATCCCTGATGATCTGGAGAGCTCTTTGCCGGCAGCGACGGTTGTTCAGGTCTTCGATGGCCGGTAGCCGAGTTCAGTGACGCGCTGGGCAGTTTTGACTACCCGCTGAAGGGCTTTCCGGTCTGAGGATGTGCAGCTGTCATAGCAGACTGTGATGCAGCAGGTCAGAAAGCTCTCAGGAAGTTCTCAAGAGCTGGGCGGGTACATTGAGTTTGAGATGGGTGTGCAATATGTGGTAAATGGTAACTTGAAATGTAGCTTAAATCTTTCCTGTGCTTTATTATTATGTTATATTGTATTGACAAACCCAAGTATCTAATGTATGCATGTCCTTGGATATGCTTTTTAGGGTTTACTAAACTGGGTGTGAGAAAATGTGATGTATTTGTTTGTTAGTGAAGAATTGATACACATTTTGTCCTCCTCCCAATAGCAACAAATCAAGTTAAATTACTCCATCAGCCAGGACAGTTAATTGCAAAAATGCATTTATGTCACCTATGATGGATTTTTGGTGAGAATATCCTCCAAATCTTAATAAGTACATCTTTCACCTCAGTCAAAACACTCAACCTTGAGCCATCACTCAATCTTCAGACTGGTTTGAAAGACACGCCGTACCTTTCAGTATGCAAATTTCTAAGCACAATGCCATACCTCTTTGATAGTTAGAGGAAGAATGAGACACATATACACTTTCTCTCATTTTCTCTCCCTCCCTGAACTATCAGAGAAAACACAGGACAGGCCTACCTGAAGATGGAGTCGATGTGTCTCGGACGTCATGTCTCCTGTCAGACGTGTAAGCTGAGAGACAGGAATGGCATGGCCGGTGAAGCCCCAGTGAGCAGGAGGGGTCATCCTTCAGCTCAGAGACAGGCTGAGAGACAGCCACATGGCACACATCTCCAAATGACAGCCTGTCACTGGCAGGAGATCCACCATACGGCCCTGTCACCTCTCACCTGACTGAACTCGGCCCACTGTATTCTGGCGCTGAGGGGAAGCTGCGTCACTGTCAAACTAATGGTGGTTAAAGGTGAAAAATTTCCATTTTTGCCATAAGCCCCATCTGTACATTTATATTTTAAGATCAAGACTTAATTATCTATTCAGAGCGGCCTATGACCGTGCCTCTGCTGTCATCCTGGAGAGGAAGTTGGATTAGTGGAAATGTGAATGTGGTGTGGTCATATTAATGAAACATTCCTCAGTGATCACTGCATAAATGAAATGTCTTTTAATAGTGGAGACTGGGGCAAGTTGTCACAGTTATTTTGAATATTTTACACTGAATATTTAATGAATATTTCTCAGGCTAAGTTTAAAGGCCCATTCACCATGAACAAAAACTATATAGTTTTAAAAATCTTAAAAATTTATAGCACAGTCAGCGTTACAAAACATTGACAATCTGTCAGCATCCATCGTTTAAAGCGACAGACAAAACTGCAGCGCCATTTAGGTTATAATAAACAGAACATTATTGTGCGTTAGTTATTGATGTGAACGTACACTACTAGTCAAAAGTTTTTTATGTTTTTCAAAGAAGTCTCTTCTGCTCACCAAGCCTGCATTTATTTGATTTTTATTCTTAAAACAGTAAAATGGAATTATTATTATTATGGAATATTTTTACCATTTCAAATAAATGTTTTCTATTTGAATATATTTTAAAATGTAATTTATTCCTGTGATTTCAAAGCTGAATTTTTAGCATCATTACTCCAGTCACATGATCCTTCAGGAATCATTTTAATATTCTGATTTGCTGTTTAAAAAAACATTTATTATTATTATTATGTTGAAAACAGCTGAGTAAATTTTTTTTTCAGGTTTCATTGATGAACAGAAAGTTCAGAAGAACAGCATTTATTTGAAATAGAATTATAAATGTCTTTATCATCACTTTTGCTCAATTTAAAATATCCTTGCTAAATAAAATGATTAATTTCTATCATTTCTTTCCAAAATAAATAAATAAATAAATAAAAATAATAATAATGACTCCAAGCTTTTGAATGGTATGGTGTATAATGTTACAAGAGCTGTTTATTTCATATAAATGCTGATCTTTCTATTCATAAAAGAATCCTGAAAAAATGTACTTAGCTGTTTTAAATATTGATAATAATACTGATATAAAACGTTTCTCGACACAAATCAGGATATTAGAATGATTTCTGAAGGATCAAGATGTGACTGGAGTAATGATCCTGAACATTTAGCTTTGATCACAGGAATAAATTACATTTTTAAATATTTTCAAATAGAAAACAATAAAAATATATCAGACTTGTACTGTTTTTGCTGTACTTTGGATCAAATAAATGCAGGCTTGGTGATCAGAAGAGACTTTTATTAAAAAAAAAATAAATCTTACCGTTCAAAAACGTTTGACTGGTAGTGTACCTTAAATTATTGTATTTGAAAAAGCTTCAAAAGAGCATTTTCATTGTTATTGCCTAAAAAAAGACTTTTCCACCATCAGGTCGAACATTTGTCGTTGGGAAACCGTGCAGTTCCGTGTCGAATGTGGTGCTATACATAGAGAATGTACGTAAACTCGGTGACGCACGAGTTGGCGACGGCGGGAATTGCGTGATATTGTACGTAAACATTGAAGCGAGCGGACTACAGTTACGTTGGATAGCATTATATAAAAAGGTAAAAGTTCCCCTACTAGCTACAAACGATATTTATTGACATTTGACTATCCACTAGCACGGTTTACTATAGCTAAATACAGGCCGAGAACGCTTTGTAACCGTACCGTTCCAATCCCTATTCAAGTGCTGCTGCAGCTATAAGTGTTCTTTTACCGTGTTCAGAATCGTTCGCCCAGATGGTGGAAAAGCACTTAGTGGAGCCTGTTGTCATACTATGGGGTAAGTTGTCACAATGAGAACTGAATAATTATAAACACTAAAACCGTTGTAAAAGACCAAAACATCATATACCGTACAAACAATTGAAGAACCTGCGTCAACATATGTGCAATATGACCTGTTGGATAAAATCTACAGTCATGATAGAGTTTATCTTTTTTAATGTAAGATAGTGTGATTTTATTCTATTTCTTTACCCAGATTTGGTCAGTTATCCGGATGTGTGGCCATAGTGGCCGTACTCAGATGTAAACAACAGCATGGATTGCACGGTTAGTGTACTACTAAATACATTGTTCTGCTAATTTATGTTGTCTAAACCATGGAAAAAAACATGCGGAAGCCGCTACATCATAGAAAAAGGACTTAGTAAGCAGGAAAGGGTGCAATATTTTGACAAACTAAAGTTAATAGGTGGTAAAGAGATACGTATGAGCAGCATTAAGATATTAGCCTAATATTTCACCTGTCGGAAATAAGAACAAACAAGAATGTTGTCAAGATTCTTGCCCTGGAAATCCTGATTCAGTTTGGCCAACCACAAATGCCTTTTGTTCCTCAGACAGTTTTTTGCTCTCTTCTCCTTGATTGTTTATAACTTTTGGCAGTCTAGAGTACTCCAAATGTTTTTCTCGGTCCAACTGATTAGTACAGCCCAAAACATGACAATAACTGACCATTTTCAGCAGCAGTAATCAGTAAAATATGCAAGTTTTGTTCGGTTCAGTAGCATTGTTTACGTTCAGTGCCGCCAATATAGCCGATTGATGACGTGTCATGAAAACACTCTGTAGATTTATAATGAATGAACTTTGTGTATAATGTTAAATATGAAACCAACATTTGCGTCTCCATACCAAAGTATCTTTGTGACAACTATCCCCATTCTACCCTAACGCCACACATTTACTTTCCTAACGAAATGCAGGTGGTTGTATTGGAGGCAATACTTATTTCATTTTACAGCCTGCTGCAGTTACACTGAATTATTGCAGGGTTAAGAATAAGCATCCTGATTGTGTCATTGATTAAGGAGTGATCAACACATCCTAGAGGATAAGGCTTGTAATCTCTCTGCCTAATCAATACGGTGTCAGAATGAATTGCTAAAAGCAGTATTTGCAGATACTTCTTCCAGTTTGTTTTAATCAACATCATCGCTTTCTCTCTGTTTTTTTTTACATTTATTATACACCCAGGTGCTGCCATCCCCAGTGCATTCACCTCACCATAGCTCTCTTCAAAACAGATTTGCGGGTCTATCCGAGACAAATAACTGGAGTTGGAGAAGGTGAGCCATGCTGTTTTGACACACTGTTAGAACATGATGTTACAGAGTCAGACACCTGACTTGGGAAAAAGGTCATCTGTTCATCATAGATCAAAGTGGAGGACAGCACCTCTCAAAACAGTGGCGGAAAGCGGGCAGGAGGAGATAAAATGAAATCTTCACAACAGGACTGATGGACATGTGGCTCAAATACACCCTCCTGTGAGCTGTAGGGAGGGTGGGTGTCCTGCTGGCAGATGTCCCTTCTAGTTTCAGATGCCGCTTGACAAGATTGCTCTGAGGTGAGGAAGACCAGAGCGGTCTGAGTAATGAGACAGTTGCTTTCTTAATGTTTGCTCTGACATCGTTGCACAAGCACAAAAACGAGAAGACATGTTTGACTAGTTCTGGCCTTTTTTTGTAAGTAACAGTAACAGTGGGCAAATAACATTTGCTGCATTTTAAAATATACAACAATCATTACATTTCATGGAAACTAATGGATTTCGATTGACTATACAGTATTTTCTTCTGCTCCTTTGCAACGGTGTTGTGTTTAGCACAACATATCCGTTTGCTCCTGACCTCAATCAACAAGCCCTCTCCATCCCATTCGGTGAGGACCAATACAAGGATGTCACTGGCAGACCTTGCCTTGCATTTGATTTATGTTGCTCTAAAAGTAAAAATCAAAGATCCTCTCTAATGCAGCTCTGTGGCAGTGGGATGATATATGATGCAGCCGAGCAGTTAAATGAGAGCACTATGTCTCTGCCTGCGTTTTAATGGCACGGTCAGAACTCTGACCCCACATCTGAATGACTTTACAGTACTTAAAAAGACATCCTCAGACAGTGCTGATTTGTAAAAGAAAGTCCTCGGGGCAAGCTTGTTTTGGCCATGCAGTTTTGATTACCCAGGAGACTGTTCACAGGAAATACAACAGAGACATGCACAACAAACTTTTTATATTAGGTTTTCAGTGAAATTTCACATTGAGTGGCTTAGCAAAACATTGAGAAAGAAATGAACATTTTAATTCCTGTAGCAAATGCTATTTCGTTGCTCATTGTTTGTTTCTGCAAAATAAGTCTGTTACTGTTTAACACATTAAAATATTCAAAAGGCAGTTATGATTCAGATTTGTCTTTTCGTTTTTTTCCCTTTCAAAAGCTGAAAGAAATGTGTGATGATAAACACTATTACTTATGGAATAAAACAGATAATTATGTATTATTTATGCAAAGCATGAATATAGTAATATTTAGTAGTAGTGGTAGTATTTAACCTTTTAAACAAAATGTCAATCACAATTTTCTTATTAAACACTACCATTCAAGATTTTTTAATGTTTTTTTTTTTTTTTTTAAAGAAATCACCAAGCCTGCACTTATTTGATCCAAAATACAGCAGAAGTTGTACAATTTTGAAATATGTTTACTATTTAAAATAACAATTTCTTTTTGAATATAATTTAAAATGTAATTTATTCCTGTGTTTTCAAAGCAAAATTTTTAGCATCATTACTCCAGTCAAATGATCCTCCAGAAATCATTCCAATATTCTGATTTGCTCCTCAGAAAACATTTATTATTAAAATTATGCTGAAAACAGCTGAGTAGATTTTTTTCAAGTTTCTTTGATGAATAGAAAGTTTAGAAGAACAGCATTTATCTGAAACAGAAAACTTTTGTAACATTATAAATGTCTTCATCATATTTTGATCAATTTAAAGCATCCTTGCTAAATAAAACTATTAGTTTCTATAATTTCTTTACCCAAAAAAACAACAACTCCAAGCTTTTGAAAGGTATGTTACAAAAGCTTTTTATTTCAGATAAATGTTGATCTTTGGATCTTTCTATTAAAAAATGTACTCAACTGTTTTAAATATTGACACTTATAATAACAAAAAATGTTTCTTGAACAGCAAATCAGCATATTAGAATGATTTCTGAAGGACCATGTGACACTGGAGATCGTAGTAATGATGCTGAAAATGTAACTTTGATCACAGGAATAAATTACATTTTAAATTATATTCAATTAGAAAACCGTTATTTTTAATAGTAAATATATTTTTAAATTTTATTGTTTTTGCTGTACTTCAAAAACAAGTACATCAAATAAAGCAAGTGGATCTGATAAATTAAAAAAAAACTTTTGACTCGTAGTGTAAGTTGGTTAATGTAAATAGACATCTGATAAGAGTATACAAATCAACATTTTGTGATTTCTAAATATCTAAATGAACATCTAAAATGCAGTAGTGTTTGCTATTGTTATTACTGAATAAAGATGTTTTTTTCATGATCTTTAAGGGACTGACAACAGGAGAAAAATAGTTCATTTAATAAATAGTGCAAAGTGTAATCAGGAAAAGGCCAATTAACCGCTGAACCAAATTTTGAGTTATGAAATCCAATTGAAAAATGTATAAGGCATCTCTACCATTCAGGTCTTTATGTAAAGCACACATTCAGTTGTTTTCTTCTATTTTTATTTTTCCTGTAAGAGTGTAAATTTTATGGGTCAGGCTTCCGGTCTCATTCGCATCCAGCTATTTTTAGCGGTACAAAACAGCTGGTTTTGCTGCTTGGTATTGCAAATTGGTGTCTTACCATGTTATTTTAATGTATTATTTTTATTCTGAACACACTGGTTTGTAGTGCAAACGTTTTACTGCACATTGTTATTCTTCATTTTTTCCCTATGGCGGCTAACAAACCAGAAGTCTCACCCATAGGCTTTCAGAAAAAGGTGAATTTTTTTTAGTAAACCTGCTTAACCAAACAATTCAGATATCCAATCATGGTAAAAGTGCACTTTAAAATCTGTATTAATATCAGTGATATACTTTTTTCAAGCAAGTCTTATTTACATATCAATCGATCTATTACATATTTTTGATTACAGTTGTTTCAAACAGTGAATAACAGTTTTATTCATAGTGCAATGATGATTTTAAAAGAAGTAATAATGAAAAATGAACTTTAACCATTAATGTACATATCAGCCTTTTGATATATGCTTAATAAACACTAAAGCTTGTTTGTTATTGTCCCAAAAACTCTATTGTTTATTCTGGGTGTGTCCATTAAAGGGTTAAGTTACATCGTTCCTTCCTGACAGTGTAAGCGGTCTTGTTAATGCGCTCTTAAGTGACATATTGGCAGTGTCTCAAAACCTTGCGAGCTGACTACCTAGACTGCATTTTGGGTATTAAATGTGCGTGGGAGTGAGCGATAGGAGCACAAGACGCGTTTCGTCTGCTATTGTGTAATGTTTTTCAATCCACACGTCTTTGGTCGCTGCGTCGCGTCTCTGTTTCATCGTCTTGCGCCATCAGCGCGGTCGAGTAAAACGGCGTGTAACTTCTATTAACTTCTAATTTCGAGTTAAATCTCCTGGCGTTCTGTGCCATTCCGTTGCGTTATATCTAGCTGTTTTGAACACCGCCAGACGTGTGAACGCCCCCTTACTTTCTGCGTTCTGAGGGAATCAGTTGCCGCGGACTTTTGAGTGACGTGACAAACTCGTAGCGAGCGGCTAGGCGTTACTGTCCTGCCGTGCAGTTTTCCTCATCACTCCAGCAGACGGGCTTTAAACAAAGACTACCGCTGAACACGGAGCACCTGGCTTTCTCCTATGCCTAATGCGAAGTGGCGTAGCTTTTCTGAATGCGCTGTGCTGTTGTTAAATGGTGACACGTCTGATTGGGAGCATATATTGTTGAATATCGTTTCAGGTTGCGTATTCAGACACACAATCTGCGCGCAAGTATGCCGAGGAGAAAACAGCAGGCGCCGAAACGAGCGGCAGGTAAGTTTATCTGAACTGGTTTTAGTAAGATGCTCTTGTGCATCTGTCCTCTTGAGTGTTTTCGTTTTAAACCGTAATGCTTTATGTTGCCTTGCATTTACAAACTATCATGAGGAACGATATTTGTGTATAATCGCGTTTACATGGATTTGGATTTTTATTTTGGCGCTGAACTCGTTTTTCCTATTCTAATTTCAGCAATACTTTTTGTCATGTTACTAGATGCTTTTTCAGTCCGATTCAGTTCGTACAAAGATACTTGAATAATGACCGTGCTTTAAATATTTAATAAAAAGTCATTTTGATTGAATTTATGTGGCTTCAAGACAATCCAGAATTGATTAAGCGGTGTCTGGATACTGTAATTAAAAAAAGAAAGAAAGAAAAAAAGAAAAACAACAAAAAAAGTAAAGAAAAAATATATTTAAAAAGCAGAAATATGTTATTTGACAATCATATTTTAGCATATTTTCTTTCTATATTTATTTTTATTATTTATTTATTTAATTATTTTTAGGGGGTTAAGAAGTTTTGTTTTAAAATATTAATATTTGAAAAACTTTGCTTAACAGACAGCCAGGAAGCCATTTTGTTGTCATGTGACAAGAAAACCATAAACTAGAAAGAGCCCATTTAGACAGTCATCTGTATATCAAGGTCATTAAGTTGTTGTTTTGGATATTCTTATGAAAAAGCTTGTTGTTTGTACAGGACAAATGAACTAACCCTAATAAAACTTGACATTTGTAACTGAAAATGCATTATAAAACAGAAAATATAATTAAATATTATTAAAATAATGAAAAAAGTATATATTACATATAAAAGCATATTTACTTTTTTAAATAATGATTATGTACATGGTGCAGACAAAGTGTTTTAGTAAAAATTAGTAATTTTTTTTTTTTCAAAACTGTAAAACCACTAGCTAGCATATTTTTTTAATGTGTCCTTTTTATCTGCTCAGATGTTATATCTTTATGCATCATTGACATACGTGGGATGCACATAGATTTCAGACTCTTAACTTCTCCAAAGAGGTGGTAAGCACTGAAACCGCCTTAATGTCATCTAAAACATTATCTGTCTGCTTAATAGAATAGATCCTATCCTGTTATTTAAAAGAGGAGGAGTTCTGGAGCATTTTTATATTTATAGCAGAGCTCTTTGAAACAGAGATACAAAGCCATTATTATATAGCCTTCACTGTTTGTGTGTGTGTGTTTGAGGCAGAGATGATGTGGAGTTTAATGGAGGGGTATGGCTTGCTCTGTTAGACTGGCCTGTCAGAACAGCTTTGTCTCATGTTGGATTTAATTGTTATCCTTGTGACAGCCTCATCCATCAAAGGCTTTAATGGTCAATCAGAGCAAGGCCATGTGAGTGCTCTCCTTCTTTTTCCCATAAGCTTGCCTGGGCTTTTATTTCATCAGTATGCTCCTCCAAACTTCACTCATGGCCGCTGTGCAGAGTGGTGACCGTGTGGTTTACAAGTGCGAGTTTATGGTTTACAGGTATGAACACATACTGAGCCGCTGGAAGCAGGACTGCTACTTTTAACTTATTGATTCTCATGCTTTGTTTTCTCTATAGGCGACGTAGCGCTCAATAGCAATCTTGTAGGTGAAGTCGTAATGAGGGATGTGCAGTCTAGGTCTGTAAAAAATAGCTTTGCTTAATTTGAGCACATCTAATTAGCTGTAAACTTGATGGATTCCTGACAGGTGTAATGATTGGAGTTGACAAGCTATGCGTCTGTCACCAAGTCATATTAGGTTTGTGCTCCCTTGATGTAATCAAGTTGATATTAGCCACTCCTGCTGGCCTTTCCTATTGCCATAACCCAATTTAGCACCTTTACGTGACAAATGAGCTTTTCGGTGCCAGTCTGGAATCTAGACGATTCTGAACTGCTATGAGAAGATAAACATGTGGAAACACCTACAGTCCTTCTGAAAATGAATGTTTTCATCTGTCTTTGAGCCACATTTGGAAAGACAGATTAGACATCAAATCTATTTTGAGAGCTGTACTTTCTTTCAACTCTCTTAGTTAGATCTCTCTCCGTCTGTGTGTGGGTTGATAATGTGAGTTAATCGGACACGCCTCCGCAAATCCCACGGGCCACCCTGGCCAAAAAGCTTCTCCGTTCTCAGGCTCTTTTTGGGCGCGACTCCAGGCCCTGCCTTCTCCCGCTTTCTAAGGGTAAAATCAGTCGCTGTCAGATCTAAGGTGCGAGGCAGGTCATCCGGACAGGCGGCCATCAGTTATGCGTAGATGTGACGCAGGAGCCGGGCTTGATGGTGGCGGTGATGAAAGGCCAGGAAACCATAGAGGCCCACCATTCCCTAATCCCAACCAGTGTCAACATACCTCTCCAGCCAGGCATGCCTGTAATCACTGCCAACAGCTTCAAAACTGCTAGAACCCCATTGATTTACACGGCGGCTGAGACAAAAGATTAAAGTAATCATACACATTCCTGCGTACACATTTCACACATGCACACAGATGTGTTCAGAACTGGTATTGATGCTTTAGTTGTGATAAACAAATTTATTTTTGCTTTGTGAATATTCAGTTTAATCCTTATAATTGCTTAAATGTTTCAGTTTAAAAGGATGCAGATGTTGTTTACTAGTCAATGGTTTGAGTGTCTATGATAACGAAAAAGGAAAAATCTAGTTTAAAACATGTAATCATTATTTCCAATTTAAAAAAAAAATCGATTTAATCACACTTTTTTCTGAAATAAATCACGATTAATCATGATTAATCCCACCGAACAATTGATTTAAAACAGAACTAATTAAATGCACATTTTTCTGAAAATAATCACGATTAATCGTGATAAATGCCACCAAACAATCAATTAAAAAAGGTATTAAACACATTTTTTTCTGGAATTAATCGT
The DNA here is from genome assembly GCA_012976165.1 of Labeo catla. Classification (NCBI taxonomy): domain Eukaryota; kingdom Metazoa; phylum Chordata; class Actinopteri; order Cypriniformes; family Cyprinidae; genus Labeo; species Labeo catla. The sequence goes on along the minus strand of VONZ01001285.1, from coordinate 11,311 downwards.
GATTAATCCCACTAAAAATAGATTAAAAACAACGAATTAATCACATTTTTCTGAAATTAATCATGAGTAATCATGATTAATCTCACCAAACAATTTAAAAAATAATGAATTAAATGCACATTTTTCTGAAATTAATCACTATTAATCGTGATTAATCCCACCTAACAATCAATTAAAACATTTTTTTAACTAATTAATCACACATTTTTTCTGAAATTAATCATGATTAATAGTGATTAATTTCACCAAACAATAAATAAAAAAAAAACTAATTAAATGCACATTTTTTTCTGGAATTAATCGTGATTAATCCCACTGACAGTCGATTCAAAATAACTAATTAATCACATTTTTCTGAAATTAATCATGAGTAATCATGATTAATCTCACCAAACAATTTAAAAAATAATGAATTAAATGCACATTTTTCTGAAATTAATCACTATTAATCGTGATTAATCCCACCTAACAATCAATTAAAACATTTTTTTAACTAATTAATCACACATTTTTTCTGAAATTAATCATGATTAATAGTGATTAATTTCACCAAACAATAAATAAAAAAAAAACTAATTAAATGCACATTTTTTTCTGGAATTAATCGTGATTAATCCCACTAACAGTCGATTCAAAATAACTAATTAATCACATTTTTCTGAAATTAATCATGATTAATCTCACCGAACAATCAATTTAAAAAATAACTAAATAAACTCACATTTTTCTGAAATTAATCACGATTAATCATGATTAATCTCATCTAATGAACGATTAAAAAAATACCTAATTATACACATTTTTCTGAAATTAATCATGATTAATTGTATTAATCCCACCTAACAATCAATAATTTTTTTTTTACTAATTAATTGCACATTCTTCTGAAATTAATCCCGATTAATTGTGATTAATGCCACCAAACAATCGATTAAAAAAGAACTTTGAAGTTGGAGTGCGCGTCTAAGAAATCTCCCATTTGATGTGGTCGTAAACACATTCTACAACTAAATAAACGCAATTCTTGAGACAGAAGCAGCAGTGCGCCCCTGCGTTAAATATTTTTAACGTCATTAAACTGGAAAAATTAATCGCCTGAGAGTATATGGTATTTTAAAACTGTAAAGATTTGACAGATAGGTTTTTTAAATATTATAATTTTTCTGAGAAATAATAGTAAAATACATCACAGTTGTTTTTTAATGAGATGTTTTCTTAATTGTGATATCAGGACAGTCGTATCGCTCATTTTTTCACTATATGCCCCCCCTCATTCACACTGACCTACTGTCCAAAGTCTCATTTGAACTAGCACTCTATTGTGGTTGTAAACTTATATGAATGTTACTTTGCTGTGTTGACAATGAAGACATCAATCTTCTGTTAAGAAGACAAGAATCCATCTCTTTTCTCATGGGAGGTGGCTTTTAGCTTGCGGTCCATTTTAGAAAAATGAGTCAGTCTGGTCCTCAGGGGTCCAGAAACCAAACCCTGGTGGAGAAGATCAGCACAATGCCAAACCGTCAATTACCCTTTCAACAGAGCCGTTAATCACGCTGCCACCCTTTACTTCTGGCATCCTGACACATGTCATCTATCACGCAGGCTTTCCGAGACGCCGAGGGAGGGAAGAAAAAGAAGAAATATTGTTGAGAATTAGACAGAAAAGGCTGGGGAGAAAGTTGGGAAGTCAGAGATACAGGTCAAATGTATAAAACGGAGGCGGTGCTGTACAGGGTTTGCCGCTAGACTAAGAGAAAGTGACACAGGCGAGAAGATTTAATAAATTGTCGCACTGCTGAGTTAAGCTGTTAAGTCATTAAGTCATTGAAAGCCCTGTTTGGGTAGAGACCTCAGCCGATGACAGATTGAGATATATTACGTGTTGAGCAAGTGAAACAACAAATGAGTTCTAATTTTGCTTAATGCGTGATAATTTCTACCTCAGCGAAAGGTGGGAAAATTCTCTCTGGTTTTAAATCGGTCAGTCAGTCCGTCAATCAATGCATGTTTGTGCGTGTGTCCGCCTTCGTATGTAGGTATTCATGTACGTGGACAACATTTGTACGTGTTCACCTCTGCGCATTCCCGTCCGAGCTTAAAATGACATGCATCACTCAAGCTCAGCTGGCCTGTAAATGAACTCTAGCGTTCTCTCCCACAGCTCTAGCCCTGCTCCATGATGGATGCTCCTTTAAAGAAAGAGATTAATGAGAGGTAGGCGGCTTAGAGGACCATTTATCACAGTGAATATTATTTGGACGGCTGTGTAAGCCTGTAACCTGAGAGTTAGAGAGGCATAGACAGAGCACAGGGTCTTAGATGTCCTCTCTATGATGGATAGCTTTGCTTTCTCTCTGTGTTTGTTACGAGACACCAGCTGTCCACCGGGTGGTCATTGCCGGATAAGATTGGGAGTTTGGTATTGCATTCCCGACGAAGTCTTCCAGTATTCTCGGTGAACTCAATTCGTAGTTATCGGAAGCTTATTAAAGGAGGGTAACTCGGGACAAAGCCCTGCTTGAAAGGTTGGGGTTGGGCGGGTGACAGTCTGGGGTTTTTTTTTGATGTTGGTTTTTGCCCCCAACCTCCCCCACCTTGTCCCTGCAGAGTAGAATTATGAGTGCCATCCATCTCGCTGAGTTCTTTGATGCCGGGCCATCATCTCAGCAGCTGCTGGCTTAGATACACATAGAATTGTTGCCAATCACTCTTGGCAGCTGAGGCACATCAGACACACTGTTGTCAAGGGGGAAAAGGAATCAAAGGCACACAGAGTGATAATTAGAGAGATATCTCCCTGAAAGGACGTCTGTGGTCGGTGGAATTCCAGTCAGCAGAGACTGTTTGCCTTCCCGCGTTTACTGTAAATGGTCAGTTTTAGGTTTCTCCAGCAGAGAAAGAAAAACACTACAGAAAGGGCAAGACCCAGGACAGCGTTGTGCGCCCCCAGTTTTTGATTGACTAAAAAATTCACACATTTCCTCTGCTTCATTTGCAGCAAAGAACACGCTATTTTTGGCACGGGGGCATCTCGACATGTTGCCTGAACGCTGCTTTATTTTGATCAGAGTGTCATGTGTTGCACATTAGCATGGCCTCAAGCAAGAACAATTCTCGCAGTTAGCCTCAATCTGTATCGCACTAAGAGGTTGTGAGTGAGTCATGTGAGCTCTGAGGATGAAAAGCTACAGTATTTACGGACAGAAAGCTTTGTTTGAGTTGAGCAATTATATCATTGGGTATTATTGCAGAGTTACCTAAGACATGCGTATGGCGTCAAATGCAGTGACATCAAGATGAGCAACTTAGATGATCATCTAGAGGATCACATTAGATGAGATTAACAAAACATGCCTACTTTTAAGTGTAATCATGTACAGTCTTAGAGTAAGCAATTACGCACGCACATTAAGAAAGCACTTGATGTTCCAGTCAGATATCATTGGCGCTGTTTTTGTCTGTAAGGTGGAGAGGATTAATGACTGATCATATGGAGACAAATGTAATACTTACATAAATCAAACAAGGTGAGTGCCACAAGTCTGTTGGATTTTTGTTCTCATTGCACACGCCACATTTTATTAGCTTAATAAATCACCCAGGCTGTCAATCAAGCCTTTTGAGAATAATTGGTTATGGTAGGTGCCTCCTGAGATGGATTATAAATCCACGGTTCGTGCAAAATGCTTGAAGTACTTGAATTTGACTTTTTGAAATTTAAGGCCTGGAAAACCTATGGAAATAGCAATATTCCTGAAGAGGAACTCGAAAAGTACTTAAATTAATAAAGACAATGTATCAAAGAAATAAGTGTTTAATTTTGTTAATAAGCACATCTTTTCACGCAAAAAACATACTTTTTTGCTTATTTCAGTTAATGTCAGAAAACAATCGAGCTAAGCAAGTAATAGTACTGACAGTGTTGTGTAAACTTGGCTGAAGATGCGAAAAGAGGAGGAACAGACAAACCGAATCAAAGTAGTCATTTACACTGGAACCACTCCGATTGATTCAATTGATTCAGACTTTGATCATTCAGTTCAGGCAATTCACTAGCAAAAACCAGATAAAAGTAAAAAAGCCATTCGTTTTTTAATTTTGACTTCGCTTGTGATGATTTTAAAAAGCTTGTAGCGATGAGTGAAACAGCTTTTTGAAACTTCGAATCAGTTAAACCATTGCGTTGCAAAATGATTCACTGTTTTGAAGTGCTCCAGTCGGATTGCGTATCGCGAATCGTTTGTTTCAGGTCAGGACTTCAATTCACATATTATGGATAATCTGATTTATTCAGGACTTCAGAGTGCATATCGTGAATCATTTGATTTAGATTGGAACTTCGGAATGGGTTCGCAAATCTTTTGCTTTAGATCGGAACTTCAGAACACGGATTGTGAATCATTTGATTCAGATCGGGACTTTCGTGCGGTTTCGCAAATCATTTGTTTCAGATCAGGACTTCAAATTGCAAATCATTTGATTTAGATTGGAACTTATCGCAAATGATTTTATTCAGGTTGGGATTCAGAGTGACGAGCGTGAATCATTTGATTTAGATTGGAACTTTGGAGCATGGATTGTAAATTATTTGATTCAGAATGGGACTATGGTGCGGGTTCACAAATCATTAGTTTCAGATCAGGACTTCAAATTCGCGCATCGCAAATCATTTGATTTAGATTGGAACTTCGCGTGTCACAAATTATTTTATTCAGGTCGGGACTTCAGAGCGTGGGGTGCAAATCATTTGATTTCGATCGAAACTTCGGAGCACGGATTGTAAAACATTTGATTCAGAACAGGACTTCGGTGCGGCTTTGCCAATCATTTGTTGCAGATCAGGATTTTGGAGCTATTTCGCACATTTAATTTTTTTTTTTTTAAACACTAGAAAACATCAAACCATTAATGCAGTACAGTTATAAAAAAACAAAAATAGTATACACAAATACTAATCCCTTACGAAAATTAACAGTGGTTTTACTATAGTAAAAGTGTAGTATACTTTGTAATCTTTTAGTAGCAATACTTTGCATGTGCTTTGGTTTATTTTTGCCACTTTCTATTAGTATATTTTCATTTATCTATTTCTCTTTTTTTAGAATTAAAAATGGAAGAAATTGTTTGATAAGTGAGTTCTCTGATTGACGTCCTTGAAAATCAAAAAAGTCGTGCTTGAAAAGTCCTGGAATTTAATTTTACAGTATTTGTATGAACGCTGTTAAACATTTAAGGTTAAAGATTGTGTTCAAAATTGATGGGCTTTGGTCTTGATACACATTTATGTGTATATGGTTTCTTCTTAGGTTATGTTCTGAAGAGTATCTCCTGAAGTTTTGCACCCCCTAAGCAAATCTGATTCTTATTCTGATTCACCTCAGGGTTATGATATCTGTTTTATATTTTACTTGGTTTAAAAAAAAGTTGCACTCTGTGGTCTTTGGCATTTGCACAAGAAAAAAGCAATTTGCCATTGTGGACCTTCAGTGTGTCAGCGTAATTGTCTCAGGGATATGAGAGGGCAGGAAAATGATCATGTCATTGTAGTTACACCTGGTTCACCCTCTTTTCGAGCGGCTTTGGAGTTCATGCCAAATCAGGCCGTTCAAATGACATCTTTTGATCAAGGCTGTCGGGCACGATCAGAGGAGATTGGCAAGTAATGGATACCTAGTGACAATCCAAATCTACAGAGGGGATAAGACTGGCCTGCACCTGCCAGTTATCCTTTAGAGCCCCCATCCTGCGGGCCGCTTGGCTGACAGCCAGTGAGAGGCTAAATGAGAGAAGCGCAGGCTTGTGAGATTGTGTATTATCATTTGAAATGAGAGCTATTTGTGCTTTAACACTCTTGTCAAGACTGTGGTGGATCTTGTAAGAAAGGAAGAGGGGCCGATAGTGTGCCACAATGCACTTGAATCACACCATGTTAGCTTGTAATTCAAGGCCTGCTGTATTTCCAAACATCTAACATGTCAAGCGTTTTTCGTTTGACATGAGCAACATAATCACAAATGCGCACACAAACAAGAGCGAATAGAGTGGAACAGAGATAGGGGGGTTGGTATGGCTTTCAAGGGGGCATTTGTTCCACTTACGGAGCCAGAGTGACAGTGTCAAACTAGCAGGGGACAGGCTGTCAGGAGACGGGATCGTCAGTCCCGGAGGACGGTGGTGGATGGGCTCTTTTGAGGGTGTGAGGGCAGCTGGCAGAGAGAAGGGCGACCGTGTCCCCTTGGATCTGTCATCGGGAGGTGCTCGAGCAGACACCTTTCTCGCAACACGTCACCTGTCCAAGGTGAACAGTCGTCAGGTGGGATTCAAAGTGACAGGTGGCTTATGTGCCGCCATCTTATGTCATTCCCCTTAACCTCTCAATCTATCTGTCCACCTTTTCCCTCTATCTATTTGTCTCTTCATATGTGCACAGGTGTGTCGAAATGTGGACATGTGGAGAGGTTGGCCGAATGGCAGCAGGTGCAGCCCCTTGCAAATGGCCTGATTATATGCTTAGAAACAAACAAATAAAAATCTTTGATTTTCCCTTGACTACTAGACTATACCAAACTAGTTTAAAATCTCTAGGTTAATTCTTGGTCCTTCTGTTTGTTTATGGATGCTCCAGTGATTACAGGGTATCTGCAGGTTTTTTAAACTCCAATTTAAGACTTTTAAGACCTTTTTTATCTGCACAAATAAAATAAATGCTATATGAGCAGGGTAGGGCAATGTCTATGATAACATATCAAACTGTAAAATGACTGTAAAAGCATGATTTACGGTTCAGATACAGGCTTTCACAAAAACAAAGCCCCTGACTAAAGATTTTTCTGGTTGACTAGTAGTTGTTCATTTTAAGCATTAATCGACTATTAGTCACACGTTTCTTAATAAATAGGCAAGTATACACAGAGTTTTAACGTTCACACTCAAGTTCACAGAGACTGTGACGGCAGAAAGCGCATCCCGTTTGCTTTAATTATTTTACAAAAGCGCAACGTTTCGTTGTTACTCTGAGTGCACACAGATAAATGTAGAGTCTTTAAAGATTTGAAAGATGAATTACTTTTGTCTGTATGACCAAAAATTGAATATTTTAAGAGTAAGTGACCGCACCGGTGCCTCCATCTGTCATGCAGTGAGCATGCTACTATTCAGCTTCCACACTCTATATTTTACTGTCTTAATTGTTTTGATTTTTATAAAGCATTAACTTCCTGTCAATCCACCAGTTCATATTTAAAACTTTGCATGTTCGCTGCATAAAAAATGTGAGTCTTGGATTTTAGCAAAAACAGCAGATGGCTTATTGAGAATGCAAATTTATTCTGCCAGCAGATGGCGCTTTTGGGGCAGCAGAAATATAGCGGTTTTCCCAGTAACAGCATAACAGTCAACTTTGAAACATGCAGCGCTCATATATGTGCATTTAAAATCATAGCCTTTTGAAGTTTAATCATCATATTAAGCTATATTGCAATTCTTGTTGTTCCGTCCCCAAATTTAAGACCTCCTGAAATCATAATTATGACTTTCTTGTACCATTTAAGACTTTTCATGGCCTTAAACTTGATACAACTAAATGTAAGACTTTTTAAGGACCCGCAGAGAGCCTGCCTTTCTTTCCCTTCGGAACTGAATGATATCAATTCCTAAAAATTTGTTTTGCATTAGAATTGAAGCAGACAACAGGATACAGAATTGCAGTTCAAATTTGTTGGCCAGGGTGGAGGAATACTTCATTTCCCAGGATAAATTGCCTGTATTGCAGTTGAACTTTTTGTAGGATGTGGCCCATTAATTTCAATTTCTAGAAGAATATCATTAGGTTAAATCATTGTTTTGTATGTTTACTTCATCTAGTTCAACTTACGTGGCATTAATTGAATATTTTCTTCTCTTTTCCCCCTACTAGCTTATGATTCAGAGAATGTTAAGGAGACCATACAGACCGAAGGCACTGGAAGTGATTGCTCAGTGACCAAGAAGAAACACCAGGGTGAAAGTGATGTGGGAGAAGACTTCAATAACCCAGTGGATGAACAAGATTCCCCTACTGCTGAGCTGTCAGGTCATGATGTTGACAGTGAATCTCACATAAGTGAGTCTAGTGACCCCACGTCAGATGTAGACAGCACCCCGATGAAAAATAAAGAGGAGGCCACAACAGACCGTTCTGAGGACTCAGTATGTATTACAGACAGCCTAGACCAGATGAAGGCTATTTACAAAAGCTTCCTTAATAATCCCTACTGGTCTTTTTTGAGCTTGAATTCCTCTCAACTGCATGCAGACGAACAGCTGGCTAGTAGCAGCGGTACCAGTAGCAGCAACAGCAGTCCTGGACGCAACAGCTATGACTGGCATCAGTCTGCTATCGCAAAGACACTCCAACAGGTTTCTCAGAAACAACCTAGTGCACTTGAACCAAGTATTTTCTCCACTGTGCAGCTCTACCGCCAAAGTACCAAACTCTACGGATCCATCTTTACCGGTGCTAGCAAGTTCCACTGCAAAAGCTGCAGTGCATCATACGACACACTGCTTGATCTCACAGTTCACATGAATGAAACGGACCACTACCGTGATGACAACCTTGAAAGCGCTAGCAAGGGTGCCAAGTCATGGTCCAAGCCACGTAAGCGCTCACTTTTGGAGATGGAGGGAAAGGAAGATGCCCAGAAAGTCCTACGCTGCATGTACTGTGGACATTCTTTTGAATCCCTGCAAGACCTCAGCGTGCACATGATAAAGACTAAGCATTATCAGAAGGTTCCACTGAGAGAGCCAAGAACAGCAATTGCTGCTAAAGTTGTGTCTTCATTCAGGAAGAGGGTTCCAGTGGAGCTGGATGTTGCAAAATCTTTGCACACCACAGAACTGACAAGAAGTCCCAACGGAGGACAGGCCAGTGATTTTTTTCAGATGTATTCTGAGAAAACCAACAAAGATGACTTGACAGATCAGAAGACAAGCCGTGGTGCACAGTTCAAGTCTCAGAATCTCAAATGTATGGAGTGTGGAATATCACACGACTCTTTGCAGCAGTTGAGCGCTCATATGATGTTGACCGGACACTTCGTTAAAGTAACCCAAACATTGCAGAAGACAGACAAGCCTTCCAAAAGTAAGTCTGAGAAGTCTCAGTCAGGTACACCTTGTTCATCCCCTCTCTTAGCCGCGGGACTCTTGGAGTCCCCGTCCCTCCCATCTGTTGCAGCTGGAGACAAGAACAAGACACAAGAAATGACTTCTCAGAAAGACAAGGGGCCTGCAAATATAAATGAAGTTAAGCAGAACTTTGGCATATCATCAAAGTCTGATTACCTAACTGAAGATGATCTAAAAGAGAGTCCTAAAATGGATTTTGATATTCTAAAATCACTGGAGAATACAGTTACATCAGCCATTAACAAAGCACAGAGGGGCACCCCGAGCTGGGGCGGTTACCAGAGCATACATGCCGCTTATCAGTTACGAAACCAACAGAAACCTGCTGTAAACAACTCTGGTTGTATTTCTTCTTTAAAACAATCAGCCAGTCAGGAAGGACAGTCCATAGACAAAAGTCATTTGATCCTTCCAAGCACTCCACCAAGAGCTTCTTCAACCACAGTTACTGTCCAGGAGGTGGACAAACTGGAAAAGAGAGTAACAGAAAAGACTCCAGACTTAAATAGGCAAGGATCCCCACATCAGCAAATGCTGAATTCTAACGAGAAGCCACTTATATGTAATGAGAGTGCGGTTACATCTATGAGCAATGTCTCTGAGGGTAATCCAAACGAAAGGGAAATTCAGAAGCACACACAAGATTTCAGAACTCGCTCTACTTCCGCTTCAGACCTGTATGATGATGCTGGTCTACTCTCAGCCCAGCCTGAGCCAAAACAACCCTCTGTCAGTCCTCTAAGTGCCCTTCAGTCTGTTATGAATCTTCATCTGGGTAAAGCTGCCAAACCGGTAAGGCCGGTCCAGGATCCTATGAGTATGCTTCTCAGGATGAGCAACAGCATGGCTGAAAGGGCCGCTCTTGCCGGTCCATCTGGACACTCGGCGAAACTTAGCCAGTTGCATTCTGACTGCCATGAAATTTGCGGAGACCAACCGATAGACTTGTCCAAAGGCAAAAGCGAACAGTGTCTCAAAGCTGCCGCTCTCCCAGGCAAAGCATTGAGTTCTTCTGTGTCTGGTGCATCTGTAAGTGAGTCAACTAGTTCAAAAATCGTAACACCTGTGAGTCCTTTGCGCGAAAACGCCCTCTTGGACATATCAGACATGCTGCGCAATCTCTCAGACTCTCGAGTTTTGAAATCCCCAGTGCTTTTATGTAAACCAGAGCAGTCAGAAATCGAGGGTTCTCATACTTCAGATGAGGCAGAGGATGCATCCGTGGTGCATAAACGTAAAGGTAGGCAGTCGCACTGGAAACCCCAGCACTTGCTGATTTTGCAGGCTCAGTTTGCATCCTGCCTCAGGCAGACAGCTGATGGAAAGTATGTGATATCAGACTTGAGCTCGCAGGAAAGAATGGTCATATCACATATAACGGGTCTATCTATGACAACAATCAGCCACTGGCTGGCCAATGTGAAATATCAGCTTAGACGAACAGGCAGAACGAAGTTCATAAAGAACGTTGACTCAGGACACCCGATTTTCTACTGCAGTGAATGTGCAACACAGTTCCAAGCTCGTTCTACATACATCTGTCATCTTGAGTCACACCTTGGGTTTAAAATAAAGGACTTGGCTAAACTTACGTCTAAGGATCTGAATCGGAGGATTGCAAAGCATTCTAAAAGCCCGGCCATAAAACCTGTGCTTCCTGCTGTACTGCCAACTAGAGGATGTCAGGAGCAATTACCACCAGTGCCAGCACTGTAACATGCAAACAGCTTATAAAACAATACAGTTAACACTGTATGCCAGGATATTTAGATGAGAACAGACATAATGTATATATTGTTGCATTAACATACACAATTGGCCTTGTAGGCTAAGCTTTGTGATCATGGATATTGTAACGGTAATTTAACTTTAAAACCTGTTTAAAGTTAAGGTGGCTACCACCAGATTTATCAAGTAGATACACAGTATAAGAAATCTATTATACAGTATATAAAAATGTCTTAAAATTGTAAACACTCTTGGATGCTCATGATTAACAGGTTTCTGGGGGAAGTTTTTGTTCTGATGAGAGAAGAATGTATATTTGTACATAGATAAACTATTATGTTATGCGTATTTTCCAAAAATATGGCTTGCTTTTTTTCTCTCATTTTTGCCTGTGCTAATACTTCATATG
>VONZ01001284.1:0-176844 GCA_012976165.1 Labeo catla | reverse complement strand
AACAACACCAGCAGCAGCCTAAACCTACTCTAACGGGTCTCCCATCCAACAACAGACCAGGCTGGGGTCTGCTTAGCTATACTGATGTAGCTGACAACGGCTACTGCTGGCAAGGGACATGATTCACCAAATAAGGCTGACAGAGATGCTCTAACAGATGGGTAGCGCATCCTGATGGCCTCAATTTGGCAGTCAGCATGCGCTACCATCTGAAATAGTAGGTCAATTTGATTTGAATGAGCGCCCCCTGTTGGTCGGCCAAATAATAGCTAGCCCCAGCAGCATGCTAGGTCTTCTCATATTGTTCAGCCACCCAAGAACAGACCAGGCTCTGTTCTCCTTAGCTTTTAGTGAGAAACCAGACTCTGGCTACTGCATGCAAAAGACATACTTGCTGTCGGTACCTTAATAAAGCTGCTCCAGCAGAGGGGTAGCGCTTGCTGACAAGCTCAATATCTGCCGTCAGGATGCGCTACCATCCTTAACACTGGGCCAAGTTGATTATTAAGGACAAGAGTTGGTCAGGAAGCCAGTTTATTGCCTCACCTGAAGGATGCATCTTTTTACAAGGACCGTTTGATCAAAAGGTGGATACTTTTTACAGTCTGAGGTCCGCAGCGTTATACTAGGAAATTTGCACCCATACTTTTCAGGGTATGAGCGCCCCCTGTTGATCGGCATAAAAACAACACCAGCAGCAGCCTAAGTCTACTCTAATGGGTCTCCCATCCAACAACAGACCAGGCTGGGGCCTGCTTAGCTATACTGACATAGCTGACAGTGCCTACTGCTGGCAAGGGACATGATTCACCAAATAAGGCTGACAGAGATGCTCTAATAGATGGGTAGCGCATCCTGATGGCCTCAATTTGGCGGTCAGGATGCGCTACCATCTTAAATAGTAGGTTAAGTTGATTGGAATGAGCGCCTCCTGCTGGTCGGCCAAATAATAGCTGGCCCCAGCAGCATGCTAGGTCTTCTCATATTGTTCAGCCACCCAAGTACAGATCAGGCTCTGTTCTCCTTAGCTTTTAGTGAGAAACCAGACTCTGGCTACTGCATGCAAAAGACATACTTACTGTCGGTACCTTAATAAAGCTGCTCCAGCAGAGGGGTAGCGCATGCTGACAAGCTCAATATCTGCCGTCAGGATGCGCTACCATCCTTAACACAGGGCCAAGTTGATTATTAAGGACAAGAGTTGGTCAGGAAGCCAGTTTATTTCCTCACCTGAAAGATGCTTATTTTACAAGGACCGTTTTAACCAGGGGTCGATACTTTTTACAGTCTAAAGTTCGCAGGGTTATACTAGGAAATTTGCACCAATACTTGTCAGGGGATGAGCGCCCCCTGTTGATCGGCATAAAACCAACACCAGCAGCAGCCTAAGCCTACTCTAATGGGTCTCCCATCCAAAAACAGAGCAGGCTGGGGCATGCTTAACTTTATTGAGGCAGGAGATACTGGCTACTGCTGGCAAGGGACATGATTCACCAGATAATGCTGACAGAGATGCTCTAATAGATGGGTAGCGCATCCTGATGGCCTCAATTTGGCAGTCAGGATGCGCTACCATCTGAAATAGTAGGTCAAGTTGATTGGAATGAGCGCCCCCTGTTGGTCGGCCAAATAATATCTAGCCCCAGCAGCATGCTAGGTCTTCTCATATTGTTCAGCCACCCAAGAACAGACCAGGCTCTGTTCTCCTTAGCATTTAGTGAGAAACCAGACTCTGGCTCCTGCATGCAAAAGACATACTTACTGTCGGACCCTTAATAAAGCTGCTCCAACATAGGGGTAGCGCATGCTGACAAGCTCAATATCTGCCGTCAGGATGCGCTACCATCCTTAACACTGGGCCAAGTTGATTATTAAGGACAAGAGTGGGTCAGGAAGCCAGTTTATTGCCTCACCTGAAGGATGCATCTTTTTACAAGGACCGTTTGATCAAAAGGTGGATACTTTTTACAGTCTGAGGTCCGCAGGGTTATACTAGGAAATTTGCACCGATACTTTTCAGGGGATGAGCGCCCCCTGTTGATCGGCATAAAACCAACACCAGCAGCAGCCTAAGCCTACTCTAATGGGTCTCCCATCCAAAAACAGAGCAGGCTGGGGCATGCTTAACTTTATTGAGGCAGGAGATACTGGCTACTGCTGGCAAGGGACATAACTCAGCTTAATCTGCTGGTAGAGATGCTCTAATAGATGGGTAGCGCATCCTGATGGCCTCAATTTGGCAGTCAGGATGCGCTACCATCTGAAATAGTAGGTCAAGTTGATTGGAATGAGCGCCCCCTGGCTACTGCATGCAAAAGACATACTTGTTGTCGGTACCTTAATAAAGCTGCTCCAGCAGAGGGGTAGCGCATGCTGAGAAGCTCAATATCTGCCGTCAGGATGCGCTACCATCCTTAACACTGGGCCAAGTTGATTATTAAGGACAAGAGTTGGTCAGGAAGCCAGTTTGTTACTATCACCTGAAGGTCATCTTTACTGGGACCGTTTGATCAAAGGTGGATACTTTTACAGTCTGAGGTCGCCAGGGTTATACTAGGAATTTGCACGATACTTTTCGGGGATGGCGCCCCCTGTTGATCGGCATAAAACCAACACCAGCAGCAGCCTAAGCCACCTCTCTAATGGGTCTCATCCAAAAACAGAGCAGGCTGGGGCATGCCCAACTTTATTGAGGCGGGAGATACTGGCTACTGCTTTGGCTTAAAGAAGGGACATAACTCCAGCTTAATCTGCTGGTAGAGATGCTCTAATGATGGGTAGCGCATCCCTGATGGCCTCAATTTGGCAGTCAAGATGCGCTACCATCTGAAATAAGTAGGTCAAGTTGGTAGTTGGAATGAGAAGCCCTCTGGCTACTGCATGCAAAAGACATACTTGCTGTCGGTACCTTAATAAAGCTGCTCCAGCAGAGGGGTAGCGCATGCTGACAAGCTCAATATCTGCCGTCAGGATGCTCTACCATCATTAACACTGGGCCAAGTTGATTATTAAGGACAAGAGTTGGTCAGGAAGCCAGTTTATTGCCTCACCTGAAGGATGCATCTTTTTACAAGGACCGTTTGATCAAAAGGTGGATACTTTTTACAGTCTGAGGTCCGCAGCGTTATACTAGGAAATTTGCACCCATACTTTTCAGGGTATGAGTGCCCCCTGTTGATCGGCATAAAAACAACACCAGCAGCAGCCTAAGCCTACTCTAATGGGCCTTCCATCCAACAACAGACCAGGCTGGGGTCTGCTTAGCTATACTGACGTAGCCGACAATGGCTACTGCTGGCAAGGGACATGATGCACCAGATAAGGCTGACAGAGATGCTCTAATAGATGGGTAGCGCATCCTGATGGCCTCAATTTGGCAGTCAGGATGCGCTACCATCTGAAATAGTAGGTCAAGTTGATTGGAATGAGCGCCCCCTGTTGGTCGGCCAAATAATAGCTAGCCCCAGCAGCATGCTAGGTCTTCTCATATTGTTCAGCCAAGCAAGTACAGACCAGGCTCTGGTCTCCTTAGCTTTTAGTGAGAAACCAGACTCTGGCTACTGCATGCAAAAGACATACTTGCTGTCGGTACCTTAATAAAGCCGCTGCAGCTGAGGGGTAGCGCAAGCTGACAAGCTCAATATCTGCCGTCAGGATGCGCTACCATCCTTAACACTGGGCCAAGTTGATTATTAAGGACAAGAGTTGGTCAGGAAGCCACTTTATTTCCTCACCTGAAGGATGCTTCTGTTTACAAGGACCGATTGATCAAAAGGTCTATACTTTTTACAGTCTGAGGTCCGCAGGGTTATACTAGGAAATTTGCACCCATACTTCTCAGGGGATGAGCGCCCCCTGTTGATCGGCATAAAACCAACACCAGCAGCAGCCTAAGTCTACTCTAATGGGTCTTCCATCCAAAAACAGAGCAGGCTGGGGCATGCTTAGCTTTATTGAGGCAGGAAATAATGGCTACTGCTGGCAAGGGACATAACTCAGCTTAATCAGCTGGTAGAGATGCTCTAATAGATGGGTAGCGCATCCTGATGGCCTCAATTTGGCAGTCAGGATGCGCTACCATCTGAAATAGTAGGTCAAGTTGATTGGAATGAGCGCCCCCTGGCTACTGCATGCAAAAGACATACTTGTTGTCGGTACCTTAATAAAGCTGCTCCAGCAGAGGGGTAGCGCATGCTGACAAGCTCAATATCTGCCGTCAGGATGCGCTACCATCCTTAACACTGGGCCAAGTTGATTATTAAGGACAAGAGTTGGTCAGGAAGCCAGTTTATTGCCTCACCTGAAGGATGCATCTTTTTACAAGGACCGTTTGATCAAAAGGTGGATACTTTTTACAGTCTGAGGTCCGCAGGGTTATACTAGGAAATTTGCACCGATACTTTTCAGGGGATGAGCGCCCCCTGTTGATCGGCATAAAACCAACACCAGCAGCAGCCTAAGCCTACTCTAATGGGTCTCCCATCCAAAAACAGAGCAGGCTGGGGCATGCTTAACTTTATTGAGGCAGGAGATACTGGCTACTGCTGGCAAGGGACATAACTCCGGCGGTCTGGTGGGATTATCTCTAATAGATGGGTAAGCATCCTGATAGCTCAATTTGGCAGTCAAGATGCTACCATCTGAAATAGTAGGTCAAGTTGACAGTTGGAATGGCTGGCCTCTGGCTACTGCATGCAAAGACATACTTGTTGTCGGTACCTTAATAAAAGCTGCTCCAGCAGAGGGTAGCGCATGCTGACAAGCTCAATATCTGCCCGTCAGGATGCGTACCATCACTAACATAGGCCAAGTTGATTATTAAGGACAAAGAGTTGGTCAGGAAGCCAGTTTATTGCCTCACCTGAAGGATGCATCTTTTTACAAGGACCGTTTGATCAAAAGGTGGATACTTTTTACAGTCTGAGGTCCGCAGGGTTATACTAGGAAATTTGCACCGATACTTTTCAGGGGATGAGCGCCCCCTGTTGATCGGCATAAAACCAACACCAGCAGCAGCCTAAGCCTACTCTAATGGGTCTTCCATCCAAAAACAGAGCAGGCTGGGGCATGCTTAACTTTATTGAGGCAGGAGATACTGGCTACTGCTGGCAAGGGACATAACTCAGCTTAATCTGCTGGTAGAGATGCTCTAATAGATGGGTAGCGCATCCTGATGGCCTCAATTTGGCAGTCAAGATGCGCTACCATCTGAAATAGTAGGTCAAATTGATTGGAATGAGCGCCCTCTGGCTACTGCATGCAAAAGACATACTTGTTGTCGGTACCTTAATAAAGCTGCTCCAGCAGAGGGGTAGCGCATGCTGACAAGCTCAATATCTGCCGTCAGGATGCGCTACCATCCTTAACACTGGGCCAAGTTGATTATTAAGGACAAGAGTTGGTCAGGAAGCCAGTTTATTGCCTCACCTGAAGGATGCATCTTTTTACAAGGACCGTTTGATCAAAAGGTGGATACTTTTTACAGTCTGAGGTCCGCAGGGTTATACTAGGAAATTTGCACCCATACTTTTTAGGGTATGAGCGCCCCCTGTTGATCGGCATAAAAACAACACCAGCAGCAGCCTAAGCCTACTCTAATGGTTTCCCATCCAACAACAGACCAGGCTGGGGCCTGCTTAGCTATACTGACATAGTTGATACAAGCTACTGCTGGCAAGGGACATGATTCACCAGATAAGGCTGACAGAGATGCTCTAATAGATGGGTAGCGCATCCTGATGGCCTCAATTTGGCAGTCAGGATGCGCTACCATCTTAAATAGTAGGTCAAGTTGATTGGAATGAGCGCCCCCTGCTGGTCGGCCAAATAATAGCTGGCCCCAGCAGCATGCTAGGTCTTCTCATATTGTTCAGCCACCCAAGTACAGATCAGGCTCTGTTCTCCTTAGCTTTTAGTGAGAAACCAGACTCTGGCTACTGCATGCAAAAGACATACTTACTGTCGGTACCTTAATAAAGCTGCTCCAGCAGACGGGTAGCGCATGCTGACAAGCTCAATATCTGCCGACAGGATGCGCTACCATCCTTAACACTGGGCCAAGTTGATTATTAAGGACAAGAGTTGGTCAGGAAGCCAGTTTATTGCCTCACCTGAAGGATGCATCTTTTTACAAGGACCGTTTGATCAAAAGGTGGATACTTTTTAAAGTCTGAGGTCCGCAGGGTTATACTAGGAAATTTGCACCGATACTTTTCAGGGTATGAGCGCCCCCTGTTGATCGGCATAAAAACAACACCAGCAGCAGCCTAAGCCTACTCTAATGGTTTCCCATCCAACAACAGACCAGGCTGGGGCCTGCTTAGCTATACTGACATAGTTGACACAAGCTACTGCTGGCAAGGGACATGATTCACCAGATAAGGCTGACAGAGATGCTCTAATAGATGGGTAGCGCATCCTGATGGCCTCAATTTGGCAGTCAGGATGCGCTACCATCTTAAATAGTAGGTCAAGTTGATTGGAATGAGCGCCCCCTGCTGGTCGGCCAAATAATAGCTGGCCCCAGCAGCATGCTAGGTCTTCTCATATTGTTCAGCCACCCAAGTACAGATCAGGCTCTGTTCTCCTAAGCTTTTAGTGAGAAACCAGACTCTGGCTACTGCATGCAAAAGACATACTTATTGTCGGTACCTTAATAAAGCTGCTCCAGCAGAGGGGTAGCGCATGCTGACAAGCTCAATATCTGCCGACAGGATGCGCTACCATCCTTAACACTGGGCCAAGTTGATTATTAAGGACAAGAGTTAGTCAGGAAGCCAGTTTATTTCCTCACCTGAAGGATGCTTATTTTACAAGGACCGTTTTAACCAGGGGTCGATACTTTTTACAGTCTGAGGTCCGCAGGGTTATACTAGGAAATTTGCACCGATACTTGTCAGGGGATGAGCGCCCCCTGTTGATCGGCATAAAACCAACACCAGCAGCAGCCTAAGCCTACTCTAATGGGTCTCCCATCCAAAAACAGAGCAGGCTGGGGCATGCTTAGCTTTATTAAGGCAGGAGATACTGGCTACTGCTGGCAAGGGACATAACTCAGCTTAAACTGCTGGTAGAGATGCTCTAATAGATGGGTAGCGCATCCTGATGGCCTCAATTTGGCAGTCAGGGTGCGCTACCATCTTAAATAGTAGGTGAAGTTGATTAAAATGAGCACCCCCTGCTGGTCGGCCAAATAATAGCTGGCCTCTGCAGCATGCTAGGTCTTCTCATATTGTTCAGCCAACTAAGAACAGACCACGCTCTGTTCTCCTTAGCTTTTAGTGAGAAACCAGACTCTGGCTACTGCATGCAAAAGACATACTTGCTGTCGGTACCTTAATAAAGCCGCTGCAGCTGAGGGGTAGCGCAAGCTGACAAGCTCAATATCTGCCGTCAGGATGCGCTACCATCCTTAACACTGGGCCAAGTTGATTATTAAGGACAAGAGTTGGTCAGGAAGCCACTTTATTTCCTCACCTGAAGGATGCTTCTGTTTACAAGGACCGTTTGATCAAAAGGTCGATACTTTTTACAGTCTGAGGTCCGCAGGGTTATACTAGGAAATTTGCACCGATACTTGTCAGGGGATGAGCGCCCCCTGTTGATCGGCATAAAACCAACACCAGCAGCAGCCTAAGCCTACTCTAATGGGTCTCCCATCCAAAAACAGAGCAGGCTGGGGCATGCTTAACTTTATTGAGGCAGGAGATACTGGCTACTGCTGGCAAGGGACATAACTCAGCTTAATCTGCTGGTAGAGATGCTCTAATAGATGGGTAGCGCATCCTGATGGCCTCAATTTGGCAGTCAGGATGCGCTACCATCTGAAATAGTAGGTCAAGTTGATTGGAATGAGCGCCCCCTGTTGGTCGGCCAAATAATATCTAGCCCCAGCAGCATGCTAGGTCTTCTCATATTGTTCAGCCACCCAAGAACAGACCAAGCTCTGTTCTCCTTAGCATTTAGTGAGAAACCAGACTCTGGCTACTGCATGCAAAAGACATACTTGCTGTCGGTACCTTAATAAAGCTGCTCCAGCAGAGGGGTAGCGCATGCTGACAAGCTCAATATCTGCCGTCAGGATGCGCTACCATCCTTAACACTGGGCCAAGTTGATTATTAAGGACAAGAGTTGGTCAGGAAGCCAGTTTATTGCCTCACCTGAAGGATGCATCTTTTTACAAGGACCGTTTGATCAAAAGGTGGATACTTTTTACAGTCTGAGGTCCGCAGGGTTATACTAGGAAATTTGCACCGATACTTTTCAGGGTATGAGCGCCCCCTGTTGAGCCTACTCTAATGGGTCTCTTATCCAACAACAGACCAGGCTGGGGCCTGCTTAGCTATACTGACTTAGCTGACACTCGCTACTGCTGGCAAGGGACATGATTCGCCAGATAAGGCTGACAGAGATGCTCTAATAGATGGGTAGCGCATCCTGATGGCCTCAATTTGGCAGTCAGGATGCGCTACCATCTTAAATAGTAGGTGAAGTTGATTGAAATGAGCGCCCCCTGCTGGTCGGCCAAATAATAGCTGGCCTCTGCAGCATGCTAGGTCTTCTCATATTGTTCAGCCACCTAAGTACAGACCAGGTTCTGTTCTCCTTAGCTTTTAGTGAGAAACCAGACTCTGGCTACTGCATGCAAAAGACATTCTTGATGTTGGTGCCTTAATAAAGCTGCTCCAGCAGAGGGGTAGCGCATGCTGACAAGCTCAATTTCTGCCGTCAGGATGCGCTACCATCCTTAACACTGGGCCAAGTTGATTATTAAGGACAAGAGTTGGTCAGGAAGCCAGTTTATTGCCTCTCCTGAAGGATGCATCTTTTTACAAGGACCGTTTGATCAAAAGGTGGATACTTTTTACAGTCTGAGGTCCGCAGCGTTATACTAGGAAATTTGCACCGATACTTTTCAGGGTATGAGCGCCCCCTGTTGATCGGCATAAAAACAACACCAGCAGCAGCCTAAGCCTACTCTAATGGGTCTCCCATCCAACAACAGACAATGGCTACTGCAGGCAAGGGACATGATTCACCAGATAAGCCTGACAGAGATGCTTTAACAGATGGGTAGCGCATCCTGACTGCCAAATTGAGGCCATCAGGATGCGCTACCATCTGAAATAGTAGGTCAAGTTGATTGAGGCCATCTTACCCATACTTTTCAGGGTATGAGCGCCCCCTGTTGATCGGCATAAAAACAACATCAGCAGCAGCCTAAGCCTACTCTAATGGGTCTCCCATCCAACAACAGAGCAGGCTGGGGCCTGCTTAGCTATACTGACGTAGTTGACACAGGCTACTGCTGGCAAGGGACATGATTCACCAGATAAGGCTGACAGAGATGCTCTAATAGATGGGTAGCGCATCCTGATGGCCTCAATTTGGCAGTCAGGATGATTCTCAATAGGCTACCTACAGCGGAGGAATTGAAGGGGCGCAAATCATGGATCGCGGAACCAGGGGCCGCCCGGGCCTGGGCGCGAGTAACTTTTGACGATACAAAAATACATAGGCTATAGACTCATGATTATTCATTGAAAGGTCGCGATCTCGATTCAAACACACGCAATCTTACTGCTATATGATGATGATTTCGCCATGCCTATAAAACCTTTGAAATCGCAATCACATCGGAATATTTAAACCTGCTTTCGCGCAACCGCTGATTCAGTGAGAGCTCTGCTCATGTAAGTTAAGCTTTGTTTGAACAAGCTTCACGACCAGGATACACGGTATAGGTTACATGTCTGTGTTGCAAACATTGAATAATAATTAAAGTATTCGGATAAATGCTCATTAAAGCCCTGCACGGGCCTATATATTTTCTAGCCCGGCCCTTGTCCGACAGCTTATCAGAATTATCGGCCCGAGCCCGTCTTTTCCCCCCTTCTCCCAAAAGAGCTTATACTACTCTTTCAACTATTGAAAGTTCAGTTTTGTATGTAATGGTAAAGTGATTTTATTTCGTTTCATTATTTTGTTACGTTAATTTAGAAAAACGTTTGGAGCATTTTTGTTCATTAAATATAGCCTAAAGTTTTTGTTTTTTAAAGTAAGGACTGTTTGATCAATTTTGCCTTCTCAAATCATCACGACTTGTTTAAAATAAAATCTATAGATATAGGCCCAAAAGAGTTCAAGTATAAAACAATGTTAGTTGCAATGTTAAACTTAGAGAAATATGTGCTATTAGACGCATACCCAAATTTGTGCGGAGAGCGGAAGCTAAAGGCGCATTGCAGGACATTGCAGGACATTGAGGCGCCAGCGCGATGACTTGCATTGTTTTTCAGTGGAAACAATTTAAAATATTCCGTCATTTTTGCTCATAATACATCTTTCGCAACTGTTAAGGGTCAACTTTTATTTGTGTGCATTCACAGCATCAACAAAACGTTGCAAAAGGTGCTTTTATTAAATAAAGAAAACAAACATTATGCGCTTATGTTGCCTCAACAGGAGCGCTTCACAAAAATGAACCGAAACTCAGCAAATGCATACCTCACAGACATGATACATATATCTATAGAACGCTTGAAATGAGTAATTAACGAAATAAAACAAATACTCTGTCACAAAAACTCTTTCTATATGTAATCTGTAAAGATGCATTTCTCTAAAGGCGCGTCCGAGTCAGGAACGGCAACTTCATCCTTGCTACACTGAAAACACTGGTTTATTAATAAATAATTCAAATATCCCCTTATTTCCCCCGAAACATTCATTAGGGGCCAAGCACCGGAGGTGCGGTGGCACCTATTGTATCCGTCGGCGTTATTATTATTAGGGGCCAAGCACCAGAGGTGCGGTGGCACCTATTGTATCCGTTGGCGTTATTATTATTCCGCTTCTTCTTCTTCTTCTTCCTCTTCCGCCGCAAGTCTATGGCAGCCCAT
The DNA here is from genome assembly GCA_012976165.1 of Labeo catla. Lineage (NCBI taxonomy): Eukaryota > Metazoa > Chordata > Actinopteri > Cypriniformes > Cyprinidae > Labeo > Labeo catla. The sequence continues at coordinate 165,942 of VONZ01001284.1, read as the reverse complement.
AGAACCGCTTGTGGGAAAGTTGTATAATTTTGCACACTGATAGAGGACAGTCCCAACATTAACCATAGCAAGTTTGGAGTCTCTAACTCAAACTCTCTAGCGCCACCACTTGTCCAAACTTTCAAAAGATTTATGCTAATAACTTTTGAACCGTAAGCCACACAACAAAAATTCTTTTTTCCTCTGATTCCTTGGCTTATGCCGAGTCGAATGGACACCAAAATTCAAAAATCGTAAGGTTTAGTTTTTTCGCTATTCTCAATTGTTCGTAAAATCTACTTTTTGGAACTCGTCCTAGGCCGTTGCACCGATTGTCACAAAAATTGATCCAGATCATCTTCAGACCACGCTGGCAAAAAGTTATGGAATTCAAGTCGATTCGTCTAGCCGTTCACGAATAACACGCGAAAGAATTCTACGAAAAGCTAGCAAAAATCAATGTGAGGCTATATCTCCGTAACAGTTTGGCATATTAACACCAAACTTGGTGTGTGTTATAACAAGCATGACCTGAGGCTAACTGCAGTGTTTCGGTGCAGTGCCCCCTAGTGGTCAGGAGATACGAAAAATGGCTATTTTTCTTTATAACGTCTGAACGATTTGTCCAAAAATCACAAAACTGGTCTCTTTAGATTCGGTGTGTCATACCGAGTCGAACCATATCCAATTTTCCCATGTCAGCCATTTTGGGTGTCGGCCATTTTGAATTTAGCTTTAAAATGCTGTATCTTGAGAAAGGATTAGCGTATCGTTTCGACATTAATTACAAAAATGTTCGGCACCATGCCCTGAATGTGCATAAAAATTTTGGGGCCAGCGCCACCTTGTGGTCAAAAGTTATAACGAAATTTCAAAAAATGCTAATAACTTTTGCGTACATTAGCCTATTGAAATGAAACGATTTTGATAGATTCCTTCGGTCATGCTGAGAACACCGATACCAATTTTGCCAATTTTGGCTGAACTTCCTGTCCGCCATTTTGATTCATGTTGAAAACCTACTTTTTCGAACTCCTCCTAGACCGTTAGTCCAATTTTCACCAAATTTGACTCAGATCATCTTCAGACCATGCTGACAAAAAGTTATGGATTTTGTGTCGATACACGAAACCGTTTTCGTTTAGCGCATCAATGAATTTACTGGAAAGATGCCAAATTGCATCCGAGTCTGTATCTCTGCAAAGCTTTGACATATTGACACCAAATTTTATATGTGTTGTTGTTACCACACTCTGACCAAGCCACATTAATTTGGTAACAGTGCCACCTATGGGTCAGAAGTAATACGCCATTCACTAAACATTAATAATGAAATTTACAAAAATGCTAATAACTTCTGTTTACATTAGCCTTTTGGAATGAAACTGATGCCAATAGATTCCTTGGGTCAAGTCGAGAACATTGATACCCATTATGCCGAAATTGGCCAAACTTCCTGTCCGCCATTTTGATTAATGTACAAAACATACTTTTTCAAACTCCTCCCAGACTGTTAGTCCGATCTTCACCAAATTTGACTCAGATCATCTTCAGACTATGCTGGCAAAAAGTTATGAATTTCGTGTCGATATACGAAACCGTTTTCGTTTAGCGCATCAACAAATTTGCTGGAAAGATGCCAAACTACATCTGAGGCTGTATCTCTGCAAAGCTTTGACATAATGACGGCAAACTTTGTGTGTGTCATTGTCATTTCACACAGAACACGTCACATCAATTTGAAAACAGCACCACCTGTTGGTCAAAAGTGATAAGCCATTAAATTTTATTACGATTGGTTGTATTTATGATTTTCAGCCATTTCAACTGATATTATCCTAAAATGGCTTAAGTTACTCATTGTTGTAGTCGGTCTGCTGCTACTTGCCGTGCTTAACTCCTCATTCTGCCTCTTTTGTGCTTGGCCCCGCAATTGCTGCTTGCAGCTATATTTCTGCTTCTTCTTCTTCTTCTTCTTCTTCTTCTTCTTCTTCTTCCTCTTCCGCCGCAAGTCTATGGCAGCCCATAGAACCGCTTGCGGGAAAGTTGTATAATTTTGCACACTGATAGAGGACAGTCCCAACATTAACCATAGCAAGTTTGGAGTCTCTAACTCAAACTCTGTAGCGCCACCACTTGTCCAAACTTTCAAAAGATTTATGCTAATAACGTTTGAACCGTAAGCCACACAACAAAATTTTTTTTTCCTCTGATTCCTTGGCTTATGCCGAGTTGAATGGACACCAAAATTCAAAAATCGTAAGGTTTCGTTTTTTTCTATAAATTTTTGTTCGTAAAACGTACTTTTTCGAACTCGTCCTAGACGGTTTGTCTGATTTCCACCAAAATTGGCTCAGATCATCTTCAGACCATGCTGGCAAAAAGTTATGGAATTCAAGTTGATTAGTCAAACCGTTATCGAATGACGCGCGAATAAATTCTACGAAAAGCACACAAAAATGGTTGTAAGGCTATATCTCCACAACGATTTGGCATATTGAGGCCAAACTTGGTGTGTGTTATAACAAGCATGACCTGAGACTACCTGCAGTGTTTCGGTGCAGTGCCCCCTAGTGGTCAGGAGATACGAAAAATGGCTATTTTTCTTTATAACGTCTGAATGATTTGTTCAAAAATCACAAAACTGGTCTCTTTAGATTCGGTGTGTCATGCCGAGTCGAACCATATCCAATTTTCCCATGTCAGCCATTTTGGGTGTCAGCCATTTTGAATTTAGCTTTAAAATGCTGTATCTTGAGAACGGATTAGCGTATCGTTTCGACATTAATTACAAAAATGTTCGGCACCATGCCCTGAATGTACATAAAAATTTTGGGGCCAGCGCCACCTTGTGGTCAAAAGTTATAACGAAATTTCAAAAAATGCTAATAACTTTTGCGTACATTAACCTATTGAAATGAAACTGATTTTGATAGATTCCTTCGGTCATGCTGAGAACACCGATACCAATTTTGCCAATTTTGGCTGAACTTCCTGTCCGCCATTTTGATTCATGTTGAAAACCTACTTTTTCGAACTCCTCCTAGACCGTTAGTCCAATTTTCACCAAATTTGACTCAGATCATCTTCAGACAATGCTGGCAAAAAGTTATGGATTTTGTGTCGATACACGAAACCGTTTTCGTTTAGCGCATCAACGAATTTACTGGAAAGATGCCAAATTGCATCCGAGGCTGTATCTCTGCAAAGCTTTGACATATTGACACCAAATTTTATATGTGCTATTGTCACCACACTCTGACCAAGCCACATCAATTTGGTAACAGTGCCACCTATGGGTCGGAAGTAATACGCCATTCACTAAACATTAATAATGAAATTTACAAAAATGCTAATAACTTCTGTTTACATTAGCCTATTGGAATGAAACTGATGCCAATAGATTCCTTGGGTCAAGTCGAGAACATTGATACCCATTATGCCGAAATTGGCCAAACTTACTGTCCGCCATTTTGATTAACGTACAAAACCTACTTTTTCGAACTCCTCCCAGACTGTAAGTCCGATCTTCACCAAATTTGACTCAGATCATCTTCAGACTATGCTGGCAAAAAGTTATGAATTTCGTGTCGATATATGAAACCGTTTTCGTTTAGCGCATCAACAAATTTGCTGGAAAGATGCCAAACTACATCTGAGGCTGTATCTCTGCAAAGCTTTATCATAATGACGGCGAACTTTGTGTGTGTCATTGTCATTTCACACAGAACACGTCACATCAATTTGAAAACAGCACCACCTGTTGGTCAAAAGTGATAAGCCATTAAATTTTATTACGATTGGTTGTATTTATGATTTTTCAGCCATTTCAACTGATATTATCCTAAAATGGCTTAAGTTCCTCACTGTTGTAGTCGGTCTGCTGCTCCTTGCCGTGCTTAACTCCTCATTCTGCCTCTTTTGTGCTTGGCCCCGCAATTGCTGCTTGCAGCTATATTTGTAATTACGTTTGCTGGTGCTTTGTGGCATTTTCAGCCTATTGCGTGCTTGAACGCGGATCTTCCAGCTACGCTGATTTGCTGCTGCTGGCGGAGACTATACGCTTTCCGAGTCGGTCTCGAAAGTGAAAGCAAAAGTGAAGTCTCGTGGTGTTTCCACCAGCGCGGAAATTTGTTTTCATCACCATAATTGGTGTATGTATAAAATATCAAAATAAGGAGAAGCCTAAAACAGACCCGCGGCCCGGCCTGAGTCTGAACTATAACTTGAAAATTGTCCCGAAGCCCGGACTTATTTATAACATTTTAAATGGACTAATTTATAAAATTAAATAAAATAATTAACTAATAACTATACTCTTAAAATTGTCTTAATATTAAAAGGTAGACTAGCATGTAAAATGTACAATCTTACAGACTTTATAGACCCCCCACACCTTCCAAATTCGTATAACATCCGCCCTAAATAGTACTGAATATTATTTAGGGCGGATAGTATGCGTAAAATAATACTTACACGTTATTTAGCGTTTACACGTTACAACTTATAGGCTACTTTAAGTTCTCTTGTTCAAAATCAATCATCTATCTATCCTTTTATATAGTTTTATAAAACTCATCATAGTTATTTTAAAAGTCATAAGTTATGAAAAGTATAACAAAGTACAAAAACACAAAAAAAGTAAAAAAAAAAAAAAAAAAAACTCTATCTATCTTCCCTTTGAGGGTGGGGGACGTACAAAAGGTTGAGAACCTTTCTTTGCTCTAATAGATGGGTAGCGCATCCTGATGGCCTCAATTTGGCAGTCAGGATGCGCTACCATCTGAAATAGTAGGTCAAGTTGATTGGAATGAGCGCCCCCTGTTGGTCGGCCAAATAATAGCTAGCCCCAGCAGGATGCTAGGTCTTCTCATATTGTTCAGCCACCCAAGAACAGACCAGACTCTGTGAGAAACCAGACTCTGGCTACTGCATGCAAAAGACATACTTGCTGTCGGTACCTTAATAAAGCTGCTCCAGCAGAGGGGTAGCGCATGCTGACAAGCTCAATATCTGCCGTCAGGATGCGCTACCATCCTTAACACTGGGCCAAGTTGATTATTAAGGACAAGGGTTGTTCAGGAAGCCAGTTTATTGCCTCACCTGAAGGATGCATCTTTTTACAAGGACCGTTTGATCAAAAGGTGGATACTTTTTACAGTCTGAGGTCCGCAGGGTTATATTAGGAAATTTGCACCCATACTTTTCAGGGGATGAGCGTCCCCTGTTGATCGGCATAAAAACAACACCAGCAGCAGCCTAAGCCTACTCTAATGGGTCTCCTATCCAACAACAGACCAGGCTGGGGTCTGCTTAGCTATACTGACGTAGCTGACAATGGTTACTGCTGGCAAGGGACATGATTCACCAAATAAGGCTGACAGAGATGCTCTAACAGATGGGTAGCGCATCCTGATGGCCTCAATTTGGCAGTCAGGATGCGCTACCATCTGAAATAGTAGGTCAAGTTGATTGGAAGGAGCGCCCCCTGTTGGTCGGCCAAATAATAGCTAGCCCCAGCAGCATGCTAGGTCTTCTCATATTGTTCAGCCACCCAAGAACAGACCAGGCTCTGTTCTCCTTACCATACTTGGTTGTCGGTACCTTAATAAAGCTGCTCCAGCAGAGGGGTAGCGCATGCTGACAAGCTCAATATCTGCCGTCAGGATGCGCTACCATCCTTAACACTGGGCCAAGTTGATTATTAAGGACAAGAGTTGGTCAGGAAGCCAGTTTATTGCCTCACCTGAAGGATGCATCTTTTTACAAGGACCGTTTGATCAAAAGGTCGATACTTTTTACAGTCTGAGGTCCGCAGGGTTATACTAGGAAATTTGCACCGATACTTGTCAGGGGATGAGCGCCCCCTGTTGATCGGCATAAAACCAACACCAGCAGCAGCCTAAGCCTACTCTAATAGGTCTCCCATCCAAAAACAGAGCAGGCTGGGGCATGCTTAGCTTTATTGAGGCAGGAGATACTGGCTACTGCTGGCAAGGGACATAACTCAGCTTAAACTGCTGGTAGAGATGCTCTAATAGATGGGTAGCGCATCCTGATGGCCTCAATTTGGCAGTCAGGATGCGCTACCATCTGAAATAGTAGGTCAAGTTGATTGGAATGAGCGCCCCCTGTTGGTCGGCCAAATAATAGCTAGCCCCAGCAGCATGCTAGGTCTTCTCATATTGTTCAGCCACCCAAGTACAGACCAGGCTCTGGTCTCCTTAGCATTTAGTGAGAAACCAGACTCTGGCTACTGCATGCAAAAGACATACTTGCTGTCGGTACCTTAATAAAGCTGCTCCAGCAGAGGGGTAGCGCATGCTGACAAGCTCAATATCTGCCGTCAGGATGAGCTACTATCCGTAACACTGGGCCAAGTTGATTATTAAGGACAAGAGTTGGTCAGGAAGCCAGTTTATTTCCTCACCTGAAGGATGCATCTTTTTACAAGGACCGTTTGATTAAAAGGTCGATACTTTTTACAGTCTGAGATCCGCAGGGTTATACTAGGAAATTTGCACCCATACTTTTCAGGGGATGAGCGCCCCCTGTTGATCAGCATAAAACCAACACCAGCAGCAGCCCAAGCCTACTCTAATGGGTCTCCCATCCAACAATTTGCACCCATACTTGTCAGGGGATGAGCGCCCTCTGTTGATCGGCATAAAACCAACACCAGCAGCAGCATAAGCCTACTCTAATGGGTCTCCCATTCAAAAACAGACCAGGCTGGGGCCTGCTTAGCTATACTGACATAGCTAACATTGGCTACTGCTGGCAAGGGACATGATTCACCAGATAAGGCTGATAGGGATGCTCTAATAGATGGGTAGCGCATCCTGATGGCCTCAATTTGGCAGTCAGGATGAGCTACCATCTTAAATAGTAGGTCAAGTTGATTGGAATGAGCGCCCCCTGCTGGTCGGCCAAATAATAGCTGGCCCCAGCAGGGATCAGCTACCATCCTTAACACTGGGCCAAGTTGATTATTAAGGACAAGAGTTGGTCAGGAAGCCAGTTTATTGCCTCACCTGAAGGATGCATCTTTTTACAAGGACCGTTTGATCAAAAGGTGGATACTTTTTACAGTCTGAGGTCCGCAGCATTATACTAGGAAATTTGCACCCATACTTTTCAGGGTATGAGCGCCCCCTGTTGATCGGCATAAAAACAACACCAGGAGCAGCCTAAGCCTACTCTAATGGGTCTCCCATCCAACAACAGACCAGGCTGGGGCCTGCTTAGCTATACTGACATATCTGACACTGGCTACTGCTGGCAAGGGACATGATCCCCCAGATAAGTCTGACAGAGATGCTCTAATAGATGGGTAGCGCATCCTGATGGCCTCAATTTGGCAGTCAGGATGCGCTACCATCTGAAATAGTAGGTCAAGTTGATTGGAATGAGCGCCCCCTGTTGGTCGGCCAAATAATAGCTAGCCCCAGCAGGATGCTAGGTCTTCTCATATTGTTCAGCCACCCAAGAACAGACCAGACTCTGTGAGAAACCAGACTCTGGCTACTGCATGCAAAAGACATACTTGCTGTCGGTACCTTAATAAAGCTGCTCCAGCAGAGGGGTAGCGCATGCTGACAAGCTCAATATCTGCCGTCAGGATGCGCTACCATCCTTAACACTGGGCCAAGTTGATTATTAAGGACAAGAGTTGGTCAGGAAGCCAGTTTATTGCCTCACCTGAAGGATGCATCTTTTTACAAGGACCGTTTGATCAAAAGGTCGATACTTTTTACAGTCTGAGGTCCGCAGGGTTATACTATGAAATTTCCACCCATACTTTTCAGGGGATGAGCGCCCCCTGTTGATCAGCATAAAACCAACACCAGCAGCAGCCCAAGCCTACTCTAATGGGTCTCCCATCCAACAATTTGCCCCCATACTTGTCAGGGGACGAGCGCCCTCTGTTGATCGGCATAAAACCAACACCAGCAGCAGCATAAGCCTACTCTAATGGGTCTCCCATTCAAAAACAGACCAGGCTGGGGCCTGCTTAGTTATACTGACGTAGCTAACATTGGCTACTGCTGGCAAGGGACATGATTCGCCAGATAAGGCTGACAGGGATGCTCTAATAGATGGGTAGCGCATCCTGATGGCCTCAATTTGGCAGTCAGGATGCGCTACCATCTTAAATAGTAGGTCAAGTTGATTGGAATGAGCGCCCCCTGCTGGTCGGCCAAATAATAGCTGGCCCCAGCAGGGATGAGCTACCATCCTTAACACTGGGCCAAGTTGATTATTAAGGACAAGAGTTGGTCAGGAAGCCAGTTTATTTCCTCACCTGAAGGATGCATCTTTTTACAAGGACCGTTTGATCAAAAGGTAGATACTTTTTACAGTCTGAGGTCCGCAGGGTTATACTAGGAAATTTGCACCCATACTTTTCAGGGGATGAGCGCCCCCTGTTGATCGGCATAAAACCAACACCAGCAGCAGCCCAAGCCTACTCTAATGGGTCTCCCATCCAACAACAGACCAGGCTGTGGCCTGCTTAGCTTTACAGAGACAGCAGATACTGGCTACTGCTGCCAAGTTGCATAACTGTATTTAAGCTGTTGGTAGAGATGCTCTAATAGATGGGTAGCGCATCCTGATGGCCTCAATTTGGCAGTCAGGATGCGCTACCATCTTAAATAGTAGGTCAAGTTGATTGGAATGAGCGCCCCATGCTGGTTGGCCAAATAATAGCTGGCCCCAGCAGCATGCTATGTCTTCTCATATTCTTCAGCCACCCAAGTACAGACCAGGCTCTGATCTCCTTAGCTTTTAGTGAGAAACCAGACTCTGGCTACTGCATACAAAAGACATACTTGCTGTCGGTACCTTAATATAGCTGCTCCAGCAGAGGGGTAGCGCATTCTGACAAGCTCAATATCTGCCGCCAGGATATGCTACCATCCTTAACACTTGGCGGAGTTGATTATTAAGGACAAGAGTTGGTCAGGAAGCCAGTTTATTTCCTCACCTGATGGATGCTTCTTTTTACAAGGACCGTTTGATCAAAAGGTCAATACTTTTTACAGTCTGAAGTCCTCAGAGTTATACTAGGAAATTTGCACCCTTACTTGTCAGGGGATGAGCGCCTCCTGTTGATCGGCATAAAACCAACACCAGCAGCAGCCTAAGTCTACTCTAATGGGTCTCCCATCCAAAAACAGACCAGGCTGGAGCCTTCTTAGCTTTACTGAGGAAGCAGATACTGGCTACTGCTGGCAAGGGACATAACTCAGCTGAATTTGCTGATAGAGATGCTCTAATAGATGGCCTCAATTTGGCAGTCAGGATGCACTACCATCTTAAATAGTAGGTCAAGTTGATTGGAATGAGCGCCCCCTGCTGGTCGGCCAAATAATAGCTGGCCCCAGCAGCATGCTAGGTCTTCTCATATTGGTCAGCCACCCAAGTACAGACCAGGCTCTGGTCTCCTTAGCTTTTAGTGAGGAACCAGACTCTGGCTACTGCATGCAAAAGACATTCTTGATGTTGGTGCCTTAATAAATACTTTTATTTTTTTTTATTTTTTTTTATTTAATTAAAAAATTCAACAACAAACATTCAAACATTCAAAAAACAGCAAATACTGATTTAACATATACAAATATTCATTTCTGGATATTCCACATTAAATTTTCTTAACATGTCTTGTACATCTTTTGTAAAAATAGTATTAAACAGTTCTATGTCATTCTTCAATTTGAAATATTCAAACAAGGTTTGCATATAACCCTCCGTTTCTGCTTTAAAATACAGCCACAAGTCCAAGACATAATTCTTGTTTTTTGCAATGTTTCTCCTCTTCCATATCACCTTTTTTGCTAGAATTAAGAGTAAATTAATGACTTTTTTATTTTGACATTTCTCATTTAACCCCAACATTAAAGTTACATTCCATATAATATCTTTTTGGTTATTCCTTAAATCACAAACTAACTCTTTTAAAACTCAAAAAAAAAAATGGCGCAATCTTTCACAAAATACAAACAGGTGTAAAATATCTTCATCTTCCTTTTTACAAACTTTACATATTGCATCTTGCTCCATTCCAATCGTAGTAAACATCACATTTTGTCTTATGAAATAATCCAAACATTCGAGATCTGTGTCCAAAAACTCCTATCTCATATTCTTCCAAATATGTCTTTCTTCAATTTCATTAAAGTGTCTTAACCAGAATTCATTTGCAATAGGTTTTTAAAAACAGATTTTACAAAAAAATGATAAAACATTTTCACAGTACATAAATTAAAAATCATAATTTTTTCTCCCCTTTTCAAAAACACGTCCATTCTGTTTTCAGTTTTTTCCCCATTCTGAATCTCTTTAATCCATTCTTTAGGTATTGCCTTCTTTACTTCTTCATATTGTTTTTTTAGAATATTTACATTCTATTCTTCCTTTGCTTCCTCCATAGCATCAATTATCACTTGTAGGGGCAGAAAACCTTTTTTGTACTCAAATAACACATCTCTTACTTTAAAAATTCCCACCTCAATCCACTTCTTAAAATAAATCTCTTTTCCCTGTGAAACAATATTCTTATTTAAAAACAAAGGTTGCTTTAAAAGCATTTCCCTTCCATGTGGTTTAAACTCAGTTTCTGATAGCACAGATCTCCAAGCACTTAAAACCTCCTTATAAAAGTCTGGTATTCTCTGCAGCATCCAATCCTTTAATTTCATCCATAAAATAGTATTTCCTATCTTCAAATTCCCACAAATGTTTAAATAATGTGTCATTGTTATTTTCCATTCACTTTTGTTTTCCTCATCCAAATATTTTTTAACTGTTTTGATTCTCATGCTTTTTTGCTTTTGCTCAATATCTACTAGACCCAGCCCCCCTTCTTCTACTGGACCAATTAGCGTGTTGTATGCAATTCTTGCGGGCTTTTTGTCCCAGAGGAAATCCAAAATACACCTTTTTATCTTTTGTGCCACCCATAAAGGCATCGATGAAACAGACAGAACATACCATATCTTTGATAACATTAAAACATTCACAATTAAAATCTTTCCTTTTAAATTTATATACCTGTATCTCCAAAATTCTAATTTTCTTTCCATTCCGCTTATAATCTCTTCCCACATCTTAACTCTTGTGCTTTTTTCATCTTTTCCTAAAATCACTCCTAAAATCTTAATTTCTTGTACTTCTTTAAAAGCAAAATTTTCAGTTAAAACTGGTGATTTTCCGAATCATAAAAACTGTCTTTTCTTCATTTATTTTTGCTCCAGAGCCTTGACAAAATCTTCTCACTTCTTCCATAGCCCTTCTCACACTATCAATATCTTTAACTATTACTGTGGTGTCATCAGCGTATTGAAATATTTTCTGTCCTTCTATTCCCCTCTCAAGTTCTATTCCTCGTATTCTTTCTTCTTTATTTATTACCATCCCCAAAGGTTCTGCGACCAAAGAGAATAACTGTGCAGATAATGGACACCCCTTTCTTATTTACCGTGTAATTTTAAAAGGTTCTGTTAAAAAACCATTGCATTTCACTTTTGTCACCGCTTAGTGTGTCTGCAATGTCTCTTCCTTTTACCCCATATGCTTGATTAGTCTTTATTATTGTAGGTAATACCTTCTTCAGCCTATCAGCCAGAACCTTTGCTAAAATTTTTAAATCTGTATTTAGCATAGTAATTGGTCTAAAATTCTTTAAAATCGTTTTATCTCCTTCTCCTTTATATATTATCTTCATCAACCCCATTCCCATTAACTGATATAATTCACCTTTCTCAAAAACCTGTTCATATATTTCTTTTAAAATTATACTTATTTTATCTTTAAAAGCCTTATAAAACTCAGCTCCCAGTCCATCTATTCCTGGGCTTTTCCCTCCATTTAAACGTTCTATAGCCTGCATTATCTCTTCTTTTTCTATTTCTTTGTCACAATATTTTTTATCTTCTTTTTCTACTTTGGCAGTAATGTGCTGTAATAAAATCCTTTTTTCTTTCTCATCCATCTTATTTGTTCTAAAAAGGTCTTCATAATAATATTTTACTTCTTTTAGGATTTCTTCTGTTCCCTTCACTGTTTTACTATCTTTCCCCTCTATTTCCTTCATTACTTCTGCTCTCCCTTTCCATTTTTCCAAATTAAAGAAGAATTTTGTACACCTCTCGCCTTCCACAATGTATTTTGCTTTGCTTCTCAACATTGCTCCTTTACATTTTCTCTCTTCCATTTTCTTTAAACATTTTCTAAAACTGTTATTTTTTTGTATATCTCCATCTCTCTTTTTTTGCTCTTCTCTTAATCTTTCCGTATTTCTTCTTCTTTTCTCTGTTTTACTCTCTGAACTGTTTTACTGTATTTTATTGAAAATTTCTTTATTTCATATTTTACATTCTCCCACCATATCCTTTTATCCTCTACATACATTCCATCCTCTTTTTCCTTTTCAATTAAATTTTCAATTTCCAATTTATAACTTTCACTTTTTAAAAGCTCTGTGTTTAAAACCCATACTCCAGGTCCTCTCTCCTTTTTGTTAAAATCTATCTTCAATAAAACCATTTTATGATCACTCAGTGATGTGTCTTTATAAAATATGTCCTCAATAAAATCATCTAAATTTCTTGTACTTAAAATGTAATCAATCTGCGTTTGACATATAAAATTCCCCACAATTTGTTTTCTGGTAAATTCTCTTTTCTTTTCATTCCTCTCCCTCCACACACCAATTAAGTTGTTTTCTTCCATCAGAGATTTAAGTTCTTTTCTGCCCACATCTGCTTTAAACACCATTCCATCTGCCATATCTCTTTTACTAAAAACTGTATTGAAATCCCCTACCATCATTACTTTCTTCCACTTTTCCATCAAAACTCTTAATTCACTAAAAAATTATTTCTTTTCTTTCACTTCATTTGGTGCATGCACATTAATTAACACAAAACATTCATCTCCATGTCTTATTTCAATCGCAATACATTTTCCTTTCCCATCATCATATATTTCTTTTACCTTCACATCTATACTTTTTCTTATTAAAATAGCAACCCCTCTTCCCAATCTTCCATCACCATTATTAAAAAGTATTTCTCCAGCCCACCTCTTTTTAAGATCATCCATTGCATCACTTTTCCAGTTTGTTTCTTAAAGTACTATTAAATCTTCATTTTTACACAATTCTTTGACAATTTCAAATTTTTCTCTGTTAAGTAAACCTCTTGCATTAAAAACAGCAAAACAGTACAATACAAAATAAAAATAAAAAAAATAAATATTTAACACCCTCCATTATTAACCTTCTTCTTCTTCCATGTTTCTTAACACATCAAATCTGTTGACATTTTTCATTATTTCCTTTCTGACCAGTCTTTTCCTACATGATTCTAAATTTGGTTGCTTCTTACCAGTCTTTCCCGGTCTTTGCCCCTCGTTTGCTCCTCCAAATCGCTTCCCTCTTCAATTTAATTTCTCATGTCCATGTTTTGGCTGTTTTCTGCTGCATTATGCTTGTCCATTGTATTTGTAGCTATGTCCACTGGTGTACATACCCCCTCTTCAATGCTTTCCTCATCCTCTGATTTTTCTCCTTCATTTCTCATGTCGATGTTTTGGCTGTTTTCTGCTGCATTATGCTTGTCCATTGTATTTGTAGCTATGTCTGCTGGTGTCCATACCCCTTCTACAATGCTTTCCTTCTCCACTGATTTTTCTCCTTCATTGGTGTTTACCAGTTCTTTGTCATTCCCCTTCTCCTCTTCTATTGCTACCTCCTGCTGCTCCTGTGCTTCACTTACTGCTTTGGTTTCCATGGCCTCCTGTAGCATCTGCCCACTATCCTCTTGCTGCTCTTCTTCTTTTTCCTCCGCTTCCTCTTCCTCTTCTCCGCTATTCATCCAACATTCACATTTGTTCAAAATTTTAAAACAATCCGGGCACTTGACCGCTGTACAATCCCTTGCGAAGTGACCTTGTTCCTCACACTTGTAACACGTGAACTCTGGACAGTCCTTGAGGATGTGCTGTGGACTCATGCACAATCGACAGGTTTTAACCTGCTGACTGTCTATAATCCTAAAATGTTGTGTTTCTTCTGCTGTCCAAAAACGTGTACTGTAAGGTAATGATGCCACTTCTCTTGGGAATTTCACCTTTACAAATCTGGTTCCATCCTCAATGTTTGTTCCCGGATGGTATCTTCTCCTTATTGGCGATGTGGGGATTACTCTCCACCCTTCCAACTTGTCCAGAATGTCCGTGTCCTCCAGGTAAGCAAGCAAATGCATAAAGGAGACCACATACTCCCTGTCCTGTAGCTTCTTGGTTTCACACTTTATTCCTTTGATTTCCAGATCTAAAAGTTCATCACACAGTTCTTCTTTTTCCAAAGTTACCTCATATAGTCCATGTTGTTTTGGTCTTACAGCAAGGATTTTCCCTTCTCCCACTTTCTCTTCTATGGCTTTAATGACAATCCTGTACTCCTCCATTTTGTACCTCTGCTACATCAATTGTTATGGTTGCTTACTTTAAGTATACTCTTCTTTTCTCCATCATATTTTTTCCATTCTCAGCTCGCAATCCTTTTCCAGGTCTGTTGCTGTGTCTTTGTCTTTTCCTTTGTGTCCTTCCATTTTTAACCAATCGCTCTTCCTCCACACGAACAAGTAAACAAACACAACAAAAAAAAAAACTAAAGTAACCACCTCCCAGACAGCTAAAAGCTGCGGGTTAGTGTTGGAACTCAAAACTTATAACTTATAACTATTATTTCATTCACTTTAAAACTACAAAAAAACAAAAAAAACAAAAAGAAAATACAGAGAGCCTCCCTCTCTGAACTGCTGCCAAACTACTTCCTTAGTTTCTCTCTAGCGCCCTCAGGAAGACTCTGGCTACTGCAGGCAAAGGACATGCATTGCTTTGTCCTGTTGTATACAGCTGGGTAATACAGTAGGTCAATATAGCATAAAATTATAAAATCATAAAATCATATTTAGATAGGCTAATATTTAAATAATATGTAAGTCTATATTAACGCTACTTGTAGTTTAGGTTAAACACAAATAAGCACAAAATAATTACATTTACAAAATAAAGCCGGTAAATAAAGCAAATCGTTATAATGTTCAACAGGGGCAATTCTAGGATTTTCATTTTAGAGGGGCTCAGCCCCCAATGAGGGTATAATTGTCACGCCGTTGTGTGCGGTGAATGATGAGGATGAGCGAGGAGGTCCAATGCATAGAGTCGGACCGGAGAAACCAAACTGACGGGTATGACCTGATGGGTATGGCTGATCGAGGGGGATCGAGCTCCGGCTCTGGAGGGCACGCTGGAGGCAGCTCGGGCTCTGGAGGAAACACAGGCTCTGGAGGCAGCTCGAGCTCAGGTGGGCGCTCTGGAGGTATGGACGGGACCGGTGGAGATTTGGGAGAGCTGGACGGAACCAGCGGAGACGAAGGGGAGCTGGACGGAACCAGCAGAAACAGAGGAGATAATCCACATAAATCCATTAAGTTCTTAATATATATATGGCTTGCCATATTGCCGGTAAATAATCCAGAGCGCAGGGGTGTGGCTAGAGTCTGAGAGCTGGCCGCGGGCGCGGGCTGAGTCCGAGAGCTGGCCGCGACTGCGGCTGGAGTGCGAGAGCTGGCCGCGGGCTCTGGGCTGAGGATGAGGGAGGAGCTATGGAGAATGGGGTAGAGCGAGGGAGGACCGGAGGGAGCAAGCTCGTTGGAGCAGCATGTGGAGGACACTGGCTGATGGTGAGCTGGAGCGGTCACGTGTTTACTAATGTGGGGAAGATTAGAATCTTCCACATCAACATAGAAATTGGAATGACTAAGGGCAAGGACATAGTTGATAAAATCTGCAACCGGTTTGCAGCGATCCAGAGGAGTTATCGAACAGCACAGTTTGTCATAATTTAGCCCCATTAGAAAACACGTGTTGATCATCGCATCGGTCCAACTCACCAGGTGGCAAAAGCTCAGGAATTCCTCCACATATTGCTCCAACGGCCTCTCCGCCTGCCGAATTTTCATGATGCGCTCCTCAGCCCTCATGTTGTCGGTCAGTTCCCCTTCAGGAACTCGAGCTGCGTCCAAAAACGCTAGGGGAACGCCTCCAGCGTGACCACGCTCTGAAACACGTGTGCATACAGTCCAATGGAGAAGCAAGACGTCACAGGCGGGGTGACGTAGAGACCAGGAAGCTTAAAAGCACGTGCGGTGCGTGCAGCCGGCAGCTTCTGTCTTTCAGCTTCTGTGTGTGTGTGTCACTCTGTTTTCTGTGCTAGTTCGCAGAGCTTTTACTTGAGAGTGTCACTATGTCCTACAAAGCATTCTTACAAATATAAGCAGCAGCATTTAGACTGTGTGTTCCTCTCTGCCCGCGCTATTTCGGGTGGCGACACACAATCTATTTGTTATCTGTCTGGGAGCGAAGCATGGGAGTCAGTTCTCGAGGGAGCTGACTGCCCGCGTTTGCGTTCCCCGCGCTCAGCTCCCGCTTCTGCCGAGGCAGGGTGGCGGCTGTGATCATGGGGATCGCATATAGATCTACGGACGGGTTAGAGACGGGTCCGCCCTATCTCTGCCTTTCTCCCTAGATCTAGCGCTCTCTTTCTGGGTTCGGAAGCCCGCGCTGCGGTCCCAACCCCCTTGAGTGAGAGCTTGTGGCGAAGCCGGCTGTGTCAGCTCCCGAGGGGGCTGACTGCCCGCACTCCCGCTGCGCACGCTTCATTCCCGGAGGGCTCTCTTCAAGGAGGGAGACCTCGTGAACTTCCCCGCGGCTCAGATCCCGTTTTTGCCGAGGCAGAGCGGCGACTGCGGCCGTGGGGATCGCAGCATAGATCTAGTGCTCTCTCTCGTGGCTCGGAAGCCCGCGCTACGGTTCTTCCCCCTCTGAGTGAGAGCTCGTGCTGCTGCGGCTATCTTTCTCCAAGGAGATTGATGCTGTCCGCATATGAGCTGACTGCATATTAGATCGCTCGTTTCTACCTGTCCTCGCTTCTAAATAATAAATAAATAAATAACAGGAACGGGGATTCAAGTGATTTATGTGTGGTTTGTTCGGGAGCTGAGCATGTACAGTCCGCCCTTGAGGGTGCGGGCTGTGTTCATTCATAAATTTGTTCATTAAAAAAACAAAAAAAAAAAAAACAACATGCATTTTGAATGTTTAGCTCTTCTCCCATTGTCATTTAATTCAGAGGAATTAAATTTACTGCACTCTCACCCTGTACTTTCGCTAAGTGTGTGGATGCTGCTGTGGCTTAGCTGTGCTCCCAGGGCATCTGCATACTGAACCTTATTGACATTTTGTCGGTATTAGCTCATTCTGAGCATGGTCGGTTCGGCATTGAGATGTCGTCCTCACCCATATGAAAGAACTGGGATTGTGACTGAACGCAGAGAAAAGTGTGCTTTCTCCATTACAGAGAACCACCGACAACACAGCGGTGGTCTATTACATCAACCACCAGGGAGGTCTGCGTTCGCGCCTCTTATACAAGCTGGCGCACCAGATCCTTGTGTGGTCCCAGGATAAACTCCTCTCACTTAGAGCAGTTCATGTTCCTGGGCATCATATGGGAGCAGACATCCTGTTGAGGCAGGGGCCGAGGCCCGGGGAATGGATGCTTCACCCTGAGGTGGTGAAGCAGATTTGGCTTGGTTCTCGGACCTGATTTCCCTTCTCAATGGCTCTCAATGGGAGATTCCCGTCAGGTGGGATCTCCTCTCTCAGGCGGGAGGCACCATCCTCCACCCTCGCCTGGAGTTGTGGAAGTTATGGGTGTAGCCCCTGAGGGGTGTAGCGTCTGGACCAATCAGACATACATTAATTGTTACATTTAACAAATAGTCTTTAAACACAACAAGCCAGCTACATGCTGGAGCTCTGGAGACAACCCCCAAAGCAACTAACACCCCTAAAGGGCTCAGTTGCCAGGACAACGAACTGATTAGAGGTTTTATTGCCCAAAGGAATGCACATCTGCCCATGCTACATTTGCCATAGGAAAGACACAATGCCTATAGAAATAGCCTCTTTCCTATTCATTTACAGACAAACCATTCTTTGACCTTCCTATCACATAGCCCAGGTCATTGTGTACAGTATTACTGCATTGTATTTTAATTTTGTCTGGTGTATTTGTCTTTCTACTGTTTTATGCATGCGTTATGATAGATGACTAGTGGTATAACCCACCGGCCTGACAGGCCCCGACAGGCCCCAACACTGGCTTTCGACCACAAAGAGCCAGACACTTCCACTCAACTCCTGAATTCATCTTCATGACTCGCCTCAGTCAGTCAGCGGTTCTTTTAGAACCTAAGAAGATGAGCTAGAACTCTTCAGAACTTCCCCAAAGATCACAGGACTTCAGCTGGGTCCCTCTCAGCTCTTGGTTCTTCTTCACTTTTCACATGGGAAGAAACTCCCAGTTACCATTGAGTCAGAACATCTTTGGAATTCATCCCTCTTCAGACCCGGAAGAACGTGATTGCAATTCCAAAACCACCACTGCTCCAAACCATCAAGACTTTCTCCAGAGACTGCATTTGGACACTTGTTCAACGACCAAGGCAATGCAAGTATCGTACATTTAACTAAACAAACAGAGGTTTAGTATAAGCTGTAGACAGCACTGATGGTTTCACTCAGGTGGCTAATGACTCTTTTCATAGCTTCATTTCCTTGTCTCTCTCTAACTGCTTCTCAATGACCCTCCCCCCATGTATGAGTGACTTTGTGTTTGTTTGTTTAGATTAGTTATGTGTTAATGTCCCTTTACGATTCCGATTCGAGCTACATGCTCAAATGCAATAGTACTTTAAGAAAGTTATTTTCTGTGGTCAAAAAAATATCATTTCTTAGAGTTGATATAAAAATCACATTGAATGTTTGTGGGACGAACAGATTAGTTGATGGAAAATTAGTTCTGCTACAGTTACTACTGGCAGCTGATATAAATAATTGTAATTAATCATAATTAATTATAATTATTCATATACATTTCCCTTTGAGCTAAATCGCGACATGGGGCACACCTCGTAGCTTCCGGTCTCTCAACTGAGGTTGTTGAGACCATCCTCCAATCCAGAGCTCCCTCCACGAAGAAACTGTACGCCCTGAAGTGGAAACTTTTCACTTCATGGTGAGGACACCGCCAGCAGGACCCAGTTAACTGCCCAGTTGGTACAGTGCTGGAGTTTCTGTAGGATCGGTTCTCTGCAGGGTTAGCCCACTCCATCCTAAAGGTCTACGTGGCGGCTATTTCGGCCTACCACGCCCTTCTGGGTGGCTCCTCAGTGGGTAGGAACCCTCTGGTTACAGGTTTCCTCCACGGTGTGCTAAGGCTGATGTCTCTGACCAGGTGTAGCTTTGCTGTGTGGTGATTTGGTTACTATTCCATAACTTTGAGTTCACTGTTCCCCCCCTCTATTTGAGGGGCAAGGCTCACTCCTCTCGAAGTATGGTCTTCTCGTCAGGAGTACCCTTTCTGACATTTCAACGCTGCGGGTTGTTCCATGCCATTCTCAGTCTCATTTATGCCACTCTGGGCTCCTTTTTTCTCTTGTCCTAGCTGTGCTCAGTGATACACACTAGGCAGTGATTTGAAAGTCTGGCGGCGTGGGCATATCGTTCCCCTAGCGTTTTCGGACGAAGCTCGAGTTCCCGAAGGGGAACATCCCAGGTTACGTACGTAACCATGGTTCCCCGAGGGAACGAGACACTGCGTCTCGAGCCATACTTCCGGCATCCCTGCAGTGCTTGCTTCTCTATTTAGAAGCTGCCGGCTGCACGCACCGCACGTGCTTTTAAGCTTCCTGGTCTCTACGTCACCCCGCCTGTGACGTCTCGCTTCTCCATTGGACTGTATGCACACGTGTTTCAGAGCGTGGTCACGCTGGAGGCGTTCCCCTAGCGTTTTTGGACGCAGTGTCTCGTTCCCTTGGGGAACCATGGTTACATACGTAACCTGGGATATTCTTCTGTCACGCCGTTGTTTGCGGGGAATGACAAGGATGAGCGAGGAGGTCCAATGCATAGAGTTTTATTAATATAATCCACAGGGAAACAGGAACGGACAGGAAACAGCAGGGAACCAGCAACCACAATGTAAATCGACGGAGAAACATACAAACTGACGGGTATGACAATCAAGAATCGACGATCAAAACAGGAACACAACCAAACTTATATACATGGAAACAACCAATCAGGGGGAGACAGATGCAATCAAACAGTGACATACTAAATGAGAAACGGAACAGGAAGACCAAATAAGGGCAACATAGGGGAAAAACACACAAAAACAGTCCAAACAGTTTGACAATAATAACAAAAATTAAATAAATAAATAAAATAAAAAATGTTTGACTAATAGGGGTGGTGTACTATACTTACCCATCTCTTCAACCTGGCTTACACATAATACACTATCGTATTTCTGTAATTTAAATCTGTTAAAGGATTGTTAGGCTGCATTAATTAGGTCAACATACTTGTACATAGTAAGAAGAATGGCATCCACGCTAATATTAGTCTGTTTCATTCTTCTTCTGAGGTCACCGTAGCCACCCAGATAACAAACTGTATCCAGACCAGATGGTGGATCAGCACCTAGAGATGACCTCTACAGTCCTGAATTTCAGCGGAGACCAGAACAACTAGTCACCTGTATGTCCCCCAAGTGCCTCGCCGCGGCAGCCGAAAAACCTTGACGGCTCAACGACAACGAGGGGAGCCTACTCACGAACGAGCGGCGGGACTTTAACGCAGCCATGGTCATGGTCATGCCATGTTCATTGCGAACGCATGAACCATCCGTGAACGCCGCCTCAGCGTGCTCTCGGCCCAGGCACGTGAGGCAGCGATCATGTCCGTCCAGCGAGGCGAGGAAACTACCACATCCAGAAGCGCACGGCCGGAGAGACATCCCGGGAAAAATGCCCTCGACAGCCGTGAGAAATTTGCTCTTTTAGATCCCGGTTTGCCCAGGTAGAACCGCGGCACAACTGTGCACTCAAACGGGGGGCTCGCTGGAATGCAAGAGGCTTTTCGTTGCCGTGAAAACGGCACCCCACAGGACCTCGCTGGCGGCTGCCAAACGCTCTTTTAGATCAAGCTCTTTTAGTGTTGGCAGCACGCCAGCGGAGAGAGAGCAGGAAACTCTTGACAGGAACTCTTTTTTTTTCTTCAGCTCAGGGACGAGGCTCCGAAGCGAAAAATCTGAATGAGTGGTTGCATGCCGCCATCTTATATACCCGTATGTACGGGGGAGTGGCTCGACATGCAAATACCTTTCGCCAATGTTCATTGGCCTTTTGAATAAGGCTCAGAGATGATTGGACTCTCAAGCGAGTTCCCATATGTAACGTCATAGTGAAACGACTGAAGGGGAACTAGTGTTAGTTAATGAGTATGCAGAAGTTATTTTAAAAAGAGTCACAGTGTAATAGAGCAGTGACGTGAACTCCCTCTCTACTTTTTACCTGATCGTGGAGGAATGTCACAGAAAATTCATTGGATTCAATGTGTTTGCTATTTCCTTTGTTTTCAGAACACAGAAAATACATATTTGCTTCTGCATTCATGTCTTTATTAAACTTATACTGATTATCTAACTTTCAATGAATACTATTCCAGAGGTTTTCAGCTTTTAAACTGATGCAGTGGCTCTAAATTGCATCTCTTTTTGAATATGTGTACTGTATCATTGTGTAATTTTTTCTAATCTCTATTTTTGTAGCTGTGTATTTTAATATATACAGTATATACAATATACACATAAATGATATTTTCTCCATTGCCATATATTATCATTAAGGGGATAAAAACATGAACACCTGACAATGGGACCATCAACAATTACATCACAGCTGCATAATTGAGGAAATATAAGTATAGGCTATAAAAAATGGCTGAAGCTTGTGTGCTTAAGAAAACCCACTGCAGTTTGGTATGCACTCATTTCTTTGTTACTGAATGTGTTATCTGAAAACCAAAAAAACAATACAAAAATATATGGAAATATAAATAATACATTTGTGTGAAACTATGAAACTATAATGCTTAACTTTTTTTAATATATTGCAATATAGTCATGCAATATACCCATACTGTATATACATATGCAAAATACATATATAGTAAATCAAGAAAAAAAAACTGTAGCTTTATTGAAACACTCAATTAATATAACAGTTAATGCTTGGGCGTATATAAAGCTGAACACATACTATCTCACTTTATTGTTTGCATATTTACACATTTGATAGATGAAAATATGTGTGCTTGTATATAAGAAAAATGCCTGAAAAATTTTATGAAAAACAAATATTAAAAGTTTGGGATTTTTGGACAGTTGGATGTCTTGTTAAATTCATGGCAACATGGTGGGTGAAACATGAGTTTGGACATTTATAATTTAATTGACTGAGTACTTTATGTAATAAATACACATACATGTATATTTTTCTCATAATATATAGAATGGACGTGTTTTCTTATCAAATGTGAATATATATATATACATGTTCAAATATATTTACATACAAACACACACACACAATATCATTTTATTACATGTATATATTATGAAGTATATTACTGAAAATTAAATAACATAGCATATTACATAGTACAGCATATTAATATAGGCTATATTAATTATAATAATTTTATATTATAATTAT
This sequence comes from Labeo catla, assembly GCA_012976165.1. Taxonomy (NCBI): domain Eukaryota; kingdom Metazoa; phylum Chordata; class Actinopteri; order Cypriniformes; family Cyprinidae; genus Labeo; species Labeo catla. The sequence continues at coordinate 143,266 of VONZ01001284.1, read as the reverse complement.
ATTAAATTCATATTATAACTATATTAAATATAATATAATTATGTATTAATAAAACATATTTTGTCACATATGTTTCAATATATATATTGAAACATACGTGACAAAAATATAATTTATTATTACTATGTTCCAATATATTGAAAGAAATTTCAATACATTGGAGCATAGTAGCACAAAATATTATTCAGCATATTTCAATATATAATAAATAATTTAATAATCAAAATAAATAATTTAATAATAAATTTATTAAGTTTATTAAGAAATGATCGAAACCCAAAGAGGCATTACAGCCTTTTTCAAACCTGTTTAGCAATGTTATTCTACTAATCAATTTTACTGTAAGCCATGTATGGTACAGTGTGCTATTTTAAATTATTTAATTGTAACACTGGTTAAACTTACACTGAATGTTAAAAAAAGAAAGAAAGAAAGAATTGTTCTGTGTAAAAAACGTAATATCCGTCTCCATCTTCTGGTCACTTTTATTATTCTTTGTAAGTGATTTACTTGCTAAAAAGTTACTCTGCCTGTCTTGAAAATAATACTTGAAATAATCAACTTACTTAATCACTGTTCTTTATCATGCTGATTGTGAAATTGCTTATTAATAGTAGTGTCATATTCCTTATTTTGTTTCAATAAGTGTCATATTTGTTATTAAAATGCACATTAAACTTGCTTGCCATTCTACCTGCTGCTCCTCCAGAACAAATCAAGAGAATTCAAGAGTCTGTTCAAACTGGATTTAGTGAAGAAGAAGCATCATCCTACTACCGAGAGAATCTCCCATGGATTTTACAAGCCTGCTAAATACAAGAAAATACTTACATAGTTAAGATTTAAGCTTTGCTGTTTAGTAGTATGTCATGCCAGCTCAATTTAGATTAGAATATTATATATAACTATATATAATGTATGATTTAAGCAGCAAACGAAGCAAATTCAAAGCAACTGAACAAGAAACATTATCTCATATGGATAAAGGCAGTGTTTATCAGAAGACAGCTGATGAGATTTTTAACATCCTCTCAATCCAAATCAGTGTATGTGTAAAGAGAATTTAAAAGCTGAGTCAGAAAAGGTACTTACTGTACCTTGTTTCAGTGTTTAAATTTTAATATTGTATACAATTATAATCATACCTGTATATGTTCAGCTAGTAAATGATTCCTAAAAACATACTCTGTATGATTATGCAGGATCTTTATGGAAAGTGGAAATGACAGGAAATATTTGGTTTCATAAATCTGTTTTTTTTTTCTTTCTTTGCCCTTAATATTTAGTTTAAACAAACAAACAAAAATATTTCTGTTAGCTTTGCATGATACATTTTTCCTTGAATGAAGATACTGTTATTTAAATTCCATGTACTGATGTTGCCTCCTTACTACTACTACTACTACTAATAAACAACTACTGCTCTACTGTTGCTTTGTTGTACTTTGTTGTCACTTCTGTTCATCAAAATTAGTCTATATTAATAAATATACATGTTATTCTAAAAGTCATCAAGTACTGCAAGTCCCCTTTGCAACAAATAAGATCACAGTTCTACAATAATATCAAGCTCTACTAAAATTATACCCCATTTATACAAGCTTTTAAACATATTACATAACACTTAAAATGAATAAATGTGAACATTCTGCTATTTTTAAAGCTGGGGCTATATAGAAACATATCAGCAGAATTTACTACAATGGAATAAGTGTTTTTGAGTATTTTTACTTTTAGTGTTGTTTAGGAGTGTTTTTAAGGTATAAAAATTGTGTCATAGGCCAGCACTTAATACAAACATTACAAAACATCTTCTTACAGAACAGCATCAGCAAGTTGAATCCAAATAATAAGATCAATAACCCTATAGCTAACTTAGTTGTTCAAACTAGTTCTTAGGGCACACAGAGGCTACATTTATACAACTGGCCCCAGTTCAGTTAAGGGTTGACTAACATTTTTACAGTTAACTTTAATGTAAGTGTATAGTGCACATGCAATCTGGCACAGTTAGTGATCTTAATCATGGTTTATACCAGAAGATACACTGTGATTTTGACAACAGAAGATGAAACCCCAATAGAGGGAATTATAATTAATGGACAAAGATCATGGACTTAAATACAAAAAATATTTTGAAGCAAGTCAAGAAATGATATACCTCTGCAAAGTAAACTATACAAAAGTATGATTTCTAACTAAAGACATGCAACTCAAAAAAAAAAAAAATTCAATTAACATTCATTTTAACATGCTAACCAGTTCTTTCTACAAAACAGTCCAGGCGTAGTTTAGAAACTGTTACAGCTACTACAACCATGCACAGTAACTAACATTTCGCGGTCCAATAGCTAAGAAATAACTGTGTATTATCAATCTATCGCACATCATGCTACAAGAGGTTTCCCAATTTTGATAGGTTCCCTTGCATTCACTCCACCCTTTGCGTCGTGGATTGTCTCTTCTCATTGGCTGATTTCTCTAGAGCCCATCCTCGTTCGATTACTGCAACCAATAGACGTTCGTGATGTCATATGAGCTTTTGCCGCACACGCCTTAACAGGTCATGCGCAAAGCATTTCTGTACTTGGAGTTTAAAACGAAGCCCTCAGACTGATACAAATGTACAAAAAAACTACAATATTTGCTACGCCTTCGATCTAATGGGCCGTCTTGACTTTTCATACTGCAGGTAAAAGCACACAGAAATGTTTGTGACAGTAGTCTGAGTAAGGACAGATTCGTAGTGGTAAGTCAAAATAAACGCTCACTTGACCAAAGTGTGTTATGATACGGTTAATCTCAAATACTATGTAAAGCCGCTCTCTTAGCGAAGCTAGCAAAGTTTATGCGATCATGTTTACCCTGTTTACATTACTTATGTGGGGTTGTGCTAAGTAATATTCCTCATGTTACTTCCTAATATTGAATAATATGAATTTGTCACATATTTAGCTCCTTTATAAAAGGCTTTACTATAGATTAAACCCAATGCTGCTATGTTAAGCTTCAGATTTTTATGTGCTGTATGTATAGTGTATATTTCAAGTTTAGGACAAAATATTATTTTCTGTATTTTCCAAGTGTTGCAGTATGTATAATGTTTGCCTGTTTCTGATTTATGTCTCTGTCATCACACTATATTTGTGTGCTCGGTCGCGTCAGGGTGACAGCAGGTGCAGTAAGGGTGTCCAGCAGAAAGGCAAGATGTTATCAGATGCTCAGCTCTTTGATTTGGAGTTTGAAAAGTTGGTGTCTGAACTTACAGAGCAGGACTTTAATGATCCCGTTCTCACTGATGCCCTCAACAGACTCGGAGAGGTAGAGTAAACCTCGCACCGCCTGTTTGGAGCAATGAAATATACATGAATACAAATAGTTGAAGATGACATACAAAGCATTTACAGTTTAAAACTCTAGAACAGATCTGAAACAATGCCCCTTTTAATTAATTTTATTATTTATCAGTTTGGCTTTTCTTTTGTATTTTGAAATAAATATCATTTTTCTCTAGGTGCTTCGGTACAATGCTCCTGGAGGCAAGAGAAACCGAGGCTTGTCTGTGATTGGTTCGCTACGGGAGCTGGTTTCTCCTTCTGAACTGCCACCTGATGAAGTTCACAGAGCCCTTTTGGTTGGATGGTGCATTGAACTGGTGTGTGGAATTAATACTTTTAATATACCTAATGACTTCAATCCATAGTCAGCTTCCTCAGTGGTGTACAAAAATAGAAATAAACATTTAATTATAAAATAAGCAGCGTATAAGATGAAGTCAACAGATGCACAAGTATCTTGAATGAAGCCAATTTGCATTTAGTATACAGTTGATGTCAAAAGTTTACATACACCTTGCAGAATCTGCAAAATGTTAATTATTTTACCAAAATAAGAGGGATCATACAAAATGCATGTTATTTTTTTTTCTGTACTGACCAAATAAGATATTTCACATAAAAGATGTTTATAAGAGAAAATAATAATAGAATTTATAAAAATTACCCCATTCAAACGATTACATACGTTTGATTCTTAATACTGTGTAGTTACCTGAATGATTTTTTTTATTTTGTTTTGTTTTTTGATTTTGAGATCCATCGTTTCACACTGAGGACAGAAGATGGACTCATGCAACTATTACAGAATGTTCAAACACTCACTGATGCTCTAAAATGAAAAACGATGCATTAAGAGCTGAGGGTGTAAACTTTTGAACAGAATGACATTTTTCTTATTTTGCCTAAATACCATATTTTTGTCATTTAGTACTGCCCTTCAGAAGCTACAGAAGATATGTACATGTTTCCCAGAAGACAAAATAAGTTAAGATTCAAGATTACTGGCGGATTTTAGGAAAGGAATGAACAAAACTCAATTAACTAGCCACTCTGAACACCTAGTATTCAGACTTAAAGGTTGATGGACAAGATGGCAGAAAGGCTTCTCAGTGCAGTAATTTGATTGGCTATTTGGGCTGTCAGTCATTTATCTGTTATAAGGTCAATTGCAATGCAAACGAAAAAGGAGAAGATTGTGCAGTGGAAAACGTTTTCTGTTTTTTTTTCCATAGCTTCAGGCATTTTTCTTGGTGGCTGATGACATTATGGATGCATCCCTGACAAGAAGGGGTCAACCCTGTTGGTATAAGAAGGTAACTAATTGATTTATTGATTTATGCATGTTTTGAACTATATGTTGATGAAGCTGTAAAATTACATTATAAGATGTGTGAATTGATATTTTCTGCTTTCTATTGAATATATTTATGTAATTTATTCTTGTGATCAAAATTAAATTTTCAGCATCATTACTCCAGTCTTCAATGTCACATGATTCTTCAGAAAATATTCTACTTTGCTGATTTGCTGTTCAAGAAACATTTTTTATTATTTTTATTATCAATATTTAAAACAGTTGATTACATTTTTTTTAGGATTCTTTGATGAGTAAAAAGATCTAAAGATCATCATTTATCTGGAATAAAAAGCTTTTGTAACATTATACACCATACCATTCAAAAGCTTGGAGTCAGTATAATTAAAAAAAAAATCAGCTTTAAAATCACAGGAATAAAAAAATACATTTGAAAATATATTCAAATAGAAAACTGTTATTTTAAATAGTAAAATATTTAAAAATGCTACTGTTTTGCTGTACTTTGGATCAAATAAATGCAGGCTTGGTGAGCAGAAGAGACTGCTTTAAAAAACATTACAAATCTTTTGACTGGTAGTGTATGCGTGTGTGTTATATTATACTAGGGTATATCAGTTGTGCGGATTATTTAATATCTGTGCTAATCTATGTTCGTTTTCTTATACTTGTCAGGAAGGTATTGGTCTGGATGCTATCAATGACTCTTTTCTCCTGGAGGGGGCGATCTATCGCCTTCTTCGCAGACATTGCAGAGGACAGCCCTACTATGTCCATCTGCTTGAGCTTTTTATGGAGGTAACACATCCAAAAGCTTCATTACTTAGCACACATTTTAACTTGCTCATTGGCAGCTTGTACACAAGACTGTTATCCAGTTTCTATCTTTCTTGATTAACTGCTCCTTGTTTAATACATACTGACATATGTGGGCTGTCTTAAACCTGAATCTTTTTCTCTTCAAGACCTCTTTCCAGACAGAGCTGGGTCAGGCTTTAGATCTGATGACGGCACCTCCACATAAAGTTGACCTTAATCGCTTCACCATGGAGAGGTGAGAGGTTGTCTATAAGGGTTAGACAACTAAAAGGAAAACTCTACTTCCAGAACAACAATTTACAAATAATTCACTCACCCCCTTGTCATCCAAGATGTTCATGTCTTTTTGTCTTCAGTCATAAAGAAATTATGTTTTTTGAGGAAAGCATTTCAGGATTTTTCTCCATATTATGGACTTCACTGGTGCCCCAATTTTGAATTTAAAAAAATTACTGAAAGGTCAAAGGTCAGAGTCAGTAAAATGATTAGAACTTTCCACTCCATCTTATTTTCTCCTACAGCTTGAGAGGAGGATATTGTTGTACCTTTTGTTTGTAAACACCGTTTACAAACTTACTTGCACTTTCTTAGTCTTTGCGTGTTCGCTTTGTAAACACTGGGTCTGTAGTTCCGCCTACGTTCAGCGTGACCTTTCGACGTGATTCAGTAGTACGTAGCGTCTTGAAGACGCATCCCAGAGCCTGTGCTACACAAGCTCTTGTGCTTAAAAAGTATGCAAATTTTTATTTTTATTTATTTGATTGTTTCGCTAGATAAGACCCTTCTTCCTCGGCTGGGATCGTTTAGAGCCCTTTGAAGCTGCATTTAAACTACATTTTGGAAGTTCAAAATTGGGGCACCAGTGAAGTCCATTATATGGAGAAAAATCCTGAAATGTTTACCTCAAAAACCATAATTTCTTCATGACTGAAGACAGAAAGACATGAACATCCTGGATGACAAGGGGGTGAGTAAATTATTTGTTAATTGTTGTTCTGGAAGTGGAGTTCTCCTTTAAATGGCACGAAACTTGACAAAACGAAATATTATTTGCCAATTCACTGTCCTTGACTGATTTACAGTGTATTTGCTTCAGGTACAAAGCCATTGTGAAATACAAGACTGCATTCTATTCCTTTTATCTCCCTGTGGCTGCAGCCATGTACATGGTGAGTTAGCATACATGTCTATTATGTTTTTGTTTTTTTTATTACAAAGTGTAAAGAATAATTTTTGTAATCATTTTTTTTTATTGATTACAGGCAGGGATTGAAAATGAGACTGAACACAACAATGCTAAAACAATTTTACTTGAAATGGGAGAGTTCTTTCAGATACAGGTATAATAAAGCAACACTTTTGAAGCTTCAAACGCTGTCTTCTCTGGTTGTAATATACCAAAACATTTAGAACATGTTTGGCATTGACAGGATGACTACCTGGATTGTTATGGTGATCCCGCAGTAACTGGAAAAATCGGCACGGATATCCAGGACAACAAATGCAGCTGGCTGGTAGTGTCCGCACTGGGCATCATGACATCTGAACAGAGAGCAGAACTCGAGGTGAGAAAATGTGGGGCTGTTTCTAAAACTAAATGATCCCAGAAAGCAACAGACAGTGGTTAAATAAACAGATTTACCCTCTTTCTTTCAGGCGTGTTACGGACGTAGTGATGCTGAAAGTGTCGAACGGGTCAAGGCTTTGTATGATACTCTGGAAATGCCTATCCGATACCATCAACATGAGGAGGAGAGCTATCGCCGCCTTCAAAAACTCATCCAGCTTCATGCCAACAATCTGCCTCATGCTGTTTTTCTTAATTTTGCCAAGAAAATATATAAGAGAAACAAATAAGGTGTTCAAAAAAATGAAAGGACTTCAAAAATGGAGGTCAGTGTTTTTAAGCACGCAGACCTGGGTCAAATAAATATGCAGTGAGGGATTTTAGTGGTTGAGTAAATATGGAAACGGTAGATTTTATCCGCACTTTAAAGATATTGTCAAGAGTTTAGTTATTTGTCATAATTATTTGTGTTTTCCCTCTTTTATTCTTGCAGAAGAAAATACAATAGGCTGACTCAGAGCTCAACCACAAATAGCACACATAAACAGCACCTGACAGTGTTTTACTTGGGGTATATATATGTAAAAACCATATATTTTCATCAGGTTTTTGAATTGTATTTTCAACGTCTTTGAATAAATGAGAAAGAAATAAGGAAAAGATGTATCCACCTTTTTCTTCAATGCGGAAGTAAGCCTATGCCTGAGATTTCCGGTTCATTAAACGAAATAACGAGAAGAAACGTGCAGAAACCAGGAAAGTTGTTTGCACTACAAACCAGTGTTCGTAATTAACATAATACATTAAAAAACATGGTAAGACACAACAATTTGCAACATCAAGCAGCAAAACATGCTATTTTGTACAGCTAAAAATAAATGGATTCAAATAAATATTTATAAAAGAAAATTAATTTTTTGAGAATGAGAATGAACATGCTGGTCAAATGCAATCCCAGTGAATAGATGCACATATTCCTTTAAAACAACGTATGAAGTATTTAATAAGTTAAATAAGCAAAGAAATACCTAAATAAAATATCTGCTCACGCAGAAAACAGTGGCACTTTCAGGATCCTTCTTTTTTGTTTTGGTGAAACCTGTCAAGTTAGATTGTACTGTACATTTACAACGTTACTCTATGTTTGTCTCACGTATCATGCATCAATCCCCGTCATTGCTGTATATTTGGATTATAGAAAGACGAGCGAAGTCCTTTTAATAAAGAAATTTGAAGAACATTCTTTTACCATGCACTTTTCTCTGTTAGGAGATGTTTGCATGACTGTGTGCAAGAGAAGTTTTGTGGACTCGCTGCTCTTGGTTTGGTCCGGGCAGAGGAGAGATGCTGCTGAGGGGTGTGGTTTCGAGGATGGGATGAGAGAGAGAGGAGGAGAGGGGCAAGGAAGGGAGGGCTAGATGACGGAGCGATAGACAGGAGGAAAGAGAATAACGGCGTATACTAATTTCAGAGTCATGGCTTGTGCGATGGAATAGAGATCGAGATCAAGAAGAACGCGTCCTTTATATCATTCTGGAAACGAGGTATTTTTTGTAGGCTATTGCATTGTCTGCTGGATTTTCTGCGTGTTTTGTTTCATTTGCTGATGAATCTGTTTCGTTTTGTTTTGTTTATAAGGTAACGTTAAGGTATTCGAAGATATATCATAAAGCGATACGTTATTATTGTGAAATGTAAGTCTCCTGTATTGATACAAATGTACGGAGGAGGTGTCATCACAACTCGTATGTCATCACATCTTATTAGACATCATTTTAATACTCTCTGTAAATATTTAATCTATTAGCCAGCAACAAATAAATCATACACGGCGGCGTCTTAGATTACGTGATGTTTAAATATTGTATTGCATTTATATCAATTGTGAGTTTATTTACTAAACGAGCGCTAGGCCTAGATTTACATCCTCTGTATCCAAGGACATTGGGCGAGAGCAGTGCATTGCCCACGGTGTTCATGAAGAGCAAAAACAGCGTTAGTCATTCCTGTGATTTTCTGCTCCACATGCCTCACGCAGAGAAAAAGCACATTTTTGTATAGTAGAATAAAGAGATTTCTGGATATGTTCAAGATATGTTGATTAGCTTATATGTAGGCTATAATAATTTTGTTCTCTCTTTTGTGGGCATTTCCATTTTCTCTAAATAATGGACAAATTCCTCAAATTAATACAAATTTGTTCTTATCTGAGGTCTTAGGTGAATGTAATAAAAGCCTGAAAAGATGCCAAGCTCTTAATGTAATTACAATTTTTCTTTACTCTTAAAAATACTGCTATTTTAATAATGTTTATATAATATGCCTAAATCATATAAATAAAATTATTATTATTATTATTAAATTCATTATCATTATTATTAAAATTGTATTATTTATTAGGCAAACAATTCATATTAATACTAGTGCTGGGCAACAGTTAATCACATCCAAAATAAAAGTTTTTGTTCATGTAACGTGTGTGTACTGTGTATATTTATTATGTATATATAAAGACACACACATAGATTATATATTTTGAAAATATTTACAGTGCATATATTTGCATGTATATATTTATATTTGTATAATTTATATTACATATACATATATTTAATATATAAACATTACATTTTTCTTAAATATAGAAATGCATGTGTGTGTATTTATATATACAAAATACACACACATATATTATGTACACATAAGCTTTTAATTTGGATGCAATTAACTGTTGCCCAGTACTAATCAATACTGAGCATGCAAGCAGTTTCTAAAAAACAATAGGTACATGTGTTTCAGTGACACAGAATGGTGTATATATTTGTATGCTCTGAGAAATTAGAAATGATGTTGGTGTTCAATATTGGTCAAGGAGCAACAGAAGTGCTACTTTATCTATGCAATTTACCAAGTGATGCTAAATTGTGAACAGTTTTTAGTCCCATTACTCAAGTAAGCTAGTCAATTTTTCTGCTTCTAAACGAAATCTGTCTTTCTTGATATTTCAGGCACTAACTAGATCCAAGATGTGACCATATGTTTACAAACTCCTTAGAAAAACACCAGAATAATAATCAGGACATAAAAACTATCCCACCATGCACCCCTCCTCTCGTCCCTCTGTGCCCCCGCGTTCCCGCAGGTTTGACATTAGGCGCACAGAGGTAAAACCAAGCCAAGGGGCTAAGAGGGAGGACAAAAACATGAACACGGCATCTTCATCCCCTCGTCGTGGCACTCGAGGACCACCTGAGTCTTCCAGGTTAAAAGGCCCCAGTCAAGGTGCACGAGCCCCAGTGGTTCCATCCAAACTGGTGCGGCCACAGAAGAATGGTGCTCACGCAATACCAGCAATCTCGAAACCAAAAAGTGGACACACTGTATCAAACCTAGTCCCAGCTGTGGATCCAAACTGCAATGAGCCCAGCCTACCTTGTCTGTGTTGTGATGGCCATTCACCTCAGGATAGCAACAGCCTTTTTAATCACAACCATAACAACAATAACACTGTAAACATCAGGCAACAAATGAAGCTGCCACCGCCACCTCCACAGAAGGAATTGGCAGTTCCAAAACCAGACATCAAAGAAGATGAGAGTAAGCCAGAAGTAAAGGAACCTCATGTTATCCCAGTGGAGGAGAAAGAGGAGGACAATGGCAATGTGGATGAAAAAGAAGGCGGTCAGCTCAAAAATGATGACTGCAGTGTAAACGTGAATGCTAATGTTGATGAGAATGGCAACGGCAATTGTGATGGTGAAGATGGTGAAGATGATGAAGACGACGACGACGAAGATGATGATACTCTTGTCCCTTCTAGCTGCAACTGTCCAGAATCCATGCTGGACTTCTCCCTCACATCTTCTACCTCATCTTCATCCACATCCATCAGCAGCTGCTCAGATCTGGAGTGTGACTGTCCTGATACATTTTCATTGTCATCACAGGACCAAGACGCAACTGAATGCTATCCATCATCTCATTCCCCGGTCTCCAGCTGCCCTGCCTTTCAGTCCAATGTCATACCACTGGATCTCAACACTTCTGCAAGATCACCTTGCTCTTCTGATGAAGGCTATCCCTCGGCTCCTTGCTCTCCGTCGTCTGACTACGTAGACAGCAAGGGATCAGAAGAAGGAAAATGTATTAAAGTGGATCTCCTCCATTTTTTAGACTCCATAGAAGAGTTGGGAAAAGTGGATCTGTTCTACCGCATTGTTAAGCTGGCACACTGGGAACTGGATGGTGAGCTGATTGTCAGAGATAGATTGGATCACCAGCAGAAGCTTCAGAGGGTTAACAAAGAGGTGAAGCTGGCTTATCTTGTGAAGCTCCAAGAGGAAGGGTTAGACTTTGACGATGAGGATATCACTGGGGTTTTGGATGAAATGGGCAACATTGACATTCCATGGAAGTTGTATAAAAGCAACAAATCAAGCGAATCCCAGGAATTTTCTGATGCAGGGGTAGATCTGACAGCTCCTTCTGATCTTGATGAAACCCCTGCCTCTGATTCACTTGCTCCATCACCGTTGGAGCCTCCTCCTCGGCCCCCAAAACCTCCAACGAGGCATGTGAGTGCCCACCCAGAATCGCACACTTACGAGAACATCAGTGGACATGTCTTCTCAGTCTCATCCACCAGCGACACTACTAATTTCTCTACAAGTGTTCCTGTCCCTCCCTTGCCTGCACTGTCATCCTCACCCCCAGCTTTGAAACCTCCTGCCCTTCCTCCTCCTCCATCACAGCCTGTGCCCTACTTCACCCTAAATACAGACAGACCTGCTCTCACCTCCCCCACACCACCAATTCCTCCTCCGAGAAGACGTCATAAAGCCCGTCTAGAGGCTCAGAGACTTGCTGAGCTCGAAAAAGAAAAGACTCCTCTGTCCCTTCCACCACCAACATCCAGACCTCCTCCATTGCCACCTCCACCTGCGATGTCCTCGCCTCCAGCTATTCCACCTCCACCATCACTCCCACCGCCTCCATCATTTCATGCTCTGGATGTGGAAATCCGAAAGTTGCTTGCACTAGCAGGCCTCACCCAAGCCGAATTGCTTAAACTTAGTCCCGAGTTGGGAGTCTGTGTAGATGTTGTCTTGGAGAATGAGCAACAGCCAACGTCTGATGTCTCTCAGATTGGAGAAATCAGTGTAAACAGGAAACAAAAGGAGGAAGGTGTAGATAAGGGGTTGCATTCCAGATTGAGAGAAGGATCCAGATTTGGGAAAGACAAGTCTGCAGGTATAAAGGAATTAGATACTCTCGGTGAAAATGAAGTTTCTAAAGATGAACAGAAGGAAGTAAACAGGACAACATCCTTCACAGAAATGGCAAGACGACGTAAGAGAAATGGTGGACACTGTAATTATAGCTGTGGTTGTCAAAGCCTATCTCCCAGCTCATATTACAGCACCGATCTTAGCAATACAAACATCCCGAATGTTAGCTTTGGGAGTTTTGATTATGCTTCAGTGATTTCAGATACCCCTCCTCCTCCACCTCCAAGACCATTGCCCCCTCGTCCACCAATTGCCTCCCATCTTCCCGAACTTCCCCCTCTCAAGCCGTGCACTCTACCTGCCAATGCATCTCGCCCAGATCGATTTGACTGGCTGATAGCCTTCACCCCAGATACAGAGTCACCACCTCTTGAGATGCGAAAATCCTCCAATGATGGCATGTTGCAAAAAGTCTCAACTTTAGGCTCAAAAGTCACAACCTTTAAAGAATTACGCAACAGAAGCAAACAGAGCTCCCAGCCTGCTCCTGTTCAACCAGAGCCTGATCCAACTGTTATCACCCCAGACCCTGATTTCCTGTACAACCTCAAATGGAGAAGAGAGAAGACTGATGGGGATGGCTGGGAATATACATCCCAAGCACAAGCCTCATTTCTTCAGCCGCCACCCACTCCTGCCTCATTGTCCCTCTTTAGGGAAATGTGCCGCATGAATATACAGGAAGATTGCCCAGCTGAACCCAAAGTGTCCCAACAAATTGGCTGTTCAGCAAGTGAAGGCAGCCTCAGGACTATTTGTGATGAAAGAGATAAAGCTGTTCACACCAAGAAAATGGATGATGAAGATAAAGTGGAAGTTAGGGGAATGGCAGATGGAGCATGGACTTTGGAAACCAGGACAACAGGTAAAGTTGCATTTCAGAAATATAGTTGTTTCTCTGATCTGTTTTGTCTTAGAAAGTTCTTAGAAATTCTTTGGAATATTAAAGGATTAGTTCAGTCCTGAATGAAAATTTCCTGATAATTTACTCACCCCCATGTCATACAAGATGTTCATGTCTTTCTTTAGTCATAAAGAAATTAAGGTTTTTGAGGAAAACATTCCAGGATATTTCTCCACATAGTGGACTTCAATGAGTATCACTGAGTTGAAGGTCCAAACTGCACTTTCAGTGCAGCTTCAAAGGGCTCTACGTGATCCCAGCCAAGGAAAAAGGGTCTTATCTAGCGAAACGATCAATCATTTTAAAAAAAAAATTAAAATTGATGTAATTTTTAACCACAAATGCTTGTCTTTTTACGATGCGCATCTATGATTTCACACATTACGTAATCACGTAGGAAAGGTCACACAATTAATTAATTAATCTGTAAAAATAATATCCCCTTTTTCAAATCGAGGCCGCTCCCACGATAGTTGAGCGACATGAGTGTTTTACTTCAGATCAGCTGTAGCAGTCCGCCCTCTTTGTTTCAATGCCGGAGCAGGGATGTAAGTTAGACAAGAATATCTCCAATTGAGCGATTGAGGTGTTGTGTTGCTGGATGTAATAATGAACATAGTGGTCGTCATTTACTCCCGACATCTGAGCTGCTGAAGATGCAGATTATGTTTGTTTGAGAAGGGAATGCACCTCCCGATCTACATATATCCGTCTGTTCACACGAATCATTCATGATCCAGCTTCACTTACAGCAGAAGTGAGTATAAGGTTTTTTTTTTTATGAATCTTTGCAATCGGCTTTCCTAATAAAGTGCTAGTTAGCAAGTTTAGCGGCTAAACACAGCTAAATGCGGCTAAAGTAAACAGACTCGTCTCTCCGACAGAGAGAAGAGAGGGGCGGGGCGAGCAGAGCTCATTTGCATTTAAAGCAGCCTCGACCAGAATGAGATGATTTTAGCTTTAGGTGTTGTTTTACACAACACTTGAGAATTTTTAACCAAAGTATATTATAGACTTTTCATTAAGACCCTGAAGAATCATATCAACTTGGGCATCCGATGACCGCTTTAAAGTAGTGGATGCAGATCTAGTGCAAGATGAGTATTTGTGGATTAAATGACCAATCGTTTCACTAGATAAGACAGATAAGTCCACTATATGGAGAAAAAACCTGGGATGTTTTCCTCAAAAACCATATTTTCTTTTTGACTGAAGAAAGAAAGACATGAACATCTCGCATGACATGGAGGTGAGTAAACGATTAAGTCATTTTAATTCTGGAGTGAACTAATCCTTTCAGGAGAAAGTAAAAGAACAGTAGTCTGATGACATGGAAAGTGGTGAGCCAAGATGAGAGTCACACAGGCAGATGGGTAGATGAATCAGCAGAGCGAGACTGGAGGGAATTTCAGAATGCAGCAGGCTTAATGCTGTGTTGTTTCTCATGATGTCACAAAGCTTTTTAATTATTCATCCTCCTCGGCAGGCTAATTCCTTTTTTCTCTCATCCTCTCTTCCTTTTCTCTGGCTGGCACACATTATATATCATACTTTCCCCTGTCAACCTTCCTGTTTTTGACTGAGAAGTTTCTATTTTAGCTGAACTAAAGTCAAATGAATTGGCTTTTTAAAACTTAAAATGATATTACTATCAAAAATATTGTCTCTTACAAAAGTCATGATGTACATCTCTCCTACACCTTCTGACATGCCTCCTATTATTAAATTGATACTCTTATGCTTATTTTTCTCTCATCACATTATTTTCAATTTCCCATTTCTCTTTTGCTCTGTTCCTTTCCGTACTGTTTATCTGCCAAATGGAAAAGGCAAATTTGCTTGGATCAGGTTACTTCACTTTTGGACTTCAGATATAAATGGCCTCTAATGTGCCTGTAAATTGAGAAGCAAATACATTTGAGGGAGCCCTCATTTTTGTTTACAAGGTTAGCACATCATACAACTGCTAACCCACGCTTTGGCAATATAAGTACTATTCATCTTATTCATGGACATTAGTATTCATGTATGTAATTTTTGTGTTTAGTTCCTCAAGTTGTACATATCTGTTTTAGTTTGTGTTAGTAAATTGCTGTTTATAAGATCTTCATCATTCATATTTCTGGCTGTGTCAGTCAGCTCAAGAACATGACCTACGCCTTTAAGCGTACAAAAGGTGTGACTCAAACCTTTACACCAATCACAATACAGCAACAAGGAAACAGGAAATGCTGAGTCAAACTGACTGCATTTGAGAGAGGGCGATATCTGGCAAGTAAAGGTAAAGTAGAATGGTTTTTATGTGAGTAAATCGTAAT
The DNA here is from genome assembly GCA_012976165.1 of Labeo catla. NCBI lineage: Eukaryota > Metazoa > Chordata > Actinopteri > Cypriniformes > Cyprinidae > Labeo > Labeo catla. The sequence continues at coordinate 127,717 of VONZ01001284.1, read as the reverse complement.
TCTCTAGCGATATGTACTGATGAAAATGTAATGTAACACTTATTCAGCATAATACATTGAAATGCAACATGCAATCTATTGATAAGAATTAGAAGGTGAATGCCAGTGTTCTAGATCCAAAAGAGCTTATTTTCAAGACAGTTAGGCCTAGCTTGTCTTTCAAATCACAGTTGCCATTGCAGGTGAAATGTGATCCTAGTGAGATCCTAGATAGAGACTGCTTTCCTGCACGGTCGAATGTTGAGGGATCAGATAAAGTGCTATTAGGCTCTGCACACTACTGAAAACTGTAGTTTGTGTGTGTGTGTTTGTTTTAGTAGTTAAAAAGAAACAAAGGTTTAGCACTCAGTACAGTGTGTGCAGTTATAAGAATGAAATTTTGAGTCCTTGACTGATTAGTTTTTATGGATTTGTATTTATTATTATATTTAGGCTAAAATAGTTAGGCTTTCTCTTTTTTCTAAAACATATATATTTTTTTATGGTCTGACCTGTGAAACACTGAGTGGCATAAAATGTGCTGGCCAGTAAGGGTGGGCGATATACTAGTAGTACGATTAACCGTTAAAAATATGTCAGCTGGTAGAGATTTTAAACTATCATTTCTTTCACGGTTACACGCTTTCGTAATGCCGCTGTGCTACGTGGTCATAAAAAATGATCGTTTACGTGCATTTTTTAGCATTGTGATTTAAAAACAAGTGATTTTATGCAATCCAAACTCATTGCTATACTGTATGTGCACAGTGTCTGAGAGAAGCGTACATGTGAAAACGGTGCTCATAGAAGGCAGGAATATTGAACAGAATTATTTTTGCTGCTATACAAGCCTTGAACGGTTAAATACCATAGATGTAAAAAATATAGACGGGGTGTCAGTGACGTCACCCGTAGGTTTCTGTAGATCTTACTGGGCAGGAGTCGGTCGTCGCCATCTTGGAATCGCGTCACTGCACGTCACTCCCGGATAATCGAAAATGGGCAAAGAGGCGGGACGTGGGTGGAGTTGGTTGCTGAAACCACACCTGCCTAGCGCGACAGTGGTGACAGCAGCGGCAATCCACCTGTCACTCAAGTGGCCACGCCCTAAATTATGCAGAACTTTAAGGATTAATATAATTTAAACGGATGAGTTATAAACAAATTCACCCCCCTCACAGTTGACATGAAGGGCAAAATTAGCTATATAGACCAAAACCACTTTTTGTACCAGGCTGTAACCATATTTTTTTCTGCTGTAAAGTTAGGCATTTTAACATGGGGAGTCTATGGGATTGACTCCCTTTTGCAGCCAGTCTCTAGCGGCCAGTCGATGAATTTTTAGTTTTAGTCACTTCCGTGATGGCTTTAAGAGGGAGACCGGGAGTTTGCCGCTTGTTAAATACACACACTTGTATGTGTCAAAATGCCTGTCTTTTTAAGTGAAAGTAAGCAGCTGAGAAAGAAAACATGAGTAACAGTATATTGGATCCAGGCAGCTCTTAAAGTGACAGCAGTCTAGTATTTAATATACACAGTGAAGTATATGCAGTGTTTTTCATACATTTGATTATTTTATACAATGTATAATGTATAAAAAGCATTTGTTATACTGTATTTTTTTCATCCTGTTGCTTCTAATTTGTTTCGTATTCTTATTTAATCGCTGACTGTTTACTTGTCTTCAGTGGGTTTGAGTTGTTTTTTTTAAGCTTGTATTAGTTTTTTGTGATACTTGAATGATGAAATTCTATGGTATCTATAATTTTGATATCATAGATGTTATCTATTGTTGTGATATCTATTGTGTAGGGTGACCATATTTTAGTTTTTAAAAAGAAGACAATCAAAACTCAAAATATGTCTTTACATATGTCAGATTGATCATAAACACAGCTAAAAGACTTTCTACCACAGAGGCCATCCTTTACAAAAAAATTACATCTACCACAGTTTTATCATAGGTAGAATGCAGAATGTTTCAATACAAGAATTTCAGTCAAATGTAATTTATGGAATATTTCAAAACTTTAACCCACGGGAGAAAATCAACCCACTGGAACAGTTTAATTACAGTCAGCCTAATTACATGGAAAAAATGTGGATTTGGCAACCCTATGTCCAACATGAGCTGCATCCAAAGCGATTTAAAAATTCTGTGACTTGATAGTGATCCCCTGACGTGCAAAAACTATATTCAATATTAGAATGTTTGCGGGAGCGGGATTAAGAAAACAGTCCCGCGCAAGGCTTTGATACAAAAGCGCACACAATGAATGGCGACTGTACAAAGCAAAACCCGAATCCTGGCCAGACACATTTCTTAGGTCCAAAAAGAGAACATGTCCAGGGAATAGAGGACGTATGGTCACCCTAATATTGTTACTGTGAAATAAAATTACTCATATCGTGATATAAATTTTGGTGATATCACCCACCCCTACTGGCCAGATAAAATGATTTATGATTTCAATTTTCTCATCTTTGGAGAATGAATTATATACATATTTTCCCCATGCACTGTGGCATGTTGTGCTGTGTTCTAATGTTTGTATGATTATTATAACACAGAAAATACTCTTTACATACAGCATATTGAATGTTTGAAGGAGTTCTCTATCATCTGTTTCATCATATTTACATAAGTGCATTCTCTCTTCTTCTAAATGACACTAACATTTTTCCATTCTCTCTTTTTCTCTCTCTTTCTTCACTGTTTGCTGTTTGACCATTCTGCCCATCCTTTCGATTCTGAATCTCCTCCATTATTATACTTTCATAATTCTTCACCCCCGTACCCATAATAACTGTAAAAGTGTCCTCACCTCCCTTGTCCCTTTCCTTGACCACACCTTATTACCTGCACTCTGCTCCCCTGTCACAAGCCTCCCAGTTTTACCACACTGACACTAACCGGAATCATGCCTTGACCAATTGTGAGGGTTCTATAAACATCTCAAACCCGTTGTGCATAAACTCCACATTGGACTGCAGCAAAGATGACTATACTGACTCCCTGTACTGTGCTGGCCCAGAAAACAATACGTTTTTGTTCTGTAAACAAGAAAATGATCTCAATGGTAACATGGATTCTTTGTACCACAGCTGTAATCATGCTGACAGCTTCCTAGACTCGTTTTATGTCTGTGGGCATGATCTTGACAGCACAAAAAACAGCTTCTGTCCACATAACAGCGGAGCAGACTCAATCAGAAATGATGATTCACTTTACAGTGATGTCAGATACACAAGAACTAGCCTGAAGCTGTTCACCGACCCTGAACCACCAGCTGACATTAACACTCTTACTGAGGGCGACATAACGCCATACAAAAACATTGACATGAAAACTTACATAACAATGCGAAACCTCAAAAATCGGAGCTGTGTCAACAAAAACAGTTACAAAGATGCCGACTCGCTGTTTGATTTAAACTCAGATAACATTAATGATTCAAAACCACCAATCAACCCTGTTTTTGATCACAACAGCAATGAAGACACAACACAGAGCAACCAGCAGCTTGTATCCTTCCCTGCTTATTACCTTTACCACCCCAAAAACTGCCCCTTGCATAAAGGCGCCCCCCCACGGCTGTCCCCCGTTGGCGCAATCTCACCTCCCCACAGGTCCGGGCCTCCAGTTCCAGGCACAGATGTTGCCCGTCTCTGTTCACCCCTGTTCCCTCGCAGTCACACCCTTCCTGCTCTTGCCGCCCCGCTTTACTACCCTTATCTGTACACACCCCCTGTTCAAGCTCCTCTGCGGGAGCCATCGGTCCCCATACTTCACTCTCAGCAGAGTCCACCACCGCTCACTTTGAGTAAGAAATCAGCGCATTCTCATTTCTCACACTTTCTTTCACTTCTTTCCACTTTCTTTAATCGTAAAGCACCTTGTCTGTTTGTCGCTGTGTCTTCATTCATATCCTGTGGATACTGTAGCACTGTCTGTGTCTGTGACAGTGTGAAATATGTGGTTGTCTGTTGCATGATGGCATCAGAACCTCTGTCTTTAAAATGATAATATGTGGCTTATTTTTATGTTATTTTTTTTACTGTTCAACTGTTAATGTTATTGTTTGTAATTTAATTATTTTTATATAAATATACTTATTTTTTGAAAATTTCGACGTGGTCTCATGACGAAAACATACCTGTGGCAACATTTCACGAGATGCGAGATACCAGTAAGTACATACAGTTGAGGTAAAAAGTTTACATTCCCTTTCAGAATCTGCAAAATGTTAATTATTTACCAAAATAAGAGCGATCATACAAGATGCATGTTATTGTTTATTTAGTACTGACCTGAATAAGATATTTCACGTAAAAGATTTACATATAGTCCACAAGAGAAAATAATATTTGAATTTATAACAATTAACTGGTTCAAAAGTTTACATCCCCTTGATTCTTAATACTGTGTTCTTAACTGAATAATTCACAGCTGTGTTGTTTTTTTTTGTTTAGTGATAGTTGTTCATGGTCCCATAAATTTGTTGGTTTTCCAGTATTTTTCTGTAATTGGACCCTTTCCAACAATGACTGTATGATTTTGAGATCCATCTTTTCAAACTGAGCACAACTGAGGGACTCATATCCATCTAGTACAGAAGGTTCAAACACTCACTGATGCTCCAGAAGGAAAAACAATGCATTAAGAGATGGGGGTGAAAACTTTTGAACAGAATGAGGATGTGTACATTTTTGTTATTTTGCCAAAATATCTTTTTTTTTTCATTTAGTACTGCCTTTCAGAGGCTACAGAAGATAGTTACATGTTTCCTAGAAGACAAAACAAGTTAAATTTACCCTGATCTTCAAATTCAAAAAGTTTTCAACCCCTAGTTCTTAATGCATGTTTTTTTTTTTGTTTGAACCTTCTGTAATAGTTGCATATGAGTCCCTCAGTTGTCCTCAGTGTGAAAAAATGGATTTCATGGAGCTGTAATCATAACTGTGTACGAAAACGATGACGAGTGCTCGCTGATTTAACGCCTTTAGTGTTAATTTGTCGGAAACTGCAGGGATACGTATTTCCTACTGGTACGTATTTCATGTCTCGCGAAAAAGTTCCCACATGTACGTTTTCATCATGATATCAGGTAGGAACATTTCTTTGTGTATACGGCTGTACAATATTTTCATTTTAATTTTAATATTTTAAGTATTTATTTTATATAAATATGCTTATTGCTCTTAGACTTTTTTATTTTATTTTATTCTGTTTATTTTTTACCCCTGTCATTTACAGTATATGTTTGTTAATTTTAAAAGCATTGGTGTTTCTTTTTTATGCTGCTCAGCATGTTTTGCTTTTGCATGTGACGAATCCAGATGTGTCAAAACAAATCCAAATATGACTGAAATGAATAAATATCTTTCATAATTTATTCATTAATATTTGTATCAGATACACGTTCCTCACAAGCTGATGTGATGTACTGCACTGGATTGGCTCAAGATCAACTGTAATACATTATCTTCTGTTCATCGAGTTTCTAACCCCACCCTGCTGTCTTTGCCTCCTAATAGCTGTTCGCAGCTTCTCATTTGCCGGCTCTGAGCAGAAGAACGCGGCTTGGATGGGAGAAGATGTGAGGCCCTCACTGAGCGCCGAAGGGCTGTCTTCTGCCTGCCTGCAAGAAAAGAAATGTAATTCAGTATAGTATACCTCAAAAATTGCTTTGCTTGTGTAAATAATTGTTGACATTTTATGTGTTTTGCCTCACAGCTCTTGTCAGTTCAGTCAGTGTTGCAGTGGAAGCCATTTTGGCTCAGTTCAGTTCGTCCAGGACTGTTGTACAGAAGGTCAGTTTTGTGCAACCTGGCATTTTAATCTCCACTTTAGTTTAATATCAACCTTCCCACAGAAAAGAAAAAATGAACACTAATAGAATTAGTAAACCGTACCTATTTTTCCCTCTCTCTTCATGCCACTTCCATGCACTTGGCTTATCTCTTCCTTTTTCTTTCTCCAGTTTCACTCAGTAAATAAGGTGCTTCAAAGTTCATAAACATGAGCTTTGCGAATAACTTATTTTCACACTAACCTCATGCACCTTTCACCCCTTTCCCCTATTTTCATTTTCCCTCTCTCTATCTCTTTTATTTATTTTAAACACTTTATGAATCCTATTTTTTTTTTCTTCATTGCTTTGCACATTTTTATTCTTTCTCTCCGTCTCTCTCTCCCTCTTGTCTGCCTATCTTCCATTGCCCTTTTTTAACCTCTGTTGACAGACTCTTTCTGGAGACAGCAGTGTAAATCCCTGTCTTGGTCGTCTGGTACTGCAGTGCCTTTGCCCAGCCCTGCGCAACCTGCTCTGTGATGGACTCAAGCCCCACCAGAGTGACCTCATTGCAGGCAGAAGGCCAAATTCACCCTGGGGATTGGTTCAGGCCTCCACCAAACCAGGTATAAGACATCTGGACCTGGTATACAAGATGATTACCGTCACTAAATACCTATGTTTTCTGTCTCTCCATTTCTCATCATCACTCTTTTTGTTCTTCTATTTTCTGGCACCGTGAATCCCTGCAGTATTGACTCACTCATCTCTGTCATACTTCCAATCTTTAAATATTCCTTGGTTTTCTCCCTCAGTGTTCTTTCTTTTTGTTGCTTATGTTTATTGTCTTATATTTTCTTTAGCGTTACAGCACGATTTCAGTACCTTATTCACCATGGTACACATTCATTCTGTTGCCATTTCTAGCATTTTAAAATAATCAGTGATTTGCTTGTGAAGACTTATATGCATCTTTTAAAAATCTTTAATTATTGTGGTCCTTCAGGCCCGAGCACACAGGCTTTGCACAGCCTCCAGACTAAAGTAGCAGGGCTTCCCCAGCTTAAGCAGAGCAGACACAAGTTCAACGCATTCCTGTTTGGCCTTCTCAAGTAAGGCAGAACTTTCCTCAGCCTTTCTAAAAGATGATTTTATTAGCAAGATATTGATCATTAATGTATTCTTTTCATCTTCTAATGTGCCATGAAGTGTCAAGCTCCTGGATTACTGGCTTTCACACCTGCAGTCCTGCAGTGGTAAGTGTCCATATTTACTGTTGTTCTCCAGTGGTCCCTCAATATAAAGGTATAATATTTATTTCAACATTTAAAAAAAAAGACAAAATGAAGACTTGGGAAAAAATGAAAGTTTTGTACGTATTAAAGTTAAATTATTCTATCTAATGCACTTTGAGAGTTCAAAATTAAAAGCTCCAACCCATGTTCTTAACTAAGAAAACTAAATTGACTTGTACTTGAACTTTAAAGGGGACTCAACCCTCTTTTTATGTGGCATACTGTCTCAGTCTAAATTACATTCACACTGGTGTTTTAGGAAACCAAACTAATTAGAATATAATAATAATAACAACAAATTTATTGTATTGTTATTGCTATGACAGTAATAGCCATATACTGTAAAACAATTGCATTGTAAAATAAATGAAATTCAGTATGAATATTATTTTTCCTTTACACTACAGTAGGGAATACTTCTTTTCTAATTTCTACACTTGAAAGAGATATTTTGAATTTGGACTGCAGTAACATTACCCATTTAAACCACTAGCGGTCCACAATTCATACTGCACTTTTAAGATTTTATTTTGACGGAAACAGCAGTAGAGCTCTTATTTTGATGGAAAACTCCACTTTCAGTGAAAACTGAAACAATAATGCATCTCACTACAAATCTAGTGAAACGCTTAATCATCTGCATAAGCATAACTGGTGGCCGTTGCGCTCTCAAACACGCGCTAAACTCACGGCACATGCAATAAACTGAGCCGTTCCGAAGCAAATTATCCAAAAACAGAATCCAAAACAGAATTATCAGTCCAAGCTGTGGCTTGCTTTCTATCTTGTTAAAGGTGCGATCAGTTATTTTCATAAAAATAATACAATTTATATACTTTTTAATGCCAAAAGCTTGTCTTGTCTTACTCTGCCTGGACTGTTTTTGTTCTGGTTCGTGACAGGGTATGTCGGAAAACTCCCATCTCATGTTCTCACTCAACTTCAAAATCGTCCTAAATCGCTTTTACCTTTTTTGTTAAGGGTGTTTGATCTTCTTTGCATGTTCACTTTGCAAAGACTGGGTCGGTACTTCTGCAGCTTCTGATTTTTACCCATTTCAACCCCTAGCTGTCAATATTGCATAATGTGCCTTTAAATTATATAGAGTGGACAAAGAAAGAGTGTATAAACAAAAAAGTAACAAAAGTTTTATGCATACATTTATTTGATAACCCATAATGGATAGAATTAGTAGTAGATCCAGTTTAACCACTGATCCTGTTTTATATCTTTTTTATTAATGAAAAGAAATGTGATCAAATATATACACTACCAGTCAAAAGTTTTTGAACAGCAAGATTTGTAATATTTTTTAAAGAAGTCTCTTCTGCTCACCAAGCCTGTATTTATTTGATCCAAAATACAGCTAAAACAGTACAATTGTGAAATATTTTTACTATTTAAAATAACTGTTTTCAGTTAAAAAAAATTCAGCTTTGAAATCACAGGAATAAATTACATTTTAAAATATATTCAAATAGAAAACAGTTATTATAATTAGTAAGAATATTTCAAAATGTGACTGTTTTGCTGTATTTTGGATCTAATAAATGCAGAATTGGTGAGCAAAAGAGACTTCTTTAAAAAACTTTCATAATATTTTTTACCTTTGTATTTTCTTTTTCTTCACTCCCGCAGATGTCCTGGAAACATATTATCGCCCCACTTCCTTCATGCGTCTGTCACTAACTTCTTGCCAGCCTCTTTTTGAGGAGCTTCTCCTCCTCCTGCAGCCTCTCTCTCTTCTGACCTTCAACCTCGACCTGCTGTTTCAGCATCACCACCTTGACCCCTCCTCCCCAACTCTCACCCCAGCCAGTCACACATCTGAGATATACAGCCCACCAAATGAAGACTTCAGCTTCCACTTGTCACCCAAAAGGCTTTTCCAAGGAAGCAGTCATCATCTTGGAAGTGTATTAGAGCGAGACCATAGCAGTTTGGGTTTAGACACCAATCCCAATTCAGGTCTCACGAGTCACGTTCTTGATGTGTCAGCCTATCGCAATCCAATTTCGCTGTCATCAGGCGTTACCAAGGAGGAAGCCAATTCGTCATTATCATGGTTTAAAGGCAATGAGATCTCCGTGCCTCTTAATGCCGGAAGCCTTTCCCAGCAGGCAGGCCAGGCTCTTCAGCAAGGCTGGGGGGCAGTAATGCATTTGGGAGAGCGTTTAGGGCAGAACTTTGGTTTGGCCACCACCACAGAGGATGTTAAAGATCCAAACTCACCAGATGACTTCAAGAGTGGCTTCTCACTGAATCTAAAAAGTCCAGATGAAATCAGGCAGCAACCAAAAGACAACCTTTCTTTGAAGGATACCGGAGCTGCTGTTCCCTGGGGTCTGGGACGGCTCTTTGGAGCTGCTAAGAGCCCCAACAACCCACCAACAAGCAGGTTTGATAATGTTTTTTTAAATGTCAGTTTAGTATGTTTCAGATTTGTCAGGTTTATTTATGTGAAGTATCTTTTTATCTTCTTTCATTCTGTAGGCGCCCATCTCAGTGGCTCTCCCCAGGCGTATCCGTCCTTTCCCGCTTAGTGAATCTTGGCCAGGCTTCTCCGCCTGAGAAGAGAGAGCCCCAGAGAAGCAAAGATATGGAGGAAGATGAAAATGAAAAGATTAATGAAGCCAGAGATCAGCCAAAGCCCCTGAGGTAAAGTTTCTGTTAGATTATTCATATTCTTCTTAACAAATTTACATTTATGCATTTTATGAAAATAACGTTAGACTTTTTTGGTAAAGTGCTTTTTTAAGGGCTTGTGGTATTTAGGTCAGTGACACAGTATACATTTTTGTTTATCAATTTGTTTAGAAATGCTATCCACCTTATACTTCAACGCGGAAGTAAGCCTATGGGTGAGACTTCCGGTTCATTAGCTGCTATGGGGAAATAACGAGAAGAATAACAACATGCAGTAAACATTAAAACTAATTTGCATTACAAACCAGGGTGCTCATAATTAAGATAATAGAGTGTTTGCATTTACATCACAGTTTGGTCAGTTACCCAGATGTGCAGGCATATTGGCGATACTCAGATGTAAACAACAGCATGGATTGCACGGTTAATGTACTACTGAATACATTGCTCTGCTAATTTATGCTGTCTAAACCATGGAAAAAAAAAGTGTGGAAGCTGCTAATTCATATAGAGAAGAACGTAGTAAGCAAGAAAGGGCACAATATTTTGACAAACTAAAGTTAATAGGTGGTTAATTAAGATATTAGCCTAATAGTTCACCTACCTGACCGGAAAAGGTAAGAACAAACACGAATGTTGTCAGGATTCTTGTCCTGGAAAGCCTGGTTCAGTCTGACCGACCACAAATGGCTTTTGTTACTTAGAGAAAATATTTTAACAAAATTACTTTACTGCTTATAATATTTGAAAACGGTTTTGTACACTAAATCAAAGTCAAGCAATCTAAAAAAACATTCAGAAAATTGCAGAAAAAAGGAAATAATATTATAGAGTACTCCTGCTGTGTGTCAAGGTCAATAAAGTCTCTTAAAATATCAGATAATTTCAACATTTTATTACAATTCAAGATTAGTTAACATTGTAAAATGTGGTGTCAAAATGTAATAATATTTATATATTAATTAAAAAAAATTACATTTTACTTATATTTTAATGATCATTAAAGGGTAGTTCACCCAAAAATGAAAATTCTGTCATTAATTATTCACCCTCAAGTTGTTCCAAATCTGTAAGACCTTCGTTCATCTTCAGAACACCTTTTAGACATTTTTGATGAAATCTGAGAGCTTTCTGACTCTGCATAGACAGCAATGCAACTGACAAGTTCAAGGCCCAGAAAACTAGTAAGAATATCCTTAAAATAATCCATGTGACATTAATGGTTCCTCAGTTTTACGAAGCTACGAGAATACTTTTTGAGCGTAAAGAAAACAAAAATAGCAACATTATTCAACACTTTTTTCTTATCTGTGTCAGTATTCAACACACGTTCACAAGAGTAATTGTGTTTATGCAGGATCAAAAAGCTCTCAGATTTCATCAAAAATATCTTAATTTGTGTTCTAAAGATGAACGAAGGTTTGGAATGACATGAAGGTGAGTCATTAAAGGAGAAGTCCACTTCCAGAACAATACCTCACAAATAATGTAATCACCCCCTTGTCATCCAAGATGTTCATGTTATGGTTTTTGAGGAAAGCATTTCAGGATTTTTCTCCATATAATGGACTTCATTGGTGCCCCGATTTTGAACTTCCAAAATGTAGTTTAAATGCCGCTTCAAAGGGCTCTAAATGATCCCAGTCGAGGAAGAAGGGTCTTATCTAGGAAAACGATCAGTCATTTTTTTGGGAAAAAAAAAAACAGTACAAAAGCTTGTGTAGCACAGGCTCTGGGATGCGTGTTCACGTACTATTGAATCATGTCGAAAGGTCACGCGTAACGTAGGTGGAACTACAGGCTCAGTGTTTACAAAGCAAGCGCGCAAAAACTAAGAAAGTGCAAGTAAGTCACGCTGTCTACAAACAAAATGGTACAACGATGTAGGAGAAAATAACATGGAGTTTTTCGACATATTCTACCTTTTTGAGCTGGAGTACACAGACGATGAACTTGTGGTGATTTGAAGACAAGATTCATAGTAGTGATGGGAAGTTCAGATCATTTTACCGACTTGGACCTTGGAGTCTCGTTCAGCAAAATGAACAAATCTTTTTTCGAGTCATTTTGTTCATTTTAGCAAAATCAGCATCACGTGACAGCCCCATAAGATGAACGAATGACCCGAAACAGGTGAACTAATTCCAGTACAGAACCTAATAGGATGTTGCACATGCGCAACTGAATGAATCACTCCCCGAGATGACTCGTTCTTCCCGAGTCACATTAAAGATTCGTTCAAAATAAACGAATCGTTCAAAAACGACCCGTGGACACAAGCTACACAAGCTTTTGTGCTTAAAAAGTATACAAATTTTTTTTTCTGAAAAAAGTGACCGATTGTTTCACTAAATAAGACCCTTCTTCCTCGGCTGGGATCATTTTTTAAAGCCGCATTTAAAGTGCATTTTGGAAGTTCAAATTCGGGGCACCAATGAAGTCCATTATATGCAGAAAAATCCTGAAATGCTTTCCTCAAAAACCATAATTTCTTTACGACTAAAGACAGAAAGACATGAACATCTTGGATGACAAGGGGGTGAGTAAATTATCTGTAAATTTTTGTTCTGGAAGTGAACAAATCCTTTAAGGAAAATATGCTGTTACCTTTTACCACACTTTCATTGTTTGATTCATCTTTGACAGTTTAATATGCTGACCCATAAAGCAGTCTCTGAAGCTTTTATTATCAACAATGTGCTGAGTCTTGTGTTCTGATCCTTCAGGATGGTCAGAACTCTGTGTGACCACAGCGGCACTGGAACAGAGCTGAGCTTCAGAAAGGGGGAGGAGCTTGTTCTCCTGGGAGGCGTGGACCACGATTGGATTCGTTGTCGTCAAGGTCACAATGAAGGCCTTGTTCCCATTGGTTATGCCTCACTTATCATGTGACTTATCTTTATTTTTGCCTGTATGTTTGTGTGAAAGAATATCAGGGGATAACGTTTAAGGAAAAAGACCATATATAGACGTAGTTATTAGTAGCCGTGTTACGTGTTTATCTCTGACCCTCGTTGCCTGGTTTGTGACGTCCGGAATATTTTCTGTGATATATAGGAAACGGAATTACTGTATAAATCATAAATATATATTTAGATTTTACAAAGATAGATAGACAGATAAACAAGAAATAGAAATGGGTAATGAATAAGAATCAAGATTAACAAAAAATAAAACCATCATAGTGTATTTATTATTAGGTGTTGACATAACAAACAGCTCGCCTGGAACCTATCAAGAAATGTATATTCGTAAAACAGCATTTCATTATAATTTTAAGTCTAATAAACAACCAGTATGCACATGCGACTTAATTTCATCCGAAACTGTTTGTAAAACCCTTTTATCATATCATCAGCCCAGCAACGTGTTGTAAAGGCAAGCACGACTTAATTATAGCAAAGGCACGAGTTTGGGTTATTTTGGGGCTGAATTATTTAATAAATGACAGATTTACTCAAGTTTACTTTTTTTATTGAACTGTTTAGTAAGGAACTACTGGCTAATCATTCTAAAAACGAACTGCTTGACTATTAAAACTAATTTATTCCTCATAATATTAATACTTTGCTGGACTAATTCGTACACCAACAGTTAATAGATAATGCATTGGTATTGCCTGAAGATACACCCTTCTATTATTTCACTTATCAGGAAAAAAAAGGAAAAAACATTCTGTTTTCGAAAACCGACATTATTATTCTCTTATCGTTATTATTGTAACTCTCAATGGTAACAGTCAAATATATTCAAGTGGTAGTGTGTAGATGATTCTTTTCTATTTCTTACAGTGTGATGGCTACTGTGGTAAGATCTGTATCACCATGAGCTTGATAGTGACTATGCATACTCTGTACTGTACTGTACTGTTTATGAGGCTTGTTGCTGGGAAAACCGTATATGATTGATAGCATTCATGATTTTCGTTTGAATGGATATTCTGCATCCGTATATCGCTTTGAATCAGGGGTTTACATACTAAACCTGCATGAATGTGTGTAGCAAATGTCAGGTAATCATCAATACAACTTCTTTGTGAGCACGGACTCATTCGTTCAAACTACAAACGCTTCATGCTGAAGGTCTAGGCCAGGGTTTTTTAGTGGCTGTAGTTGGAAAGGTGATTTATAAAGGAGCTCGCTTATTCTTGTTCATTAAACGGCCCTCTGTGTTTCCCACAGTTGAATGCTCATGTGTAGTATGAATTTTTGTCACACCTCTGACTTGGCACCGCAATCAAAAATATATTCAGACAAAGAAAGATTAATCTTGTCACGTTTAACACAGCTTTGCCCATCGCATCGCATAATGATATGCCTTCTGGATTATTCCAACCAATAGCAAACAAGCAGTGGGCTACAGTAGCACTTACAAATTCACATTGCTGTATATAAGTATGAATCTTTCAACTGAAAATTAATGTGTGGGATTTATGTATGTTTGAGAATGGGACAGTTTTTAGGATATAGTTTAGGAGAAAACCAAATCTGAAATGTAACACCTTCAGAAATTAGCTAAGTAATTGGCTTGAGCTTTAATGTCCCTGTTTAAAAAAAAAAAAAGAAAATATAAAATCTTATGGTTTGAGAAGTAAGCAAGCAACAGGGGTTCAGTAAAAAAAAATAAAAATAAATAAATAATATTTAGTGTCATAGTTTTACCTCACAGGGCAAACTGCAATGATGCATGATTTTTTAATTCATTTATTATTATCATTATTATTGTTTCAGCTCTCGTAGCTGTCATTACAACTGTGTATTTATAATTGTGACATTTGAATTACATTCGTATGTTTTAGAGAAAGAAACCGCTTTGTTGCATTCTAAATATAGTGTACTTATTGTTTGTGGTTAATATACCATAATATTGATCTGCTTTTTATCTGTTCCTCTTGTCTATCTCTCTATCTATCTCTTGTGTGTGTACCTTTGTGTGGTATGAGTTGCGTAGCTCTGTGTGGTATATTGCCCATCGCTGGTAGCACACTTTAAGCATATTATGTACTGTACCAACTCTTGAGTTCTGTAATTCCCTGTGAATCAGCTCTATGCATGTTGGTGTTTGTAAATATACCCAATAAAATATTAAAAGAAACTGTGTGCTGAAGATATATGCTGTTGTGGTGGCCACAAACGTACAGCGTTTATACATATCAGCTGCAATACCACAGATCGCATGAAGATGTCACTAAATAAGCAAAAGTTCTTGAAAGGAAACGATGAGAAAACTCCTGCACAGATAAGGGTGTTGTGATGTGTTTAATGTGAGGTCACCGACAAAACAAGCAACTTATAAAATAAAAAAAAAAGTATAAATTAGTCAAGACCAAATCCTCAAGACCATATTGCTGTATGGATATTATTCCTAAACTACATAAGCAGTGATTTGCACGTCTTAAGCGCATTCACTCCTTATATACACATTGGGATATAAATGTCAAAGCCACAAAATGCGAGTTTGTAATTCATAAAGATGGATGTTATTTCAATTATTAATATATTTTGATCCCAGTGATTTGTAGAGAAAGTTCTAAACCCTGTATTCTGACGTAAATCTTTCTAAAATAAAATGAGATAAGAATTTGTAACACTGCCCTCTTGTGGCACTTAAAGAAACATTTCTCATTTGAATATACGGTAAATACATGTAGATATGTCATGAACTTGTTTGTAACATTAATATTAGTAAGTAACATTAGTATGTTGAAAAGGTGACTTTAAAATCATGGTTGCTGCATATGTTTCCTATGAAGGCCAGTTTCAACCACATGAGAAAAAAAAAAATTCTGAGTCATAATGACAATTTATGACACCATCAGTCATAATTATTATAAGTCATTATGACAGTTACAGGGAGAGCCTGTGGCAGAAAATATGCCACGAAAATGAAATAAAATGCCCCATAAATTCAAGACAAATGGGCAAAAGTCGCCCCTGCACAGTTGAATAATGTATTACGGCTGTCGCGTTTAAAATTAAATGTTAAAATTAAAGAAAAGTGTGAATCTGCGAAACTACATTTAGATTCGTTCACATTGCATTGGGTTATTTTACGCGCTGTTTTGTGCAGCGCCGTTGAGCCGTACATCCAATCAAACGCGTTTCTGTTGAATTTAGGAATACATTGGCCAATCAGAAGCGCTTAGATTAGTCGGAGCTATTGGTGAGTTCGCACACTCGCGAATTCCCTCATAATAAACAACACAATGCAGATACTATGTACATAAAAGATTAATATCGAAGCTTTAGTGATTACACCAGGCATTTTTAGCATAACTTGTGCTAGAAGTCATGGATAGACATGTTTTTCTGTTAAGCCAGAATGTGACTTGCCAATAACGAAACAAAAACGTTTTATATTTTACATTGTTTTCTTTATCGATATTAATAATCATTATTACAATATTCTTAGCAATTATCTGCGATAATGATTTATGTTATAATTTTGCAGCCCTATGAGCTCCTGTTTTTTACATGTAAGCATATAATTTAGATACAAATTTAAACAGTGTATTGTTATTGACAAGTTTAAATACTAATTAAAGTAACTGGGTAAATTTAAGTATTTGACATTAAAGACAACATAGTGTGGTGATTATAACAATAAGGTGAATATAAAAATTGCTCTCAGTGCACACACAAATGTAAAAAATGCCCCTGGAAATCAATTCCAGGGGGGCAAATATTGCCCCTTTATGGGAAAAGTTAATTTCTGACCATGCACAGCTATAACAAACGATCATTATGACATTACATAATTATAACAAAAACAGTCATAATTATGACAAACAGTAATTGTGACAGTCACAGTCATAGTTATGACAGTCATAATTATGACATGAACAGTCATAATTATGGCAAATTATGGCAGTCACAGTTATAGTTAGACAAACAGTCATTATGACATAACAATTATGACATAAACAGTCATATGACATACAGTTGTTATTATATAACATAATTATGACAAAAACAATCAGAATTATGACAGTCATTATGACATAATCACAGTTATGAAATAAAACAGGTGAAATGGTGAAATTATAACAAAAAGTTTCAATTATGAGAATAAAAAAGAAAAGAAAAAGTGACATAATTTTGTGTCATAGGTTTGACTTTCTATCTTATTATAGTATATGATCATGACTTAGTAACTCAAAATTTTGAAGTCATGTTATAATTATGGTTCACCAAAGCATGATTTTTTCTTATATGGTGGAAATGGCTCTAAAAATAATGTGGTCTTTTGTGTTCTCAGAGTGCTTATAGTGCCTGTCACAAATATTCTAAAATATAACAAAGCAAACCACCCATTAACAAACTAAGCAAGTAAATACAGCACCCAATAACTTTTCTTTCAAGCACTATTAGAGGGGTGGCAAACGTCGATCCTGGAGAGCTGCAGACCTGCAGAGTTCAGCTCCAACCCTAATAAAAACTCACCTGCCTGTAGCTTCCTATTAACCCTTCAGACCTTGATTAGCTTGTTCAGGTGTGTTTGATTAGGGTTGAAGCAAAACTCTGCAGGGCTGCGGCTCTCCAGGGCCGACGTTTGCCACCCCTGCACTATTACATCACCTCAAAAACATTAAATGGACCAGTTCTTCTAACCATCTAAAGTGTCAATAATTTCCCAGACAGATCAGTTCCAGGTCACTGTGAGTGGATCAGCATTCTTCCCTGCCAGATAAGCTCCTGGAGAGAGGCTGAGGGAGTACGGGATAGGTGAAGGGTATGTGGAGGTGTGCAGTAGAGTCATGTCATCGGCATTATAGAAGCACACCTGACACCGGTCACAGTCCAGGTACAGCCCTATCCTGCGTGGTTTCACCGTCAAATCTATTTCTGTCACCGTCTCATACTCTTTGATGCAGTAGCCTTGGTCATGCTTAAGGTGAAGCCCGATGTCCTTGTTTAAGTTGCTTATACACCCACCATCGAAGCCCACGCTCCAGTCTATCTTTGCTCCTACGTCCACCTCCCAGTAGTGCTGTCCTGACTGGAAGGTCTTGTGAGTCCTGGCCAGAGGCCTGTAGTCTTTGTGACGCAAGAAAATACCCTTTTTGGATGTGCGGATGACGCTGCGTCCATCAGAGGAGACCCTCAGGTATGGGTCATGACAGTCATGTATGACATTACGATCAGGGACTAAGAAAGACAAACCGTGAAAGATAAACACAGATTAGTTTATCATACAATAATTAATAAGTTTGATTTCTTACATTATTTCCAAATTCTCTCTAAGGGTGCATTTATTTGATCAAAAATATAGTACAAAAACAGTCATGTTATGTAATATTATTGCTATTTAAAATAACTGTTTTCTATTGTACTATTTGTATTAATATTATCTCATATTTTATTATTATCATAATGTTTTATGCTGCATATAATGTAATACATTACAAATTTAAATCAGGAAAGATGCATAAATTGATCAAAAGGGACAGTAAAGACATTTCTAATGTTACAAAGATTACTATTTCTAATAATTGCTGTACAACTTTCTATTCATCAGTGAATCCAAAAAATATGTATGACAGTTCCCACAATAAATTATACAGCAAAAAGTGTTTTTTAACAGTGATAACCATTTCTGAACCATTATTAATAATTAAGCACTTACAATAACCCTATAAACATGCACCACAGTTTCCACAAATATATTAAACAACAAAAACTGGAGATAATAACAACTATTAATAACTGAATCAGCATATCAGAATGATTTCTGAAGGATCATGCGACACTGAAGACTGGAGTAACAGCTGGTGAAAATTCAGCTTTGCATCACAGGAATAAATTACATTTTAAAATACATTTAAATAGAAAACAAGGATTTTAAATCGTAATATTATTTCACAATATGACATATATTTCACAATTCTTTTTTACTGTATTTACAGTCATTTACAGTTTTACATTAATTTTAATACAGTTGAGGTCAAAAGTTTACACACACCTTGCAGATTCTGAAAAAAGTTAATTATTTTACCAAAATAAGACGGATCATACAAAAATGCATATTATTTTTTATTTAGTACAGACCTGAATAAGATATTTGACATAAAAGATGTTTGCATATAGTCCACAAGAGAAAATAGTAGTTGAATTTATAAAAATGGCCCTGTTCAAAAGTTTACATACACTTGATTCTTAATAATGTGTTGTTACCTGAATGATCCACAGCTGTTTTTTTCCTTTTTTTTTTTGTTGTTTAGTGATAGTTGTTCATGAGTCCCTTGTTTGTCCTGAACAGTTAAACTGCCTGCTGTTCTTTAGAAAAATCTTTCAGGTCCCAAAAATTCTTCAGTTTTTCAGCATTTTTTTGTATTTGAACCCTTTCCAACAATGACTGTATGATTTTGAGATGCATCTTTTCACACTGAGGACAACTGAGGGACTTCTTGTATCTTCTGTAGCTTCTGAAGGGCAGTACTAAATGAAAAAAAAGTATGATATTTATTACATCTTTATTCTGTTCAAAAGTTTTCACCCCTGGCTCTTAATGCATCATGTTTCCTTCTGAAGCATCAGTGAGCGTTTGAACCTTCTGTAATAGTTGCATGTGAGTCCCTCAGTTGTTCTCAGTGTTAAATCATGTCATGTATGATCCCACTTATTTTGGTAAAATAATTAACATTTTGCAGATTCTGCAAGGTGTATGTAAACTTTTGACTTTAACAACATATACTTTTATATTCATTTTTAATATATGGTATTGTCTACATATGTATATCTGATGTCCTCACCTGGTTTGATAAAGCCCAGCATCTCCTTCCATACAATAAACTGCAAATGAGTCTCATGAAGGCCAAGGAACAGAGAATTAGGTGTCAAATTCACACTTTTCACTGCTGATTTGAACCTACAATGCAGGAGATGAATGTAACTGATGGGATAATTACTGTACAGTGCCATAATGTGTACCTGAAGCATTACAGTATATTTTCCTACTTGTTTGTTGGAGAAGCAACGTCATTATTTTCACAACAGCTTTCTTTCTCTTTCATCTCTTCGACAAAGTCCAGCCCTTTCTCAGTCCACCACTACAGGACAAAAAGAAAACGGATATTATTTGGAGAATCTGTAAATAACCATGATATATTTTTAAATATTCCAAATGTTTCATATACTGGGAACTAAATATATAGTAATTTTTGTACTATAATATAAGATTTTTTGTAAAATAATACAATTTAATATATATTGTTTACAATTTGCAGATATGTGACTCTGGACCACAAAACCAGTCATAAGGGTAATTTATATATATATATAAACCATACATCACCACACTGATGTATGGTTTGTAAGGATACGACATTATTTCGAGATACAACTATTTAAAAATCAGGAATCTGAGGGTGCAAAAAAATCAAAATATTGAGAAAATCGCCTTTAAAGTTGTCCAGATGAAGTTCTTAGCAATGCATTTTACTAATCAAAAATTAATTTTTGATATATTTACAGCAGGGAATTTACAAAATATTTCCATGGAACCTGATCTTTACTTAATATCCTGATGATTTTTGGCATCAAAGAAAAATTGATAATTTTGACCCACAATGTATTGTTGACGTGTGCTACTTACGACTGGTTTTGTGGTTCAGGGTCACATATATGTAACTAATTTGGACAAATAATTGGACAAACTGCTGAATGCAAATGTTTGTTTGAACCTGCAAAAAGCCGTCTGGTTGATCAGTGTCAAAGACTGAGCGTAGAATCCCTTCCTTCTCTCTTCCATCGTTCAGCTTCTCTTCTATTTCTGCTCTGTTTCTTTTCATCTTTTCTATCATATCCTTCTCTTCTTTCTCCAGCATTTTCTTCACTTCCTCCTCTTTTTTCTTCAGAAACTGGTGCATCTCCTCAAATTGAGCAGAGATCTGAGCAGAGAGCTGTCGAGACTTTTCCTGAGATACAAAATATGTCACAGACAGTAATGAACCCTGCGGTGGTCCTTTGTATACTATTTAGACTTTTGTGTGAAGTGTATTTTCACCTCCGTTTTAGAGATCTCACTCGTCTGCTTCTTGACAAGAGCCTGCAGCTCTTCATTCTCCTTCGAAAGGAAACTCAGAGGCTCTAACAATAAATTCTACAACACACAGGACAGTGGGCGTTTGACATGAATATTTCAGGTGGTGCTCAGTCCTGCTCCTAGAGATCTACAGCATCCTTCAGAGGAGCAGGAAAGAGCACTTCTGTCTGCTTAGTCATCCACAATAAGTTGGGCAATAATATATAAACACACATAGTGATTAAAGCGATAGTTCACCTTAAAAAAAATAAATTAATTAATTCTGTCATAGTTTACTCACCCTCAAGTTTTGTTCCAAGTTTCTCTCTTCTGCTTAACATAAAAAAAAAAGATATTTTGAAGAATGTTGGTAACCAAACTAAGGCTAACCACTATTGTATATTTTCATCCTATGGAAGTCAAAGGGGACCAACAACATTCTTCAAACTATCTTTTATGTTCAGCAGAAGAAAGAAACTCATATAGGTTTGGAACAACTTGAGGGTACATGTTTAACTTATTTTAATGTTTGGGGTGAACTATTCCTTTAATTTCTGTTTTTATGTATGTTTGTTCCTCAGGTTGTAACGTTCTTACATTCCAAACCCGTAAGACCTTTGTTCATCTTCATGACACAAAGTAAGACATTTTTGACAAAATCTGAGAGCTTTGACCCTGCATAGACAGCAACGCAACGGACATGTTCAAAGTCCATAAAGACAGGTCGTAAAGACATCGTTAAAATAGTCTATGTGACATCAGTGGTTCAACCGTAATGTTATAAAGTTATGAGAATACTTTTTGTGCAAAATAAAACAAAATTAATGACTTTATTCAACAATTTCTTCTCTTCCGTGTCTTCAATGCATGTTCACAAGAGTACCATGATGCAGAGTACCGAAGATGAATAAAGGTCTGGATTTGGAATGACATGAGGGAAGGAATTTTCATTTTTGGGTGAACTGTACCTTTAACTGTTTTTACAATGCTATCTCATGACCAGTTCGTACATATTTTACAAGGTGGCTAATTCGTACAATCTTACTTGTACGTTTTTGTACAATTTGTCTAGACCCCACTGACGGGTAGGTTTAGGGGCAGAGTTAGGAGTAGGTTATTTGTACGAATTCATACAAATTGGGGAACTCCAAAAATTAACCTGATCTCATGACAAAAAAATACCATGTGGAAAAGTTTTGCGAGACATTTAAGTACATATCACTGCAGTTTCCAACAGAAATGAACACTAGAGGCGGTAAAACAGCGACCGCCATTTAGCTCCATATGTTTCGCTTTTCCAGCGTAACAAGCTTGTTTGGTAGCTTAGCTGGCATGGAATTGGACTTAGGATGTGGAATCCTTACAAATTCTGTGAGAAACATGACTCACGATGAAAGAGCTGAAAGATGAGAGACCGAAAAACAAGCTAAAACGGCATGCTTGGAATTGCGTTTTTATATCACATTCACTTTTGTTCATGCTATCGAGTAGGTTTAAGTGTAGTGCAGATGCTACATTATTTTAAAACGTCATGGAGCATTAGAGTTACAGCACCATTCAATGGACATTTCAGGTCAGAACTGTGGTGACATGTACAAACCCAACGTCACATAAAACGTACAATATGTACGTTCATCTGTTCCGGTCATTTCCGTTCCCACAGGTATGTTTTCATCATGAGACCAGGTTGCATAAAAAATGTACGATTTAGCAAAAATTGTATAAATTCATACAACCTTATTAGCCACCTCGTAAAATTTGTACAAATTGCCCAGAAATCCTAGCAACCCAATGATGTACATGGAAAAATAATGATACTTTTAAATAAACAATAGCAGGAATAATAACAAACCAGGAATAATGTATCTTATATGAAAATCCATCGCATTATTTAAAATTTCATATTTAAAATCTCTGAAACGTAACATGTCTTAAGTACATTTGAAGGATACTACCAAGTTTAATTTAATTTATGACCAGTTCTTCTAATTATGTCTGGAATAAACTTCATGACTAAACAGATTGAGCGCTAATTTGTCAACTTTGTAATCTGTTTAAAATGAAAAACTGGGCATCATACACTTACTGCACTCTTAAAATATAGGATCCAAACGGTTGTTTTTGGAGTGATGCCATAGAAGAACCATTTTTGGTTCCCCGAAAAACCTTGCAGTGAACAGTTCTTAAATGAACTATTTTGAAGTACGTTCTAAAAACCTATAGAATCTTTTTCCTCTATAAAGAACCTTTTCTGCATTTGAAAGGTTCCATGTATGTTTAAGGTTCTTCATGGAACCATTGATGCCAATAAGAAACCTTTTTAAGAGTGTGACTGAGGAACAAACACTTCTAAATCTGCACAACATGCAGAAACATGCAGAATCATGTGCCTTGTTTCAGGACACAATGACGGATGAAAACAAAAAATAAAGTGTTCAAAAATAGCTCAAAATATGAATTATGTTTGATATCCTCCAACTGAACAGAATTGCAATTTTCAGTCAACTCAAAAAGTCAACTCAAATCTGTACACAGGCTCTGACTTTCGGTAATTTACTCATCCAGACTTCAAAAGTTGCGTATTCAAGAAGCCCTATGATTGTGAAAAGTCATAAAGAACGAACGTGATACTTTAATGTTGAGAAATTACAGTAAAATGACCCTCGTGTCTCTGAGACCCCAAACAGAAACTCAGTCAGTACATGTCATTAGATACATCCAAAATAGAAACCAAGTGAACTTTTAGGATTTCGCATTTCTGACCTGGATATGACCTGAAATTTGAGCAGCGTCAAACTCAAAACACAAGGCTTATGAAGGTACAGTTTGTGATGTTTCAGTCCTCACTGACCTTTCTGGGCTCCGCTGCCTCCTCCACAGGTTTGAACGTGTGTCCCTGATGTCTCTCACCGTCCCTACAGATCAGACACACCAGTTTCTGATCTGTCTCACAAAACAGCTTGAGTCTCTCCTGATGATCTGAACACACAAGCTTCTCTGGTTCCTCAAACACTCTCGCGCTTGCTTCACAAGTCGCTACATTCATGTCCCTGAGGGCCTGCTGCTCACTCAGGTGTTCCCTCACAGCGGTCACCATATTCCGCAGGACTCGGTTGGACCGAATGTCCCACATAGTATAGGGTCGTCTGCATTCTGGACAGAGTTTCAGACGACAGCTTTGGGAATGATTGCTGATACACTGTCGGCAGAACGTGTGGTCGCACAGCAGGCTCACTGGATCTGTAAAGTCCCCCAAACACACCGAACACTGGATCTGTTTCGACAGCCGAGAATCCATTACAGCTACTTGTTTGAAATAAACTGGCTGACAAAATGCAGCTTGTGTCCCCTAAATGTCCCAACACTCACTGGCACGGGGGTTTAGATATGAGGTGTTGTCCCAACAGCTGCGGAGACAAATGACAACACATGTCTACCACATGTGCAGGGGCAGGACAGTGTTTGGGGGCTCTTCCTCTCCCCATACTTGACTAGCACATGTTTATCTTAGCGTGCTAAATAAAGGGAGCCATATGACTCCTTGCACAGATGAACTTCCCCATATTAATCGTGCCACTGCACTCAAACACATTTAAAGTATAGTCTGAATGATTTCTCCCAACACGACTTGTTCATTTAGAATAAAAACAAATGGTGGCTCATATTACCAAAGTCAGAGTTGACCTTCTGTCTGATATGAAGGGAATCAACAGGTGGTTGGATAATCACATGTGCATATAATACAAGCAGGGGCAGCTCAGACATACTGTTGCCATCACTATAATTAGTGTCTTAGTTACTGTACTGGTCAACAGAGGAGGAAACTCCCTGAAATACATTTCTTTTATATTTTGGTACGATGAGGCTGAATTTATTTCTTCAGAAATACAGTAAAAACAGTAATTCTGTGAAATATTATTGCCATTTACAATAATATTTAATGTTAACATTAACATCTTAAGGACATTTTCGAGAAATTTATGTAAATCACATTCAAATAATAAATACAGAAATTGTTTTTAGATGATACTTTTGAACATTCTAGCCATCATTTTCTTTAATGTGGAAGCCTATGGGTGAGACTTTCGTTTTGCTAACGTTATAAGGAAATAGCGAGAAGAACAACAACGTGCAGCAAATGGTAAAAACCGGTACAACCAGTGTGTTCATAATTAAGATAATACATTAAAATAGTATGGTAAGACACAACAATTTGCAATATCAAAAAGCAGGAGCTATTTTGTACAGCTAAAAATAGCTGGACGTGATGAGACAGGAAGCCAGTCCCATAAAATTTACAAATGGCTGTGCCCACCTTTATGGTAAGATACGTGGATAGTTAAATTTAAAGTTTGAAGAGAAAAGAGTAGAAGAATGAAATCTACAGTATGCATAAACGACATTCGAAAAAGTAACAAAATAAATGTTTACCGTAAAACATAAAAAATAAATTAATAATGTGACTTTCACAAAAAGGGAATTTATTACGTTTAATAAAATAAACCACTGAGAACCCACCATATATTCTTATAGCTAAATATAGTCCCCTATGTGTTCTTGGTTGGTATTTATGCCCTAATATATCAGCAGTGGTGGTGAGTCCTGTAAATTGGAGACATTACATATTTATTTTTGGAAAAAAAAAAAAAAAACGCCTTCCGAGACGACTTAATATGACGTCATAAAGAACCTGCGATCTGTAAAGAAGCGTTCTAAATGACTCTTGGTAAGTTCAGAGTTGAGGTTGTACCTGTTCTCTTCGCGGGATTACTCACTCGTTTCTCAGTAGTAACTCCGTGGTACTTCACCTACTGACCAGGTGTTCTGACAATTTGTGCTACCCTGTCAGATTTTGCTACCTCCCATTAAAACAGATGGTAGCATAATTCGACAGCGAAAAATGCTACCTATCAGATTTTGCTTCCAGCATGATATTAATATTGTGTGAGGCTTTATTAACGTGTACACCTACCCGAACCCTAAACATATTTGTTAAAACAAGGGTTATTGACAATAGGAGGCCCCAATAGTATGTTCCTGCACAACCGGAGGCTGCAGTTTCAGGACCGCATTTCTAGGACCGCATTTCTAAGACCCTATTTTTGTGACAGCGCCATCTAGAGGAGACCTGATTCAAGCATAAAACAAAAATTATTCATTTTTTTATCTTTTCATCTTATTTTTAATGTAAGACCTGGTGTGAACTTGTGTTCGAGGCGGTGTCAGCAATCTCCATTTAGCCTATTTAGCTGTGCAAAACAGTTAATTGTCCTGCTGAATATTATAAACTAGCATTTGTATTCAAATTATCTTACATCTATTAATGTACCAATAAACACTAATTTGTAGCGCAATTGTTTTACCGTTTGCTGCACTTTATGCGTGTCACTCATCAGACGTGAATCGCTGTGCTTCTGCTAATGAACTGAAGTCTCGCAAAGATACAAGTCTTTCTTCACAAGAAAACTGAATTTAAAACCAGAATATATATATAGAATATATTGAAATAAATTAAGTTAAATATTTCAATCGGATTTCCAATGTTAAGGGTATGTTAAGGGTTAGGAGTTGGTTAGGACAATAATTAAGTGTATACAATTAAACAACTACATATTTCTTTAAACATACAGAACTGAATACCAAGCGCTATTAAATAGTATAAGAAGCTAATACATACATAAATACAATAAATAAATAAAATAATACAAAAAAAACCAAACAAATAAACAAAAAACTATAGGGTCCTAGAAATGCGGTCCTGAAACTGCAGCCTCCGGTTGTGCAGGAATACCCTTCTCATAGGAGGGCGTTGTGGTTATTCTCTCTAACCAAAGGAGCTTTAATGGTTTATAGCAACCCCACCTGACCCCGCCCTTCAGTAATGCTTGTTAATCTCTGTTAACACCTGCTATAAACCGTATTTATGAGTATAGAACTCAAATACCTATTCAAAGTAATGAGGGAAATAAATTACAAGAGTTTAAAGTACATTAATAAATGATATTCAATGAAATGCAATAAACTTAGAGCTAAAACGGAATGATTCTTGCATTCTTGTTGTCTTGATTTAAACACTTCAAACTCATGATTCAAATCCAGCAAGATGTGATGCAGCTTCCAAAGGCTTCAGTGCATGTTTACATAAACTTGAAAATATAAAACAAATATACAAAGATACAAAACAATAAATGTGTTTTTCGACCCTTTAATGTATGATCACTGTATTCGCCTCAGTTCAAGCAGCATGTGAGTTCCAGCATGAGATAAACATAAATAAATATCAGTATGGCTCTGTGCCATTACTGTACTGATCCAAGTTCCACTTTCAACTCTAACAAGCCTGACCACCATCAAATTGGTCTCAGACCCACCAGTTGGCAGTCCAGCTGATTCTAAATGTTTATCAGCCATCAGCTAAAGACCATAAATGAGCACTCTGATTCAGCTAAAAAAACATGTAAAATCAGCTCAGATATAATAAAGAAATTTATATTTGTGCTTAAGCAGAATTCCAGGCCCTTCATGGCTGTATCGCATAATCATATAAGATAGCACGTTATTCTTTATGCTTATAAGTAAATGATAATACACATAAATAATTATACACAATTTTATCTACCACAATAAAAGTTGAAAAGACAAAGATACTTATTTTTCTTAATGCCTGAATTACAAACATTTATTATATAAAAATATTAATCTACATCTAATTGTTGACATGTATCTTTCTCCATACAACAGTATGCCATAACTCTCCTCCTATCCCCAAAAAGGTGAATATGAGAATATTTTTAGCACAGATGCCCTTCACTGATCTACTGTGTTCACTAGATGGTGCTATTATGCAAGTGTAATTCACCTCCTCTCCAACTGAAAATGTATCCAAGTAAAATCTGGTCTACTGGTCTACAGTGCCACGTGATCCTTCAGAAACCATTCTAATATGCAGATCTGGTTCTTAAGAAACATTTTTAAACTGATCAACGTTGAAAACAATTTTTGTTGCTTAATATTAAAAGTCATTTCATTAGTCATTTAAAAGTTATTTTGATTTTTTTTTTGTTTTGTTTTAAAATTGATTTAGCAAGGATGCATTAAATTAATCAAAAGTCACAGTGAAGACGTTTATAATGTTACGAAAGATTTCTATATTAAATAAATGCTGTCGTTTAAACCTTCTATTCATTAAAAATCCTAAAAATAAACTGTTTTTTTTTGTGTGAGCACTTCTCCTTTGCCGAGATAATCCATCTGCCTCACAGGTGTGGCATATCAAGATGCTGATTAGACAGCATGATTATTGCACAGGTGTGCCTTAGGCTGGCCACAATAAAAGACCACTCTAAAATGTGCAGTTTCACTGTATTGGAGGGGTCCGGGGGTTCTGAAAGCCAGTCAGTATCTGGTGTGACCACCATTTTCCTCACGCAGTGCAACACATCTCCTTCACATAGAGTTGATCAGGTTGTTGATTGTGGCCTGTGGAATGTTGATCCACTCCTCTTCAATGGCTGTGCGAAAATGCTGGATATTGGCAGGAACTGGAACACGCTGTCGTATACGCCGATTCAGAGCATCCCAAACATGCTCAATGGGTGACATGACCAGTGTGTATGCTGGCCATGTAAGAAATGGGATGTTTTCAGCTTCCAGGAATTGTGTACAGATCCTTGCAACATGGGAACATGCATTATCATGCTGCAACATGAGATGATGGTCGTGGATGAATGGAACAACAATGGGCCTCAGGATCTCATCACGGTATTTCTGTGCATTCAAAATGCCATCAATAAATTGCACCTGTGTTTGTTGTCCATAACATACGCCTGCCCATACCATAACCCCACCGCCACCATGGGCCACTTGATCCACAATGTTGACATCAGCAAACCACTCACCCACACGACACCATACACCCATACACAGCAGCTGTTCAGGTGGCTGGTCTCAGACGATCTTGGAGGTGAAGATGCTGGATGTGGAGGTCCTGGGCTGGTGTGGTTACACGTGGTCTGCGGTTGTGAGGCCAGTTGGATGTACTGCCAAATTCTCTGAAACGCCTTTGGAGACGGCTTATGGTAGAGAAATGAACATTTAATTCACGGGCAACAGCTCTGGTGGACATTCCTGCAGTCAGCATGTCAATTGCATGCTCCCTCAAAACTTGCGACATCTGTGGCATTGTGCTGTGTGATAAAACTGCACATTTTAGAGTGGCCTTTTATAGTGGCCAGCCTAAGTCACACCTGTGCAATAATCATGCTGTCTAATCAGCATCTTGATATGCCACACCTGTGAGGTGGATGGATTATCTCGGCAAAGGAGAAGTGCTCACTAACACAGATTTAGACAGATTTGTGAACAATATTTGAGAGAAATAGGCCTATTGTACAAAGAAAAAGTCTTAGATCTTTGGGTTCAGCTCATGAAAAATAGGGGCAAAAACAAAAGTGTTGCATTTATAATTTTGGTCAGTGTATATTGATAAACACAAAAATAAACAAAGCTATTTTAGCGTTTGATTTTGAGTCGAAATGTTCAGTGAACGTACTGTCGCACATTCAGATCTGCATATTAGTTAGTGTTAGTATATTACTACCACTAGAGAGTGCCCTTCCTCTCTAAAACCCTTGTAAACAACAATCCTAACACTGCTATCTAGTGAAATAATAAGTGAAAAAGCTATTAGGCAGGTACACAATCTATAAAATTTGTAATTCCGGACACAATTAGTCTGTAAGTCTGCTTTTCCCTTGCAGTCTTGTTTGTGAAGACTGTCTGCAGATCCCTCTCTAGAAATGAATGTATATGTATGACAAATAGTCAAACCAGAATCTATTCTTATCACCTTGTTATATAATGAGAGTGATGAAATCAAGTCAATTATGTAAAACTAGACCTGGAAAGAACCTCAGCTTCACAGTTAAACAATCTGACACTGTGAGCTGCTTTAGACTTGAACAGAGTTGGAGTATAATGTGCTGAGGCCACAATGGAGATATAATATTTAATGAATCATATGATGCAATAACCTAATGTAGGTCCACTGACACACATTTAATTGTATAGACAAAGCTAAAGCAATGAACGTTTGGCTTATGAAGCACTAAAAAGTTTATGGACAAATTAAAAGATAAAAATAGATCTGCAGCTCTTCCTGTGGGTTTATTTGCATCTTTGTCTTACCACGAGTAACTGGTTACAACTTTCTTCAAGCACTATTGTCTATAAACAATAAAACCTATAAAATCTAAAAAGCACAACAGTCCAAGTATCGACTTACTTTTATGAGTGAACTAACATAGCTGGGTTAATTAATTTGTTCTGCTTTTTAATGAGTTTCAACTATTAATTTCTTAGTTCAGCGCAGACATATAATTTGTTGCATATGTATACACAGCTATTATACATTATTAAGCAATATAAAGTATGCCATGCATAAAGAAGACTATGAAAATCTGATGTTTTACAGACACTGAATGTCCTGTTTCAAATTACACATGCATCGAGACACCTTAAAAACTATCTATAAAAATATTATTAAAGAATCAATTGGAAACAGAGTCATTCCCACAACAATTTAAGACTGTAAATAGTTTCTTGAACCATACTAAAACATACTTTTGCTAAATATACATTATTTACAGTATAATGTACAATGGTATAAAATATATCTCAAAGTAAGTCTCAAAGCTATAAAGATTACTTCTTCAAATCAATGTATTACAAAAACGTCACTAGCACAAGACAGCTCTGCACAAGTGGTAGTAAATTCCCTTTAAAATAAAAATTACTGTTCTAAAATGACTATAAACACACTTTTGCTTACATTAAGGCTGTGTTATTGAACCTTTCATGCATTATTGCTTACTTTATAGTTATAACCTTCAACACAAAACACTAAAAAGGCTTTAGACCACAATTCTGTTCACTCCATCCAAAACTGTTCAGTCAGCGAAGCCTTTTAAGAGTAGTGAAGTCCATTTTCTTGTAGTTATGCTGATGTAGTGTGTTGAATGATTTAAAACTGTGCATGTTCATTCCTTCAGCCCTGAAACAGCACCACGTCCTGTTCGCATGGTTCCCTGCATCCCATTCAACATGTTTATGTGCAGTCTACAGTGTAACATCTTAAAATGGAAGAATGCATGTAGTTCAGGTATATGAAATGATCTGGGGTCTCTGATGTTGATTTGTTTTGTCATGTCTCCTGTTCCTTCGCTTGACTTTCTTTTCCCTGAGAGAAAGAAAGGCTGAGCTGCTTTCAACTAATCATGTTGTCAAGCATCAGCCGTGTCCATGCTCACAAATGGCATTTCCAGGAGTGCTGTCTTAACCTACAGAGGACAAAGAATACGGGAAATGGTAAGAGTGAGAGAACCTTACCAGCACATAATAATAAAAGACCCTTGTAGTGCAGAGAAATAAAAGGCTTTGATCCATGCAAAGGCCTTACAGTTACAGTTGCTTTACTTAGAGCTGACTGCCCACAACAACACTTGGAAACTACTGGCTTGTGTTACATTTCCAATGCAAGCAAATGCCTTGAATGAATGAAGGAAAGATTCCACAAATGGCAACAAATTTAGTGAGGCTTATGATTAAAACAAGAAAGAAAGAAAGAAGGAAAAAAAGAAAAAGAATGAACGAACGAAAGAAAGAACAAACTAATGAAAGAAAGAACAAAAGAAAAAAACGAACTTACAAACGAAAGAATGAAAGAGAAAAAGAAAGAACAAACGAAAGAAAGAACAAATGAAAGAATGACAGAAAGAACAAAAGAAAGAAAAAGAACGAATGAATGAAAAAAGAATGAAAGAATGAAAGAGAATGAAAGAAAGAAAAAGAACATGAACAAACTAAAAAAAACGAACGAAAGAACAAACTAACGAACAATGGAACAAACAAATTAACAAATGAACAAAAGAAAATGAATGAACAAAAGAAAAATGAAAACGAATGGAAGAACAAATGAAAGAAAGAATGAAAGAACGAAAGAAAGAAAAAACAAAAGAACAAACGAAAGAAAATGAAAAAATGAACAAAAGAAAGAATGAAAGAACAAATAAAAGAATGAAACAAAAAAGAACGGAAGAAAAAGAAAAAGAACACACAAATGAACGAAAGAACAAATGAACAAACAAAAGAAAGAACAAACGAAAGAAAGACAAATGAAAAAACAAAAGAAAGAATGAAAGAAGAATGAACAAATTAACAAACGAACAAAAGAAAATGAACGAACTAAAGAAAAATGAAAACGAATGGAAGAACGAATGAAAGAATGAAAGAACGAAAGAAAGAAAAAACAAAAGAACACACGAAAGAAAGAATGAAAGAAGAACAAAAGAAAGAAAGAAAGAACAAAAGAATGAAAGAGAATGAAAGAAAGAAAAAGAACGAATGAAAGAACAAACAAAGAACGAATAAGAACGAACTGAAGAACGAACGATAGCAAGACTGAAAGAAAGAAAGAACAAAAGAATGAAAGAATGAACAAAAGAAAGAATGAAATAAAAAGAACAAAAGAAAGAAAAAGAACAAACGAACGAGCGAAAGAACAAATGAACAAACAAAAGAAAGAACGAAAGAACAAAAGAGAATGAATGAAAGAAAAAGAACAAACGAAAGAAAGAATGAAAGACAAAAGAAAAAATGAAAGAAAGAAAGACAAAGAAAGAAAGAAAAATGCCAATTAGAGAGAATAACCTAATTTCAAGGATGTTTAGATGTTTTTACTGTAATATAAGACACAAATTGTAACACTTTCTAATAAGGTTCATTAGTTAACATTAGTTAACTATTTTAGTTAACATGAACTAAGAATGAACAATACTGCTATAGCATTTATTAATGTTAGTTCATGTTAGTTTCAGCATTTACTAATACATTATTAATATCACAAGTTGCATTTGTTGACATTAGTTAATGCACTGTAAACAAACATGAACAAACAATTAACGACTGTTCTTTAATGAATGACTAATATTAACAAAGATTAATAAATAGGGTAAAAAATGTATTGCTCATTGTTTATTTGTGTTAGTTAATACATTAACTAACATTAACTAATGAAACCTTATTGTAAAATGTTACCAAAAAATACTGATTCAAAAAACATGTATTGCAGTAATGATATGTACAGATGTATAAGCCAATAATTACTTTCATGTTATGGTCAGTAATTGCTAACATGAAAATTCAATACAATTTAAATCTAAATAAATGAAAAATAAGGCTTTTTATCATTCAAATTCATTAAAAATAAAATATGAAAAACAAATTCATGGGTAATAACTACTAACATTTCTATACTATTTCAATCTTTAAATGCTTTATTTTTATAATTATGAATTAATTAAAAATAAAATATTTAAAAAAATAACAAATGGCTAATAAATAATAGATAAATGGCTATCATTACAATTCTATGCTATTTGAATTTAAATAAAAGATGGTTTGTTTTTATAATTACAAGAAAAATAAAATATTAAAAACTAAAATTAATTGTTTTAAATGCTACAAGAATTTAGGTATAACAAACAAAACATTAAAATGTACACTATTAAAATTAATATTCATTTTGATACTTGTTGAAGGTTAAATTAGTTGTGTATAAATAGAAATTTTTTTACCTGTGCAGTGCATCTGTGAGTGCAACATACAGCAGGTCTTTGGTATCGGAGAGCATTATCTGCCTTCTGGAAGGCCCATCATGCCTCTGGGTTTTGGTCACAGCAACACCCCGATAGAGGTTGCTGATGTGGTTTTCTGTCACTCACAGGAAACTGCCGATGTGAGTTAAGGCCTCCTGATGAGCACTGTTGTACACTTCCCTCAGCTGCCTCACATTACGACCCACTGACGACTCACATCCATAGTATTTCTGATAGAATTCAAAACATAATGAGAGCATGAAATATTAAGAGTGAAATTCAAAGTTCTATTTTGCTGAGGCAGATATTATGATTGGGTCCCCTTAAAGAAGCGAGGCATGACACATTACCATTGTGCCCTGGAGCAAGACACTGGCCCTCAGGCTGCTCCAGAGGGACTGTCCCTGTGGTAAATTCAGGGTGCTGTTCTATGGTAACATTGCAGGGAAATACTCTGGATGTGTAGAAATAAAATCTACTCCATTCTTTTGTGAATATCGTTTGATGGTCAGTCTGAGGTATGACCTAGACAGCTCAAAAGTCAAACCCGTGACAGGTGCAGAACAAAACAGTGTGAGTCCAATAAACTGACCTCAGCACAGTGGAACACCTTCAGCATGTCTGAATGAAAGCTGTCCAGGCTCTCATAGTGGCCTGCGAGGAGCTGCTTCTGCAAGGTACTGAGGTCGACAGGAGCCGAGCCTGATCTGGAAGAGAAAACACACGCAAATTAATTGTCTTTCCCCCAACAAATAAAAAGTTTTGAGATATATCTATGTGTGATTTTCAGTGAACTATTCCTTTAAATGGGTCATGAACTACCTTTGTTTCTTTGTACTGTTCTCTGAAATCCACTTATCATGTTTTGAGAATTTTTACATTGAAAACATAATTTAGTAGTAATTGGCTACTGGAGGGTTTGTCCAGTAATTGGTAAATGCTCTGTCTGAATAGGCATGGCAGATTGTAGACCCAGAAGTAAATGTCCAGTGCTATGATTGGCTAACAGTTGTGTATGTTTGACAGCCTACATCCTTCAATTTGACGCTGCTGTAATTTAGGTTAAAAATGCACAAATACTCAAGATCATATTAAACGATCTCTAATAAGAGACAAAGCAATATTAACCACACAATAAAAACAGTGAAGTGATCCCAGTAACATGATATTTAGCCCCTGGAAGGTTTCTCTCACATTGCCCCACATTAAAATGTTGTCCCCAACACTAAAATAGTGTAGATTAGTGTTTTTTATTCATTCATTCTTTAATATTGGGGCAACTAAGTTATTTGACATATTTTAACATTTTTTTTAAAGTAACACAATAGTTACTTTCCCTGGTAATTAGTTACTTTTATATATGATGTAACTCAGTTACTATTTGTGAGAAGTAACTAGTAACTATAGCTAATTAATTTTTTAAAGTAACATGCCAAACACTGCACATTCCACAACCTGTCGTTTTGGCAGATTGGCTTCAATATAAGCTGTTTTTAGACTGATGAAAAAGTTCTGAGTTCTCAAACTTACAGGATGTTGTTATAGTACAATGACCTCTTATATGTCAAAAGATAAAGGGAATTCTGATTGCTCAGTTCATGACCCCTTTAAGACAGGGGCGTGTCCAGCTGAATGCCCTCCCACTCTAATATTCTAAACTATGACTGGCCCCAATCAGAAGCAGGCATTGAATAAAACCAGAATAACTTCCTTCTCTGTTATGAGTTGACTTTAAAGTTCCAAATAAAAAGTTGTCCAAAATATTTTACAATCTACTGAAATATATCTGAATTTTTCATTAACATTAATTTTAATCAGGGGCATCGAAGCAAAATAAATGTGAGTGGGTGGGTCCTGTCCCACCCATATTCAATGGTTCTGACGCCCATGATTTTAATGATAATAAATGGTCAGTAAAACACATTAAAGGGGTCATGAACTGAGAAACCAAATTCCTTTGATCTTTTGACATACAGTATAAAAGGTCACTGTATTATAAAAAGTTCCTGTAAGTTTCAGAACCCAAAATAGTCGTTAGTCTAAAAACAGCTTATATTGAAGGCAGTCTGCCAAAACGACAGCTTTTGGAATGTTTTAGTCTATGATGTAATAGAAGAAGAAGAAGATGGACATCACTGCCGTGCAGTAACCAGAGCGACAGGATTGAAAATAAAAAAAAGACGATGCTGTGATGCCTATATTGGATCCAACAGTGATGTCACAACAAAAGTGTGAGTATTGCTTTGTCTCTTCCTACAGATCGTTTGATATCTACAGTTATTTATGTGTTTTGAACCTAAATCACAGCGGTGTCCATCTATGAGGATTAAATGTACACTGTTAGCCAATCATGGCAGTGGGCGTTTACTTCCGAGTCTACAATCCGCTATGCCTATTCAAACAAAGTGTTATGCTGAGGGGTGTTAAAAGCAGGACAGAAAATAGCCTATGGGCTACT
Source organism: Labeo catla (assembly GCA_012976165.1). Lineage (NCBI taxonomy): Eukaryota > Metazoa > Chordata > Actinopteri > Cypriniformes > Cyprinidae > Labeo > Labeo catla. The sequence continues at coordinate 91,869 of VONZ01001284.1, read as the reverse complement.
GGCTACTGGACCTTAGAGATCTGTACAAAATAAAAAACAAAGGCATTTTATGACCCCTTTAAAGTATGTTAGACTGGAAATGTGTTAATGAAGGAAAATGTTCATTACATCTTTGTGCCATTAACATTAATTGATCAATTTAGATAATAGAAAATACAGACAATTGACATCTCTAATTATAATCATAACTTCAAGAACATTCTGCAATCTACTGTAGCTGTCAGTGGGAAGAGGTTTGAACTCCCAGGTTCCCTGAATCCCTAATCATCTGGAGACTATGAAGAGAACAGCAGGAGAGCCACTGAGCAAACAACACCGGTGAGTGGAAAAGCATGCACACACACATATCCAGACAAACCTCTTTCTGGAGCACAGGTTCAGGAGAGGAGCGGCGAGGGTTTGTCCAGATGACCCTAAAAAACCCAAATGACAGAAAGAGTGATCAGCTGTGCTGGTCTTCACACTAAGCCTTTTGCGAAACGTCTCTATTAATAAAATCAACAGACGTACCCTTGTGACTGACAATGACGTCATAGATCCCCTGGAGTGTTTGTGTGAGGTTTTTGCTCTGTACACTTCTCCCCTCCTCGTCTCCCTCTCTGTTTTCAGACTGTGGGCTGGAGTGAGTCAGGCACTGGTCTGTAATGTGCAGAAGACACACAGAATATTGTCTTATTACACCTACATGATACACTCCACATTTGAAAAATGTGCAGCCATCGACTTATAAAGTTTTCAGTGCACATTTAGTAAAGGACTGTAATCTGAAGTCTTTCATTGTCAGTCATCTTTATTTTAAATGCAATAATCGGAATGCACTTAAATACACTTTTTCCATGAACTCAACGGGACACAGTAGCTTGTACGTGCCAGCTGCGCTAGCCGTTAACCACATGTCCTCTTCTGCCCTTTTGACTAATGCTGAGTGGAAATAGAATTGAGGTGGTTTTGGGAGCTGCTCCAGAGCTACAGCCCGCTGAGCGTGAAGGAGGGAGAGAGGAGAGGAGGAGGAATAGCTGATGCCATGTTCTTCATCAAGAAACTGCCTCAGGTCACAAAAGGCGCTATAAACAGACTGTCCCACTTAATGTACATGTACTTTGGTTGCACTAGTATAGTACATACAGGTAGGTAACGGTCAGCCTTGCTGACAAACAGACACAAAATTGTAGAATGTATAATATTAAATCATGCTACTTCCTCCACGTATCATTTATTAAAAATTAAACTAACATGGTTTGTTATGTAATGTTGTAACTTGAATACATAACAGCCATCTATCCATTTCCAAAGATATTGGCAAGCATAGTGCCACAGGCAGGGAAACACCTTAGACAGGTGGACATGATGCCAAGTTTGATCTATTTGGTATCCAGAAACTTGGCCCATATTAAGGAAAACTCTGGATTGATACTTATTTTTCTCTTCTAAATACTTTTTAACAAGTTCTCTCAACAAGCTTTACAGTTTGTGTGACTACAGTGTACATTTCATACAGAACCTGTTATTGAAAGATGAAAGGAACCCTTGTGAAAGAGAAGTACACTTCAGCATACTTTAAGAGTACTTATTAAAGAAATAAGGACAGCTGAGATACTCATATGCAACTATTACAGAAGGTTCAAACACTGAACTGATGCTCCAGAAAGGAAAAACATTAAGAACTGGGGCATTAAGAACTGGGGGTGAAAACTTTTGGACAGCATGGAGATGTGTACATTTTTCTTATTTTGCCCAAATATAATATTTCTTTATTTAGTACTGCCCTTCAAAGGCTACAGAAGATAGCTACATGTTTCCCAGAAGACAAATAAGTTAATGATCTTCAAATTCCAAAAGTTTTCACCCTTTGGCTCTTAATGCATTTGGTATCCTTCTGGAGCATTAGTGAGTGTTTGAACCTTCTGTAACAGTTGCATGAGTCCCTCAGTTGTCCTCAGTGTGAAAAGATGGCTCTCAAAACCATACAGCCATTGTGGGAATGGTTCAAATACAATGGTTCAAAAATGCTGGAAAACCAAAGAATTTGTGGGACCTGAAGGATTTTTCTGAAGAACAGTGGGCAGTTTGACTGTTCAGGACAAACAAGGGACTCACGAAAAACTATCACTAAACAAAAAAACACAGCTGTGGATCATTTAGGTAACAACACAGTATTAAGAATCAAGGGTATGTAAACTTTTGAACCAGGTAATTTTTATTAATTTAACTATTATTTTCTCTTGTGAACTACATGTAAACATTGTTTATGTAAAATATCTTATTCAGGTCAGTACTGAATAAAAAAAATTGTATGATCCATCTTATTTTGGTAAAATAATCAACATTTTTAATCATTTTGAAAGGGGGATGCACACTTTTGACCTGTACTTCAAAGTAAAATTTTAAAGGTGAAGTACATTTCAAGTGCACATTCAGTACATTTAAGCGCACTTCATTACTACGTTGGACAGCAAATCCACAGTTTGTGAGTAAAAATGCAGCAAAGCACTATGTGTCATTGCAGATGTGAAGCGTCTTAAAGGCACAGCAGCCTGCATAATTAATATGAGACCAAGTAGATTGAAAATAGTCATAAATAATGACAATTTTTTTTTTTTTGGTCATCTATCCCTTTAAGAGCTAAGAACAATGTGACCACACACAGAAACATACACACATTTTACGGCTATACACACTGCTGGACCTGACTTAGTGCTGGTGTCTTCAAGATCCCCTTTCTGATCCCCCTTCTGGCTGCTCCCTCTATCGTCTTTGTTTCCTTCCTCTCGCTCTGTCACCTCCTCCCTCAGGAGCAAAGCCTGTCTGTCTCTCATTTTCTCATAGTTTCTCACCAGAAAAATGCCATGTTCCAGGACGAAGCTCCTATCGGGGCAATAAGAGAAAATCAAAGATGTAAGTGCAAACATAAGAAGTTTAAAACAATGATAAATATGAATATACAAGTAAGAGAAGAGCATAAAATAAGCCAAAAACAAAGAGCATGTACAATGGGTAGAAATGCTATTGTCGGTGTTTATGTGTGTTCTTGCCTCTCCTCACAAGACAAGGGCATCATCAGGAGAGGGGAGGGGATATTTTCAGCATCACTGCCTTTCTCCTGCGAATAAAGTCATTTGCAAAGTGACCAAATTGACCATGCGCTTTAAATGATGCAGTCAGGCATGTTGCAAAGGAATTAGAAGTGAAGTTATATCTAAATATGCCTCATACCTGCTGTTTGGGAGAGTCAGGTTGATTGGGAAGATTATTTTCGATGTCTGTTTCACTGATTTCTTTTCCAGTCTCTTCTGTATTAGGTCTAGGGCTGACATTTCTAAGATAAGAAAAAAAGGTTATGGCATAGGATAAAATCAGTGGTTTGGACTAAACAGTTGAAAACAAGCCTGAGAGAATTTCATTCCACTTTTTAAATTCAGCAGTAGATGGTGAATGAGTTTGTGTATGTGTGTGTTTACTTACCCATTAAGGCTGTCAGAAACGCAGTCGTGATTCACACTGAGCTTCTGATGTTTACAGGAACTGTCTTCGGTCTGAGTGCGAGACATTACATCAACAGATCCATCTCAAAGAGACAGAGCAAGAGACAAAGAAGAATATGTTTACACAATATTAAATGCTTCTACACACTTACTTCAGAGAACCATTTTAAATGTAATATTATGCAGTAGTCAGTGTCAGTAATCAAATTTGACTGGCCAAATGGTGGTTAAAGAGTTTCACAGTTTGTAATGATTAGTTTTTCTTGTGTTCCAGTCATATGGAAGCCCATATCTTGCCACATAAGAAAAACAAAATCATCCTTTGGATGATCACTTATGTAATTATAAGAAAAAAGTCGCAATTATGAAATATTAAGTCATAATTATCAGATAAACTTATGAAATTATGTCTATATTGCCTAAACTGTCATACTGTAATTATGACATACAGTTAAGGTCATAGGTTTACATACATCTTGCAGAATCTCCAAAATCTTAATTATTTTACCATAATCAAATGGGTCATACAAAATGCATGTTATTTTTTATTTAATACTGACCTGAAAAAGATATTTCACATAAAACATGTTTACATATAGTCCTCAAGAGAATTTCACAAAATGACCCTGTTCAAAAGTTTACATACACTTGATTCTTAATACTTAGTTGTTACCTGAATGATCCACAGATGTTTTTTGTTTAGTGATAGTTATTTATGAGTCCCTTGTTTGTCCTGAACAAGTAAACTTCCTGCTGTTCTTCAGAAGAAAATTCCTTCAGGCCCCACAAATTCAGTTTTTTTCAGCATTTTTGTGTATTTGAATCCTTTCCAACAATAACTGTGTGATTTTGAGATCCATCTTTTCACACTGAGGACAAATGAGGGACTCATTTGCAACTATTACAGAAGGTTCAAACGCTCACTGATGCTTCAGAAGGAAAAAAAAACATGCATTAAGAGCCAGAGGTGTAAACTTTTGAACAGAAAGATGATGTGTAAATTTTTCTTATTTTGTCTAAATTTCATATTTTTTCCATTTAGTTTTGCCCTTCAGAAGCTACAGAAGATACTTACATGTTTCCAAGAAGACAAAATAAGTAACAATTTCCCTGATCTTCAAATTCAAAAAGTTTTCACCCCCTTGGCTCTTAATGCATCATGTTTCCTTCTGGAGCATCAGTGAGTGTTTGAACCTTCTGTAATAGTTGCATATGAGTCCCTCAGTTGTCCTCAGTGTGAAAAGATGGATCTCAAAATCATACAGTCATTGTTGGAAAGGATTCAAATGCACAAAAATGCTGAAAAAACAAAGAATTTGTGGGACCTGAAGGATTTTTCTGAAGAACAGCAGGCAGTTTAACTGTTCAGGACAAACAAGGGACTCATAAATAACCATCACAGAGCATGTAAACATCTTTTATGTGAAATATCTTATTCAGGTCAGTACTAAATAAAAATTACATGCATTTTGTATGACCCCTCTTATTTTGGTAAAATACTTAACATTTTGCAGATTCTGCAAGGTGTATGTAAACTTTTGACCTGTACTGTAAATGCTAATACTTTTATGTCATAATAATGACTTATAATCTTACTTTTTATCTCAAAATTATCATTTAGTATGTCATCATTTTGACCATTTGCCATAACATTATCTTTTTTCTTATGTGGCACAGATGGGCTTGCATACAGACCAGAGTATTTGTGATTTAGTGATTTAGGACTTCTTTTAAGCTACATACTCAAACACAATTACACAAATTAACAGGTAAGTCTACTCACTGGATGGAGCCATCTTTCGTGGGTTCTTTCGTGACTTTTTAGGGCGCTGTATTGGAACAAAGATTGTCACAATTATTGTACAACAGTGATAAAATGGAAATGTTGAAAAATATAGGGATAGCTCACTCAAAAATGTATCCTAATGTCATTCAAAACCTCTAACAACATGACCCTTGATGGTTACTGGTTTTCACATGTCTTGTTACCAATTGTGACAGACTATTTTTGAATGTGCACAATAGTGAATGAAATTCAAGACCTACATTTGAGGATTTTCTGCAAATAATTTAGACTTAAAAGGCGCCTATTATGTAAAATCCACTTTTACATGGTTTGGACATAAATATGTGTTGGCAGTGTGTAAACACAATCACCCTATAATGATAAAAATCCACCCTTTCCTAATTTTTTATCCCCATTAAACCAAATCAGTTTCATTAGGCATGCGGTTTTGAGTCTCAAGACAGTGTGATGTCACATTGTTTAGGCCGCTGACTGACAGTCTTGCATTGACAGGACACTGATAGTTTCTGCTCTCAGCGAGTTGTGTTTGGTTGTACACTGTCCTCCATTTTCTCTGTGCTCGAGCAGCTGTAACGTCAACAATGACTCATAAGCAATTCCAGTGTACTGTGTTTGGAGGTAAGACTGAACATGAGAGTCTACATTTTCTCCCAACATCTGAGCCACTGAGGACGCAGTAGATTACTTTTATTTCTGATGGTAATGTGCCTCAAAATCTATCCAAATAGCTTTATGTCTGTCTGCGCAAATCATTTCACTCCAGACTGCTGTGTGAATGCAATGTCATTATAGTGCTTAGCTAATGCTTTAACCGTATTTGTGTGTGTACATTATTAAAGTATTTTAACTGATCAGTGCCGCTCTGGTGAGATTAGTTCATGCCATGCTGTTTCATCCCAATTTCGGTGTGTTTGGCTTCCCATATGTGCGGCTGAACACCGGTTCTTACACTCTGTTATGTTGCTTTTACCGAATGTTTATTGCTGTAGGCATGCAAGCACAGATGTATTCGCTACGTCCAGCTAATTCGCATTTAAAGTGATACTTAGACACGCCCCCAAAAAGACATTTTCCTTATGTTATAATAAATAATCTGTGGGGATTTTTTTTTAAGACTTGTTTTTGGCCTTTTTGCCTTTATTGTGATAGGACAGATCATTAGCTGACAGGAAGCAAAGTAGGAGAGAGAGAAGGAGGCGGTATCGGGAGAGCCGGGATTCAAACTTAGGACGCCCGTAGCGCAACGGTGCTGTATGTTGGCACGCTGCCCACAAGGCTACCGGCGCTGACATCTGTGGGGTATTTTGAGCTGAAACTTCAAAGACGCATTCAGGGGACACCCGAGACCAATTTTACATCTTGTAAAAAGGGACACAATTGGTGCCCTTTAAGGTGTATTTATGGAAAAGAGAAGTTTGACAAAAAATTCACCTTTTCTATTGCAGAATAAAGACATGCAGGTTTAGAATGACATGAAGGCACACAAATAATGACCATTCATGTTTCATGTTTTTAAAGTAATTTAAAAAATACCTTTTCCTGTGCACAGAGTCGATATATGTCATAGGGCAGCTGAAAGTCAATTCGTTTCAGCCTCAGATACTTTCCTGTCACAGACACACATCGGTTATGAATGTATTGAAATCCATTCACTACATTGATGACTTTATTGCTCCCTCTAATTGAAATTATTCTGAGAGGTGTAAAAATTAAAGTTCACAATAAATTATACACTACCAGTCAAAAGTTTTTGAACAGTAAGATTTTTAATGTTTTTAAAGAAGTCTTTTCTGCTCACCAAGCCTGCATTTATTTGATCCAAAGTACAGCAAAAACAGTACAATTTTGAAATATTTTTACTATCTAAAATAATTGTTTTCCATTTGAATATGTTTTAATATGTAATTTATTCCTGTGATTTCAAAGATCAATTTTTACCATCATTACTCCAGTCATATGATGCTTCAGAAATCATTCTAATATACTGATTTGTTGCTCAAAAACATTTATTATTATTATTATGTTGAAAACACCTGAGCATAATTTTTTCAGGTTTCTTTGATGAATAGAAAGTTCAAAAGAACAGCATTTATCTGAAATAGAAATCTTTTGGAACATTATAAATGTCTTTATCATCACGTTTATCCTTGCTAAATAAAATTATCAATTTAAAGCATCCTTGCTAAAAATATATATATATATATATATATGACCCTGGACCACAAAACCAGTCATAAGGGTCCATTTTTTGAAACTGAGCTTTATACATCATGAATAAATAAGCTTTCCATTGATGTATGGTTTGTTAGGATTGGACAATATTTGGCCTAGATACAACTATTTGAAAATCTGGAATCTGAGGGTGCAAGAAAATAAAATATTGAGAAAATCACCTTTAAAGTTGTCCAAATGAAGCTCTTACTAATGCATATTAGAATATTTTGACCCATACAATGTATTTTTGGCTATTGCTACAAATATACCCCAGCGACTTAAGACTGGTTTTGTGGTCCAGGGTCACATATATATATACTGACTCCAAGCTTTTGAATAGTATAGTGTAAAATGTTACAAAATCTTTTTATTTCAGATAAATGCTGATCTTTGGATCTTTCTATTCATCAGAGAATCCTGAAAAAAAATGTACTCAACTGTTTTAAATATTGATAATAATAATATTAATAATAATAAATGTTTCTTGAACAGCAAATCAGAATATTAGAATGGTTTCTGAAAAATCATGTGACACTGAAGACTGGAGTAATGATGATGAAAATTTAGCTTTGATCACAGGAATAAATTACTTTTTAATATATATTCAAATAGAAAACAGTTATTTTAAATAGTAAATTTCACTGTTTTTGCTGTACTTTGGATCAAATAAATGCAGACTTAGTGAGCAGACTTCTTTAAAAAACATTAAAACTCTTACTAGTGTATATGAACACTTGAACTTAGCGAATAGAAAGACTGCAAATTACTGAGGAGTTCAAAAGTTTAGGGTTGGTAAGATTTTTTAATATTTTTGAAAGAAGCCTCTAATGCTCCCCAAGCCTGCGTTTATTTCATCCAAAATACAGCAAAAACAGTACCATTTTAAAATATTTTTACTATTTTAAATAATTGTTTTTCATTTAAATATATTTTAAAATGTAATTTATTCCTGTGATTTCAAAGCTGAATTTTTAGCATCTCCATTACTCCACTTACACAGTCCTTCAGAAATCATTCTATTATTCTGATTTGATGCTAAAATAATATTTTATTTATTATTATGTTGAAAACTGACAATATTAATCATTTAAAACTTTTGGTCATTTGCATTTTTGCATTATCATAATTTGTTTTAAAACTCTTTCGATTAATTATACTATGATGAAGGCTTAGCTCATTAATAATTAAGTAAAGTGAATGTAAGATTATCTATAAATGTTAGCTCAATTAATATTAATTGATTAATATTAATTTATTCATTAGCCTTCCACTTCAAATGCCACTTATGTGCTTTTTAGTTTCTTTCAATCAATATAAATCCATCTTGGACTTAATCCCAGCTCACTATTGACTGACAGTGATAATTTGTTCTCCTTTCAGTTCTACATTTACAGTGACCTCCAAATGATCCAATAAACACGCACACATACACAAACTCACCTACGTGTATAGGTGCAGGAAGCAGGCCGTGCTCATGCTCTTCAGGATCGTAGTCAAGGCAGTCTGTGTGCACTGGAGAGGACAGACTTGTGGGGCTGTGCAGAGTAAACAAACAGACAGCGGATTTGTCAAGCTCTTTGTCGAGAGCTCTCTAAATAAAGGCTGCATTTAAACAAATATTATTATTACTTGTTTATAAATACATAAGAGCTCACTCACTTCTCGCTCTTATACACATTTGAGTAAAGCCCCGCCCACTCATATATCTTCTCAGCTGCCATGTCAGGACTCTTCTCTGCTTGGCTGTTTACAGACACTGATGGATCCTTGGAAGGTGAGGATGTGTCGATGTGCGACTGTGAGGGCTCTTGGCTCAGAGTCGCATCTTTCCCTTCATCTAGCTTCCTGTCATCACTCCTCATTTCATCTCTTTTTTTCCTCCTCTTCCTTTTCTCATGTTGAGCCATGGACTCAATCGCACTGAGCACTGTGTAGTCATCTCTCTCACCTTTTTTACGTTTCGAAGGACACTCTGTGGCTTCAAAGTGTAAAGGTGTGGCAGGTAAAGGTGGAGAAAAGCACGGTGCAGGGTTTTTTCTTGGCCGGCCTCGTCCTCTCCTCTTCACCTCACTTCCTGTGACCTCTTGACCTCTGGGATTCTTCTTCTTGAGAGGCTTTTTGACATGTTTCAGTTTCCTCTTGCTCTGCGCTGTATTTTTAGAATTATTTAAATTGGAAAGGCTGATTTTGGTGGCGGTACAAGAGGAAAAAGGCCTGATATCATTGGTCTGGAAGTGTGTTCTGCTGATGTTGGGTCTTTTCTCTCTTCTTTCTCTCTCTTGGCCTTCATTGAGAGAGGGACTCGCAGAGAAGTGCTCAGAGAAGAGTGAACCACCAGGTTGGAAGCTCTCTGAAACAGAAAAGTTAAAATATGAGTGATCACGTAGGGGAAATTCACTAAGGATAAACTGCACCCACTGATGGCGTCTTTAATTTGCACACACTGTCTGTGTTGTTTTAGGGCCAGCTTCACCAAAGGAATTATGCAAATCAGGTAATACCCAAATGACCAAAAAAGCTGTTCTGAATGTGACTTCCATGATGCAATTCCCTAGGACTTTGGGTCAGTTCTGAATGCTAAGTTGTGATGGATACAATAGACTACAATCTGGCCAATTTTACAGGGGCTGTACAACATCACTTCTCTACTGGGATTCAGATTCCAAAATAGGCTCTTTAAAGCCGGCAGAATTTTGGAAAATAACATGTACAATTAGAACCATTCACATAGAAAGGAGGTGCCAATGCTGGAAAAAATAAAAATAAAAATAACTAAAATAATATGTGCCTGGTCAAACTGAATTATGGGTGGTAAGTGAATAAAGGCCTCTGCACACTATAAAGATAACTATGATCAGGGTTCATACAGATACTGTAAAATGAAATTGCACGACATTCAAAGACTTTTTAAGCACTACTTTTTTGATTTTTAAGGATTCGCCATATAAGAAGTTCCAATCTACATCAAATAATTTGTGAACCTGCTCCGAAATCCTGATCTTAAACAAATGATTCGAGATACGCGCTCTGAAGTCCCAAACTGAATCAAATGATTCGCGAAGCTGCACCAAAGTCTCGATCGGAATGAAATGATTTGCAAACTCGCTCTGAAGTTCCGATGTGAAGCAAAAGATTTGCGAACCTGCTCTGAAGTTCCGATCTGAATCAAATCATTTGCGATACATGCTCCGAAGTCCCGATTTGAATTAAATGATTCACGATCTGTGCTCCAAAGTTTGATGTGAAGCAAAAGATTTAACAACCTGCTCCGAAGTTCCAATCTAAATCAAATGATTCACGATATGTGCTACGAAATCCTGATCTCAAACAAATGATTCGAGATACATGTCTCAAACTGAATCAAATGATTCAGGAAACTGCACCAAAGTCTTAATCTGAAGTTTCAATCTGAATCAAATTATTAACTATATGTGTATTATTGACTATTCCGACGTGAGGCAAAAGATTTGCGAATGTGCTCAGAAGTTCTGATCTAAATCAAATGATTTGCGATACATGCTCCGAAGTCACGATCTGAATCAAATTACTCACAATCCACGTTCCAAAGTTCCAATGTGAAACAAAAGATTCAAGAACCTGCTTTGAAGTTCCACTCTAAAGCAAACGATTCGCGACACCTGCTTCAAAGTCCTGATCTGAATCAAATGATTCAAAATATGCAAAGTTCCGATCTACATCAAATAATTTGGAAACCCACTCTAAAATCCTGATCTCAAAATCTTCAGAAAGACAAAAGTCCCAAACTGAATCAAATGATTCGTGAACCTGCACCGAAGTCTTGATCTGAATCAAATGATTTGCCAACCCCCTCTGAAGTTCCGATCTGAATCAAATGATTTGCGTTTTCACAATCTGAAGTTCCGATGCAAAGCAAAAAATTTGCTAACCTTCTCAGAAGTTCTCATCTAAATTAAATTATTTGTGATACATGCTCCGAAGTCCCGATCTGAATCATTGCGTTCCGCAATCCAAAGTTCCAATGTGAAGCAAAGATTCAAGAACCTGCTCTGAAGTTCCTATCTAAATCAAATGATTTGTGATAAGCGCTCTAAAGTCCTATCTGATTCAAATGATTCCGATCTACATCAAACAATTTGCGAACCCACTCCAAAATCCTGATCTCAAACAAATGATTTGAGATACGGTCTCCCAAAGTCCCAAAGTGAATCAAATGATTTGTGAACCTGCACCAATGTCTCGATCTGAATCAAATGATTCGTGAACCCACTCTGAAGTTCCATTCTGAATCAAATGATTTGCGATTCCACTCTCTTCCGAGGTAAAGTAAAAGATTTACGAACCTGCTCTGAAGTTCCAATCTAAATCAAATGATTCGCAATATGCAAAGTTCTGATTTAAATAAAATATTTTGCGAACCCACTCCGAAATTCTGATCTAAATTAAATTATTTGTGATATGCAATCTTAAGTCCCAAATTGAATCAAATGATTTGTGTTACATGACCCAACTGGAGCGCTCTGAAACAGTGAATCACTTTGCGACGCTATGGTTTAACTGATTCAGAGTTTTGAAAAACTTTTCAAAAACGTTTGACCCATCACTACATGCTTTTTAAAATTGTTACAAGCAGTGTTAAAATTCAGAAATGATTGTCCCTTTTAATTTGATCTAGGTTTTTTTTTTGGTAGTGAATCATTTGAAATGAATGATCAAAGTCATAAGTTTGAAACTATCAGAGCAGGTTCCAGCGTAAATGACTCGCTCAACTGATTTGGTTCATCTGTTCCTCTTTTCGCGCCTTCAACCATGTATACACATCATTGTCAGTATTACTGCTGGCTTAGCTCGCTAGTTTTATGTTTTTTTTTTTTTTTTTTAGTATTTTAGTATTTCGTTTTTTGAATTGCAATTATTGAAATTAAACACTTGAATTAAAATTAAAAACTTATTTTAAAGATACATTGTCTTTCAATAATTTAAGCACTTTTCATGTACCTCTTTAGGAATATTGCCATTTTCAAGGGTTTTCCGGGCCTTAAAAAGTTTAAAAAAGTCAAAATCAAGTACTTCAAGCACTTTAAAGGAACACTCCACTTTTTTAAAAAAACAGGCTCATTTTCCAACTCCTCTAAACAGTTGAGTTTTACCGTTTTCAAATCCTTTCAGCCGATCTCCAGGTCTGGCGGTAGCACTCTTAGCATAGCTTAGCATAGATCATTGAATCTGATTAGACTGTTAGCATCTCGCTCAAAAATGACCAAAGAGTTTCGATATTTTTCCTATTTAAAACTTGACTCTTCTGTAGTTACATCGTGTACTAAGACCGATGGAAAATGAAAAGTTGTGATTTTCTAGGCTGATAGGGCTAGGAACTATACTCTCTGTTTAACTCTAGGGGAGTTGAAAAATTAGCCTATTTATTAAAAAAAAGTGGAGTGTTCCTTTAAGCAACTTGTACGAACCCTGTTTGATGGTAAATGCCATGTCATGAAACTCTAGATGGCGCAGGCTGATAAGTCATTAATGCAAACTGATGATATTCACAGCATTAAACAACTTTGCACAAGCTGATTGATTCATGTTGCATACGCAGCCAATGAGCTTGCTGCCTTACATTTAAATTGTTGGTTAGCGTTAACTAGAGCATTTCACAGTGCACTTTCAGAGTTCCTCTGAAACCCAAAGATCTGCTACGTTATTATACATGCTATTTGTGCAGCAGCAGTATGTCTTAAACACTCACAGCAGTGTATCGCCATATGTACTGGCAGTAGCAAATTCCTGTACTTGTTTTGCAGCAGCAATAATCTACAACAACAGCAATAACCAACAGCAGCAGCAATTCGGTAGCGTAGCAGATCTATTCTGCCAAGACCAAATACATTAACACTGTCATATCCATTACCATGCTAAAATACTAAAGCACTGTCACGATAGAACTTCCAACTGTCTGGGCAACTGTCATACATGTGTTTATGAGTTCACACTTCACGTAAATGTCAGCACATTGTGAAATACATCTCATGCAAGTTTCACTTGTTTCATGACAGTTGGCTGGAAGTAATGTTCTATCATTTAAAAAAAAAAAGTAAAATATTGGTATGTCTCACACACACCTATCGTTTCGATTTAGAAGACATTGATTCATCAACTGGGGTCATATGGATTAGATATATAGGAATAGATGCATGATTACTCCACTGTGTACACATAAATTAATATATTTATATATTATATACATTGCCATCATGACTCTTGTAGTGATTGGCATGGTAATGTACATGACAATGTTAATGTGTTCGGTCTTGGCAGAATAGATCTGCTATGCTGCTACTGCTGCCACAGCAGAGCGAGTACCAAAACTTGCTACTGTCAATACATCCACATATGCACATAAAACATATATTGAATATAAGCATACATGGATCACCTCGTATCAGATCTATACAGATCTGCCGCAACTGCTACAACAAGCTCACTGGCTCTATTTCAGATTGAGTACCTATCAGCCATCTAGAGTTTAATGACAGCGCTTTGCATTTAATTAATATAATTCTAAAGTAACCAGACATTAGAAATAAAACATGGAAAAATAGCTATTTGAATAAAATGAATACCTTTTTTAATTGTGTTACTGTCTGGGGTTATGGTGCATATAGGGCACAGCCACAGTTTGAGAGCTGCTAATTTAGTGCATTCACCCTGCAGTGTTCAATCAAGTTCAGATTTCGCCCACATCCCCACTGCAAAATGATATTTCCATTGCGATACCAAGCAAGAAAGTTTGAACAACCTTGGACAGCATCTTAACACAGCCTACACAGGAACTGTAATTACAATTATACCACAATGATTGCAATTACTGTTAGTACAAATGACAATTACAATGATGGAATGAAAGGAAGGAAATTTTCTTTCCTGTTTCAGAAGAAGAGCAAAACTCAAAGTCATCATCATGAAGCATCTTTCTAATCAAGCTAATACTAAAACACGAAGAACCTGTGAGTCAGCTACTACTGCTCATGAAAGAGCTGACGTTTTTGAGAACTACTGTAATCCTGACCGTGGGAATTATACTGCCAGTATTCACTCCTTTACTGCAAATTCCACTCTCCTCCACCAGTACTGCTAGTTTAGATACAACACTAAATCAATTTCACAGAGCTCCACTGGAGTGCATTCCACAGCGAGCCAAACCCCGGGTCCCCAGCACAGCGATCGTGAGATGAAGACAGGGTGTGTGCTTGAACAGCATTTACTAGAGTGATAAAATAAAACATTTGACAGTATATAAGGACAGGCAGTGAGAATTAACACTGTATAATGCGATTAACATCACATTCCTGTTATCCCTCTAAGAACTCTCTGAGAGATGGAAAGGAAGGGAGAAAGAAGTCACAAAAAGATAAGAGAGGGAGAAAGAAAAGAAAGAAAATGGCCTAGTTGTATCCTCAAGCATCTACAAAGGAGCTATTTCTGGTCCTTGGATGACAGCCAAAGCTAGACTACAAAAAATGTCCATCAGCTCCGAATGAAAGTGTGAGGAGACATTAACATCTGATATATCAGATATACTCAGTTTTAATAACATTTTTAGGCAGAGTAAATACACAAGAGTGGCATTTTTAGAGCACATCTGGCTTTGATTACAAAACGTGTTATTGCCATATATTCCCTTTCGCTTACAAAAACATTCCTTCCCTTCCCCTATTCTTTCTGTCAATCATTTTTCACATTTCACTTGTAGATTTCCATGCTCAGATTTCATCCTTTCCACTAGCATCACCACATTTCCTTACCGCTGCTGAATGCCTGCTTTTTCTCATTCACCCTTTCCAAATCAAACAGACTGTTTTGGCCACAGGCTGACAGAAGGTCTATGGCAGAGTCTTAAATGGAAATTCTTTGGCAGGAACATGACAGAATAAGCATATAATTCATAATGGTTAAATGTATAGCAGAAATCTGGGTGGTTCCCTTTTACAGAAATACTCGAATGTCAAGTACTAAGATTAAAGCTGGTGTTTACTTATAAATAAGCACTTTCATACCTCGCTGAAATGTAAAAGCAATTTTGATACCCTATCTGAATCCATGCCCACTGAAAACACAGAGTCAGCATGACAGAAAAAGAACCAGTGTGAACAACTGCTCAGGGATACAGACCACGAAACTCCCTTTAAGTACCTTAGTTTAGGCGTTTATATACACAAAGTGACTGTGTTGATTTTGTGTGCTAGACAAGTAAGTAAGATTAAACAACAGCAAAGTGGTTCAAATGAGGCACTTCATTTCCTAAACCTAAAATGTA
Organism: Labeo catla; assembly: GCA_012976165.1. Lineage (NCBI taxonomy): Eukaryota > Metazoa > Chordata > Actinopteri > Cypriniformes > Cyprinidae > Labeo > Labeo catla. Next base: position 76,073 of record VONZ01001284.1, on the reverse strand, counting down.
AGACAATATTTATGGGAATGTTAAAGGATTAGGTTGTCATGCCATTCGTTCTTCAGTCAAAAAGAAGGTTTTTGAGGAAAACATTCTAAGATTTTTCTCCATATAGTGGACTTCAATGGGGATCATGGGTTGAAGGTCCAATTTTCAGTTTCAATGCAGCTTCAAAGGGCTCTACATGATCCCAGGCAAGGAATAAGGGTCTTACATAGCAAAATGATCAAACATTTTCTAAAAAATACAAATTGTATACTGCACTCTCATAATACTCCATCATTTTTGGTCATACAGATAAGAGTAATACATCTTTTGAATCTGTAAAGACTCTACGTTTATTTGTGTGCACTCACAATAACAACAAAACCTTGTGCTTTTGTAAAATAATTAAAGCATACAAGATGCACTTTCTGCCGTTTTGGTCTTTGTGAACTTGAGTGAGAAACTTCAAAACTCTGTGCATACATGCCTGAAACATGAGACATGAATATCTATAGAGAGTGTCTACTTTTAAATGAACTAATTCAAACAGAAAACAAATATTCTCATGTGATCCATATAAAACATGCATACAGGTGCATCACTCCTGCGGAGATGATGAGTCAGTGTCGCCGACTTCATCTCTTAAGCCGAAAACAAAGAAAGCAACAGTCTATCAATAAATTATTAAAACATTAATGCAGTCTCCTTGCTGTTTTTTCCTGACACATTCATAATTATTATATCTGAGCTGTGGCAAGCTTTTTTTGCATGAGCTTGAGTGCTTTTTAGGCTATGTAGGCAATTAAAGGCTCATTATTATGATTTATATGGTTTATTAATAAATGTGCGACTAATTGTCAACTAATACTTAAAACGAACGACTACTAGTTGACCAGAAAAATCTTTTCTGGCAGCCCTATTAAAAAAGTATATAAATTTTAAATTTTTTAAATAAAATGACCGATCATTTTACTAGAAAAGACCCTTATTCCAAAGCTGGGATTGTGTAGAGCCCTTTGAAGATGAACTGAAAATGCAATTTGGACCTTCAACCTGTTGATCTCCAATGAAGTCCACTATATGGAGAAAAATCATTTCTTTTCAACTGAAGAAAGAAAGACATGAACATCTTGGATGACACTTACAAGGGTGAGTAAATTATCAGGAAATTTTAATTCAGGAGTAAACTAATCCTTTAACACAATTTTTTTACTTCCTTGCAAGAACTGGTATTTTCTTAAGGAAATTGTAATTGTAAAACTAATTATTTTTTGAGAAATGGCTTCGTGATTTGCAGTTTCTGTTTTTGCATATTTGCATAGGAGTGGCATGGACTTCTGAAATGAGAAGGAAAACGCCTCTCTGGATTTGGGTTTTTAGTAGCATGTAAATTCATGTTCCAGACTCATTTTTCCTTGACGGTTTCGGTTTTACAGGCATATGTACTTAGAAACTATCATCAAGCAACCAGTAACATAATACTTGTTACTCACAGATCATCATTTCAAGTTAACTTCGATTCGGATGTGACAGAAAGTGGAGATGTCCAAGTAAATGAGCTTTTAACTTTGTAATTAGCTCATCGATTTGCATTAGTTTGACTCATTGAGTCCAGTTCACAGACTGGATGTGAACATGATAGGCAGGCACTATAGCACAGACAGGGTAATAAACTAATCACAGTCAAGATAATGATAAGCAGGAATCATCCAATTGACAAAGTTATCAGTCAATCACAGTGACATGAAAGAAAGCTTCCCCATGGGACATTTTGTCTGTATTTTGCACAATCACAACACCAATAAACTCAACAACTGCACTCTGAAGACTGTTGGAAAGTGTTGCTTTAGAAAAACGAATGCTACTTTTCTTACAATCTTTTCTTGTGTCTGCCTCTTCCTCTGAGAAAGCGCCCCTGATGAGCAGGTATACTTAATAAACAGTAAAAGCTGCATGCACAAAGACAAGCAGACACCACACACTACGCCACACCAAATGTCCCCGTCTTCCTGCTGTGAGAAGTTCTTCACATGCTGGTGTTTATTTCTTACCATATGTTTTCAGCAATGCTAATTAGCCAAATATGCACTTCTTTTGATTCTAAAGGTGTGTTTGCAGAGAAAAAAGACTTAGGCATTGATTCACACTTGGTTTCATTTCAGAGAGCCTAAATATAAATATCTGCGGTATAAACAAATATCAAATTCTACTCAACTTGGCAATAAATCACATTTTCCACTGGTGCAACTGTGGACTGTGAGCCAGTCACATGATAGTATGATATAACATACATAGAGACCTTAAAAACATACACGGGTTTTGCGGTTCCAAATCGCTCCATCTAAGCGTACCTAACAAAACAAGTACATAATGACAACAACATCAATGCCAGAAAACCACGTACAGCTAATGCGTAACAATATTTACGCACAAGAGAGACTGTATACCTCTCGGTGGACTTCTAAACAGATTCCCTGCCAAGGAAAATCTGTGTAGCCAATTACACGCAGAGCAAAATCAAGCTCCATTTTGGTACCTAACTAGTAAAACAGTGGGAGATAAATAAGACCATAGACTCTCAATGCTGTAATAAAACAGTCTTATTTCACTGTTCAAAGTCTGTGATTATTTCTACAAGCATTCCATGCATTTTCTCACCTAGTTAATGGGAACAAACGGATACTCAATGTTACAACTGAACTTTTCAGTGCCAAGCACTTAAAATTATTTTTAGATTGTACCAGTTCTTTTTCAGAATGGCATCTGAGCAGTGGTAGTTGTTTGTTACATGCAAACAAAAAATAATCTCATGCATTCTCACCTGATGTTCTTATGCCTCCAGCTGAGCAATCTTTCATCAGTGAGCTTCCAGGTCTCATTATGTTCCTTGAAGCAGGTTGAACTTCACCCATACTCCTTTGAGCTGTCATTCGACTGTACGCACTGCTAGCAAGGTTGGGGTTCCTCAGGAAAGTGTGATGGTGGATGGCTCTCTCTGCTAGTGGGGGTGATGGTAGGTCTTCATCACCTTCATCATCATCCTCCTGGTACCCTGACCCAGCTTCTTGGTTCAGAACCCTGTTCCCCGGCTCTACCTGACTGCTCTCTCTCCACCTCCATGGCTGATGATGCTCTGCCCACCTAACTTTTGATACGGGTCTTAGATGTGCAGGTCCTATATATGAAAGTGGTGAACTTTTGTGTTTCTCTGCTTGTTTTGAAGGTGTTGATGAAGAGCATGGGGAATTTGAGGGCGGTCCCCTTCTGAAATGGTCTTTCCTGATCTTGCCTTGTCCTAGCATACCCTCTACTCCTTCTCTTTCTCTAACCCTATCATCCACAAACCTTTTATCTCTAGCCTGCTCTCTGTTGTCTTCTCTTTGCCAGCTATTTCTACTGAACCAGTCACTGGGGGAATGAGATGTTACATTAGCGTACGTCCCCTGTGGCTTCCCACTGCAAAATACGGAGTCACGTCTCAGAAACTTGTGCTTTCTTTTATGGAACTTTGAAGGGGTTAAAATGGGATTTTTGGAGTAGGGGTGCACATAAGAGGGTAAAAAGGGTGATGATGGGTATATCGTTGCAGATGGAGGGTATCCTCTATACAGTCCAAAACCAAATGAAGTGCTGGAGAGTGGCATTTTGTATGGCGGGTGGTAACAGCCACCTCCTGACAGTGGGAAGCCAAGTTTGTGCACTACTGGACAATGTGTGACAATATGTTCACCAGGTTGAGAGGGACACCCATTGTTCCTCTTAAAATCTGCCATTCCGACGTAATGCAGAGAATCACGAGAAAAGTCTGACTGAGGTGAGTAGTAACCACTGAAGTTGATCTGAAACATAGCTGGATGATGAAGGTTTTGCGGTAGACACTGAAGAACGTGAGGGTGAGCTTTTCCTTTCCCACTCTTCCGTCCAGATTTTGCTTCATCCCCACACCCTCGTAACGAGATATGATGCACAATGCGAATCGCACTAAGTCTGACCACTAATTCCTCAATCTCTGCCAAAAAGGCAGGGTCTTGTCTTTTGGCCCTGAGTTGAAGATACTTTTTCTTACATTTGTGTTTATGTCTCCTGATCTTATCATGGCTGAAGCAATTGTGACCTTTTCTATGGCACTTGTATTTGAGACTTTCCTGCTCCATCAAGACAGATCGTCCAAGGTGTGTAGATCTGCGGTCTTGAATCCTTACAGAGCCCAACTGGGATGTGGCTGAAGGGCACGGTGTAGACTGCGAGGAGGACGGAGTTTTCGATTTCTCTTCGTGCATTGGTTTAACTTTTTGGGAGCTGGTTACCTTCGGAGCAGAATGTTGATCATGTTCACGGTTCCCAAGATGAAGCTTTCTTCGGAAAGAACTAGGAGTGGGCGAAGGGGACTGGAGATGTTTAAATGAATAGGTAGAGCCGCCCAAAGGAGACTGGCTATCAAACGAATGGCCATGTTCACCAGAGGTGGACCAAGAGTTTAGCTGATTAGAAGACTCTGTCGAGACTTGCTGGGACTTTTGTCCCAGAACTTGTTCAGAGTCTTGCCCAGGAGTTTCTTTTTGAGTTTTAGGTTTACGACCTCTCCTCTTTCCTATGTAGATAGTCCCACGTTTGCTGATATTAATTTGAGGACCAAGCTTTCCCCCAAAAGAGTTAACAAGTGAGGATAAAGAGTGAGCCCCATCTGAAGCCGAACTATTGGCATCACCTTCATTGTCTTTCTGAGCAAAACCAGATTTGTAACTTTGGCTCTGCCCTGAAAGAAACTGTGTGAGTACTTTATCCTTCTTCTTGACTCTCATCTTATTGATATTTGTGATAATTGTCTTCATTATCAACCTGTTTCGTTTGCGGCTGATTTGAGCATCTCTAGCTTTAGACAAGGAGGGTTTGAGTTTTCCTTCAGCACCCTTCTTCCCAGATGCTGAGTTTAGTGACTTAGATCTCTTTTTCTGGGCAGATGAGGAACATTTGGAATGACCTAGTGTTTTGGGAGTTGGCTTTGGGAGATTCTCTGGATCAGGGACATTCGCATGTTCAATTATGGGGAATTTAGTAGAGGATTTTTGAGACTTACTTTCCTGAAGAGTCTCTTCCAACCTGGTCACTTTTGGACGACCCCTTTTCTTAGGAGGGGACTCAAAGGAAAAGGTTTCTGAACTGGGTGGTGCATTCTGGAGTTGTTTAGATTTAGGAGGTTGTCCAACTTGTCTTGATTTACCCTGCTGTGATGACAATGCCTTTGATGACTTTACGGAAGGATTTTTTTTAAGGTTTGATTTTTGTGGTATCTTTTTACAGGCAGCGGAACTAACATTTGCGGTCTTCGCCAGATCCATCTTCTCGCCTTGATTTTCCATCTTAGTCATCTGAACACTTTTTTGTTTCTTCTGCGACAAGATGTTTTGTTTGGGATGTAAAGGTGGCTCATCACTTGGAACAGAACTGTTAAACTGAGAATCTGCACTCCCAGGGGTTTGAGAGGAACACGGCACATCTTTGTCCTGGTTTGAACTATGCCTAGCTCTTTTCTTATTCTTGTCAGTGATATGCCCCACCCTACTACCGTCTTTTGGCTGTACAGCAACAGCTTGGGCAGGTTCCACTGTCATCTTTCTGGTGCCATCTATGGTATCACTTTCATTATACTTCTTATTTTTACCTCTATTCTCCAGTAACTCTGGCGTAGAAGTGCTGTTCTCAGGAGTTGCTGATTCAGCAGATTTATCTGAAGCAGCAAGGAGCAACGGTGTCTTGATAGAGGGACTTTGCTGATGCAATAACCCATTTTCCTTACTCCTACTGTTAGTTATGGTGTTACTCATGTTTTTGGAACATGCAGAATCTCCATCTTCTTTCTCTGTTGCATTTAAAACCTTGTCAATATTACTTTCCCTGATTCTACTCTTTTTTGGAGGGCAAGGAGCTTGCTTTACTAAACTATCACCAGATGATATTGGAAATGATGTGGTTTCACTGTCATTTTCAACACTGAAAGAAGACTGCTGAGATGTCTGGGCATTCGGCATCATATCATTTGAACCATGTGAACTGAGGGAGGAGGTCATTGCTTCTCCAGTTGGGAGATCGTCTGTCTTGTCTTTTTGAGCATTTAAAACTTGGGTGCTGTCTTGTTGACTGGAGTTCTGTTGTAATGAGGAAGGTGGAGAAGGGGCAGCTGGAGGTGAATACGTCTGCTTCAACAAGGTAGAGGAGGTTATCCTATCTGAAAGTGGTACTTTGCTATCTGTGTGTGGTTGAACTGCATACGAAGGTCCATCTGATGTTAATAATGACTTTGAGTCAGTCTTCCTCATGTGCTTTGATGGAGCCTGTTGGAAGAAAGGACATGTGCTGACCAGAATTCATCAGGAAATGTCTGAAGATATTCAGTCATTCAGGTCACTCAAGGATATCCAGTGAAATTAAATCAAAGGCAGCCTGGAGTAGCTATAAATTTGAGGAAATCTGACAGGCGATGACTCCGACAGGCTTTGACTTAATTTCACTGACATTTTATAATAACACATCACTAAAGAGTCATGGTAAATAAGGTTTTTTTTATTTATTAATTACTCATTTTGTGTAACCACTACATGGTACTATGATCTGAGGATTTTAGAAGCATCTGGGTGAACGAGACAGAAGTACATGGCACATGACATTTGAGCAAAAATAAAACAAACGGGAATATATTTAGCTCTAGGCTTTCCAGTAACTGTTTGTTGGTCATAAGAACAAAACTGAATAACAGAGTGCAGACGAAGGACTTCCAACTACATATTTGTCAGTTTATGGGAGAGGGAGACAAAAAGATTGAGAATGACAGTAACAAAGAGAAGATAAGATCTGAGTGAGCAAAGAAAGACAGAGATAAAATGAAGGGATGTAAAAATAGATAAAAAATGTCAAACCACTGGTGGCTAAAAATGGCAAGATACAGAGAGAAAAAGCATTTTGTCACTTTATTTTTTTAAACTAGATATAAAGAAACAAAGAAAGAAAGAAAAGAACTGAAATAGTTACCTTCTTAGAGGCTGTAATGACTGGTGTAGAGTCAGCTTTTTTGGATGTAGTGGGAAGCCTTGTGGATGCTTTTGGAGAAATGCAATCTTTTTTCTGAATCTCACGATGTGATTGTTTGGCCCCTCTGATTTCAGGGCTGGAGACTTCACCTCCACATGAACTATGACTATCTCCATGTGAAAGCCTCTGAGAGATTCTGATTGTGGGCCTGCATATGAAGTTCTCAAGGCTCTTTGGGGGCTTCTTTGTCCGTTTCGCTCCAACGCCAATTTTCATTCTTAAATTTCCATCTGACTGGTCAGACTTGGTATCTGTGAATTCCCCCGGACTAGTCTGCTGCTGCTGCTTAGCTTCAATGTTAATACTCTTTGAGGAAGCTTCTGCTTCAGCCCCTTTGGTTTTTCTCATCCTCTTCCTGTCTTCTGTCCTCTCATTTTGTTCTTCTTTCTCCACTCTAGGTGTTGTCTTTTGCCTTTTCTTATCCATTTGAACTTTCGGAGTAGTAGACGTGAATGGGTGAAGTACTTTGATGGTCAAAGTTTTGTCAATAATTAATGTTCAGCTTATGAGACACGGTAATGCTACGTTTTTCAGTCTTATTTAACACTCTTCTTACATCTCACTTGACTTGAGAGAGTAATAAGGTATTGGTACCATGAAAAGGGCTATAATAAAAGGAAAAACAAGAAAAAAAAAAACATTAGTCACAGCTTACTCACAGTGTATCACATAATATGACACAGCATGAAAAAATTTTCATAGGAAAACCTCACCACATAGTAAGATTAGATGGCAGACGGTACAACAGAAAATGCTACACATTTTAACATTTACCCAGATTAAAACACATATCTTCTGTGCACAAAGTCTACACTCAACTGTCCAGTTACCTGAGCTATTACTGTGACTGACTAGTTCAAATACTTAGTGCTCAATTTAGAGGCATGGATTATTAAAGCACGTGCAGCTGGCTCTGAACATGCCAATTCAGAAGCTAATGGAATCTGTTATTGAGTAGCTGACATGAAATACTTTAATAGAAAGTAGACGTCCTGCAGTGTGACATATTATACTCTATCTTTCAAACATAAAATTCATTTGTCAGAATGCAAGATTACTGAACTAAAAAAATGGATAGAGGATTTTTTTGATTAATCTGTTCGCCATGTGTAGATCTTTTATAGCTATGTTTGACTGCAACCAAATACAAAAAAGTGCACTGTCATGTAAAATATTCACATTAAATATTTGAAAATTCAACTTAAAACTATGATTTAGAACAAACTGAGACTAAAGGACACTAAATCTGTTTAATTATCATTACTGCAAGACATCTTACGATGTTAAAAGCTTTATGGTCTGCAGCACTGGTTCTTAACCAGGGGTCAGGGCCCACTAGGGGCCTTTAGCAAACTTCTAAGGAGGCCACAGGATGACTTAAAACTACTTAAAATAAGACTAAATAGGGCCATGTGATTTCTGCGATGTGGTAAACGAGGATGGAATCGTGGAGTCCAGTCATAAAAATGGAATTTACTGTATAACATGGAATGTCACAGAATCTGCCAAATTTTGGTCAAATAAATCAAAAGTAGGTCAGTACACTTAAATTAAAAAAACAATATGGACTAGTGTCTGTGAATATTAAGCTGCAAAAAGACCATTTAAATATGAACCCTGCATGTTCTGCATATGTTTCGTTTATTACACAAATACTGAAGCGCGCATTACGTTCACTGTGTTTTCATCCTCTGCCGCCTCAATATATGAGGACATGAACACATGAATATAATTGCCTGAACTGCTCTGAGAGTCATTTCATGAACATTTTCATGAGTTTATTGTGTAAAAAACTATTGTCATATCATATACAAATAGAAACTTACAGGTCTTCACAGCAACCCGTCAAAATAAAAGCTTGGTTTAACTTGAAGAAATTGTGACAGAAATATACTACTTAGTGTAATGATAGTACTACTATTAATAATACATATTAATTAATTATTATTAAAACATAACTTTTCAAAGAATCTTTAGCATATATTTACCAGAATTTATTTACCAGAAAAATGTAAATACACAACACAGTATTTCTGAGAAAAAAAAAGAAATAAATAAAACACTATATTATTATTTATTTTTTATAAAATCAATTAATTAGAGATGTTTTCATTATTAAATGTAATGAAACCATTAAAATGGAATCCAGATAATTAATGTAAAACACGGAATTTGATTAAAAATAATAATAATAATAATAATAAAACTGAATTTGAAAAAAAAAAAGTATTTCATTGGGAATTTCATTTCATTGGCCTTAAAAAAGCAATTTTTGTTAAACTTTTAATAAATTGTTGTTAAATTGTGCAAGTTTTTATGATTTAAATTAATTGGACATGCCTTTTGATGAATAAAATGTAATTTAACCATTAAAACAGAGTCTAGAAAAATTTAAATGGAAAAAAAGGAAATGGAATTTGTGAAAAAAATGATTTTATAGGGCCTTAACTAAACAACAATTAAAATCAGCTATTAATCAGAGTATTACAAGAAAATATTTCTTATTTTAATTTACCCCTTTTTTTTCTTTAAAGATTCAGGGTTCCCAGTATTGAAAATCCTTGATACATGACGAAATTTAATTTTAAAAGTGTGATTTCTAGACCTGGAATGGTCATATTAATTAATAAAATGTGAACCTGGACCACAAAACCAGTCTTAAGTAGCACGGGTATATCTGTAGTAATAGCCAAAAATACATTGTATGAGTCTAAATTATGCCAAAAATCATTCAGATATTAAGTAAAATTATGTTCCATGAAGATATTTTGTAAATTTCCTACCGTAAATATATATAAACTTTATTTTCAAAAATTTTTGATTAGTAATATGCATTGCTAAGGACTTCATGTGGACCACTTTAAAGGCGATATTCTCAATATTTTGATTTTTTTTTTTTGCAACCTCAGATTCCAGATTTTCAAATAGCTGAAACTCAGCCAAATATTGTCCTATCCTAACAAACCATACTTACCATACAAGCTTATTTATTCATTTATTATTTTATTAATAAATAAATACATTTCAATTTAAATGAATGCATTTCAATTTAAAAAATTGGCACTTATGACTGGTTTTGTGGTTCAGGGTCACAAATAAACTTTAACGTTATTTTTATGATAAGATTTTTGTAATTATTTCAAGCTCTAAAATATTTTATCAGGTGAAATTGTAATTAAGTTATCCTTAATCTTTATCTAGTAAAAATATGAATTGAAAAAGTAATGCAGATTTATTGGTTTAAAAGAGAAGAAACCCACTTCAGGGCTACTAAAACTTTTTTAATCCTGCCATTTAATTTACAGAAACTAAGAGCTTCAAGCCTTCCAATATTGTTGAGGGCAATGGAAGGCCTTGGGGTCAAAAAGGTAAGAACGACTTCTGTATGTTCATTCAACACATTGCAGCAAGGTGATTAAAATAGTAACAATCCTAAAGGAAATGACTGGCCACTCTAGTTTTTAAAACCATGCATGAGATTTTATGCATCAATGAACCTACTGCTACAACTTTCACAACACTCTTCAACTGGAACCCAAAGGGGAAACCTTTTATTTTTAATGTAGAAGAGAGGAATGTCTTGCAACTACTTTTAACTGAGTCGAAAAGCAATGATCTCTCTGCTCCCCAAAGACATGCACATTTTCAGCTTGATAGTGGTTTCTCCATTTGTCGGAACAGTTCAGAATATTTCCAAATTTGGTGTAATAGAAAGGCAGCATGGTGAGCGATGACGCATGAGATGAAGACTTCAGCTTTAAAAAATTCAGATAGCTTTATCTAACAAAGTTTAGTCCCTAATATAAATATTCAATTACAATTTGATCTCTAAAGGAAGTTTTATAGTAACCGTGAAGAAAAGTAGGTTAGCCAGGTAGCGTCTACTTTCAAGTTAACTCTTAGCCTACTTGAAGAGCTACATCTCAATCTCCTATAGACCAGTTCCCTCGGGACATACCCACATAAAAATCCCCAGCAACTGCGAAAAGCTGGCTGAAACTCTGTTTTGAGTTGTCTGAAAGGCAGGTGCTTTCCCACACAGAGTGAGGTCATTCTATGGAAGATTCCGCATGATGACCTCAGTGCGTTAATTTGCACAGGGGACCCATAAAATCCAGCGGCTGACCTCCAGGCTGCAAGGAGGAACACGCTAATAAAGCCCAGCGTCGGTAGCCTGAGCCATCTGTGGGCCGCTTGACTGGACTCTGTCAAAGCACTTCCAATATCAAACTTCCAATACCTAAGTTGTTTCCCACCCTTGAATCATTTTGTGAAGTGCTTCAGCGACCGTTCCTAGCTAGTAAAAGTAACACCCATTGCAGGTTGTTTCAGTCTTTGCTAATTTTTAAAAAAGGCAAAATTCGGCAGCGTTGCACTTGCTGAGCGCAATCTCCTCAGCTCCTCCTTTAGGATTTGGTGCTAAGAAAACAATCCCAATGGAACGCTTGAAAAGAAAAATGGCCCGAGGAGAGGAGAGAGAGCAAAGTACAATGATGTGTGTGTGTGTGTGTAGAGAGCAGAAGAGGGAGCTCTGTGGCTATTAGTAGCACGGTTCAGAAGCAAAGTGAGAAGGACGTTTGAGGGTCTTTCTCTCCCTGGGACATAAGCCTACTTTTCGACATTTACCATAATTATTCATTTTCTTGCACTGCTTCGGCGTTCCCTCCATCCGCAGTTTTCCCGTCCTTCCGTTTCATTTACTTTTTGCTGGTTTCGTTCATAATTTTTCCTTTCAGTATATAATTAGCTCTCTCTTTTACACTATATCTCTAAAGCTTTTTCAGAGCAGACCACACTGAGCGGTTAAATAAGTCACTGTTTCCCCACAAATCAAAACCATATGCTCTTCCTTAAAAATCTGTTTTGCTGTTTCTGATACAAATCTTTGCAAACACGCGAACACGTACTAAAAGAAAATCACTGTTGCCGTCCTCTAGAAATAACTAGCATTCCCCTATCTTTCTACCTCTCTCATTCCCCCAAATTTTCTTCACAGTGTCGGTTTTATTCATCTTTACCCGATGTATTCTCAATCCAACCCTTCAGCGTCAAGTGCAATGAGTCTCCAGGAAGTTATTAGGTTTCACTATGTTTCAGTTTGTGTACGTTATCTCATTACAAACCCAATGGGGTCTTCTGTCCTCTTATGTACGTCGAGACAACAATAAGCAGGTTAACGCCAGCTTTTGTCAGTTAAGCAGACCTGTTAAGCTCAAGGAGTTTCAGTCAAATCGGTGCAATGTGAAAGTAGCATACAGTAGTCTGAAGTGCATTAGAGTAGCAAAACAAGATGACATCACTGAGCACTGCCCTTCATTCGCCTAAGCTTTTCTCCCCTGACAAGATTTAAGGCTTCTCCGGGCAAACTCAGAGAATTGACCGTGATTTGCCCGCAAATCCATCTGCCAAATGTGAAAATACAAAAGGGATAAAGCTGTTTCAATTCTACAGGCTCCTCTGTGACCTAGATATAGCCGGGTGCTCCAAAAATAGCTGAAAACGAGAGCATTATATGGAAATATGAAATATGGAGATATGGAGGAATAATTAGAAGCCTGTAATGTTTTAGTTGGCACGGTATGTCAATGCAGAGTGAATACGACTTGATTGATGGGACATAATAAGTAGGATGTAATAAGTTACAGTTCCCCTCGCTATAGGTAGAAATTTGAAGAAACAGTTTTTCCAGTGAAAAGAAAACAGTGAAATGTCAATACGATCCTGTTATGTACAGCGCGAAGGCAGAATCGATATAAAGTTGTCGGGAAAGTGGCAAAAATAGGATAGGGAGACCGCGACCCACGTTTCTAATCTATTCTCGCCTATTTTGAGATGTTTACTCGTATTATAGCGTTATTACTAAAAGCGATACAGCACGCGTGTATGTTTACGATAAAAAGTGTCGCTGCGTATTCATGCGCGAGGGCCTAACAGATGAATGTCCCGTTTCAAATTACATTTTTTATCAAGCAACGGGAGTAGTACACTCCGAAAATGTGGTGTAAAACTCGTCGGAGATTTAAGAAAACAACAGCAAGCGTTTGCACATTCCTTGACGAAATGAAAAATGACTTACCCTAGGTGCAAAGAGGACGTATCGCAAGAAAAGGAGCAGCTAATTTACAAGTGTGCGCAACGAGCTGAAACGATAAATGGAGGGATGTTGCGTGTCCACTGCGCGAAGCGAAGGACCCATGAAGATGAACATTGTGCAACAGCACACGATACTCACGTCCCCCCTTCTTCTTCTCTTCGCCCCCCTGTTTCTATCCGTCTCTTGCGCAGTTGTTTTACATCAAAAGCATGGTCGTACATTGTGTACCCAATAGCCACAACCCAAGTTCACCGATGAGGGGAGACGGAGGAGAGGAATGACCATGCTGTATATGTTCGGTTACTGAGCTGATGCCTGCAACTTGAGCTAAATTTACCCACCAATAACGCGAGAAAAGAGAAATGTAAACAGACTCGCGCATTTATCACCCTAGCGGATGCTGTTTAATCGACACTATCAGAGAGAGGATCAAAGCAATGATAATCGTTACAGTCTAGCATGTGTGTGTTAGAAAATCATATTGAATAATCTAACCCGAGATGGCCGACTTTGAAATGATGAGCAATGATGTAATTGAATTGTGGGCCAACCTGCGTCGTTCGGTTTAAAGATAATACGTTATTATTTATCGAGGTGTTAATACTTTGAGGTTTAATAATATTTGATATTTTATTTCATATAATGCACGCAAATAATCACTATCTGGAAATCTCGTGCCCAGACGTTTGGTTCTTGAATTACCGATGCGATCTACTGCCAACACCTACTTTTTGTCTTTTCTTTACTTGCATTACGTTGTATTACAACATGGAACATAATATTAAACGGCAAAACTGCGCACTTACTGAGAGTGGCCTATAGGTGGTGATGCAAATGTATATTGACAATATGTAAAAGAATCTTAAAGTTATGTAAAGGTATACTTAGAATTTGGCAGGAATTAAATTTATAGTACATAATAATGACCCACAAAATCTGAAATGGATTTTCAATCAATAACCCACAATAGCAAAAGGTTTAATTTGTGCTTTATGTATCAACAAATTCTTGATTATTAGCCAGGTTTGGGTGAGTCTCGGCTGAAACTCAAAGTAGAAAGCATTTCATGTTTCAGAGGAAAGACTTCATGATGATTTACAGATGGTGCTATATTAAGACTACAACTGTGTTGTGAATTATATTTGTCATTTCTGTCTTTGGGAGTCTACGATACTTGGATAATGTCTAAATTCCTATTCATCTCAGTACTTTATTTTTTTAAATTCCAAAAATACAAAACTATTAGGTAGGTCCTCATGACATCTAACAAATAAAGTAAAAACACATATAAGGATATAATGTAAACTCAAATTAAAGGCCATCACAAACATTTATTTAACAAAAACAGATTTTTCTTTTCAAAAATTTTATATATTCAAAATATAATGAGCAAAATAGATTTTGGGTCACACTTGCTCTGAAAAATATTATATTTTCCTAATATCAAAAACCAGATCAATAATTTGAAATGTCATCTTCAGTTGAGTAAAGTAAAAGTATTGATAGGATTAATTTTTAAAACTCAGAAAGAAAAAGAAAGAAACACAAAAAGAAAGAAAATATACAAATACATATGGAGCAATTGTAATCTATACAAAGAAATTAATTAAAAATTAAGAAATTAATTGCAATTCATTTGAATTTTATATGACACCTAAACTAAATGTTTATTTTGTGCCAGAGTAACAATTAACTCATAAATTCACAATTACACAATTTACATATATTCACAATTTACATATATTTCCCACTCAAAATAGCAACATTTTAATGGAGTAGAGATATTAACAAAGGAAGATCTAATCATTTGATAATTGCACGTCATTAATTACATAAATTTTACCTAAAAACAACTTTTGATATTCTATTACCTACAACAATATGCAAAGTGCATTGATTTCTGAACAAAAATGTAACTCTCAACTTTCAGTGGAAGTTGTTTACCTGCTGTATTTGGTGGCTGCCATCTTTACTCTAAAAAATACTTCCAAAGTCACTCTGCAGGTCTTCAAGCATCACACGATGTTTCTATCCTGAATAAATCAGTGTTTCTGAATGAATTTGTTTAATTAATAAAACAATGACTCATTCATAATGCACAAAAGACAGTCAATTGTCGCCACCTACTGGTGTAAGTATATAGCCTAACTCAAGAAAGGCTCACTAAACTGCACCACTAAAGCACAAGCTGACAAAAATACAATTACGCAAAATAAAAACAAGTGATATTTACCCTTTTTAAAAATTATGTATTCACTGTTGTCAGGCGACTAGTGCAATATTGAAGTGTACCTCAGGAAAGCATTTGTACTCCCAATTCTTTAATCTTATTTATCTTTAATCATTATTTACTTTATTGTATTTTTGGTGCTTTTTCCTTTAACACCCAACAGATTTCGTGGTAGCCAGTACAATGACAATAAAGGCTTTCGATTTCAATTTCGAATGGTGGAAATGGTTTATTTATATTTTTGTTGATATATTATCGTAGTTTTAAATATGTAATAAATTATAATTTAAGATTGAATGGATCTGGGTACAACAATAAAGAATAAAAGGTATTGAAGCTTACAAAGGCACTGTAAAAAAGTTTGCAAAACAGTTTTAATCTGACACCATATCACAAAAAGAACGCAAAAATTAATATATTAGTTTAAATCAACCCAGCTGGGTAAAAGATACAAAAAGATACTTTTAAACGGTCGTCAGTGGAGAAAGATAAAGCACGGTATAGTTATCAACAAGCAGAAGCTAACAGGCCATGGTAATCGCAGGTATTACGTATTCCGTATTAATTTAATTCACTTAGTTCATATCTGACGCTTACCAGCCAAACCTTGACCTCTTGGTCATACGTCTTCGTCATTTACGTCTTGACGTAATTTCCGACGTCTGTTGAAACAATGATGGCGACCTCCATCGGCCGTGGCCCGTGACAGTACGACCGTTCGCATCTAAACTCAAATACGTGGTTGTCGCTTTACATGTAACACTTGATTGGCACGTTATTTTCTACGCAGTTGTCGACTTTCTTTCTAGGGGTGAGTTAGTGTTTTGTTGCGTTTTTTGTGCAGTATGTTCTAGCGGCATCATGCCTCATGCACTTTCATGGTTTCAGCCAGCATATCTCTCGCAAGGTGACAGACAGCATGATCCCAGACACTCTCTCTGAGTCTGAGATTAACAGTATAAAAATGAATTTTCTTTAATTTAGACAATATAGCACTGTTTATAAATAGACACTTGCATAACAAGCTACCAGTTTAACAGTTTTAATGTGAGCATAGTTTGGTCTACCTGATTGCATTTCCTTTGGCCAAATGTCCAAATTGCTGTTTCAGAACATGAATCTGCACAAAATATCGTCGCGACTGTGCCCAACAGTAAGTGTAATTCACCTTTCATAGCTGTTTTATATTTGTAAAGTATCTTTAAAGTGTGTGTGTGTATATATGTATATATATTTATATATATAGATATGTCATTATTTATGTCATTATCAGGTAACACAGAAGTTCAGGCTTCTCCACATTCAAAGCAGTGGCCAGCAGCTGGAGGCAGTTGCTGTGGAAACAGCATCAGCTGAACCAAATCCGCTGTCAGTTTTCAGAACTTCAGAGCAAGATCCGGTAAGTCCTGAAGTAGTGTCTTACATATACATTTATAAGTAGCCCAGAAAAGTGTCTGTGTTTCAGAAAAGTTTTGCGTAATCCAGCAGACTTTTGCTAATTAAAAAAAGGATACATAAATAAATGAAATTAATTTATTAATTTACATAATAACAGTAGTTCATTAAATCTTCTTAAGGAATATAACATTTTTAAATCCGTTTTTATTTTTACTGTAATCCTTGTGCAGCACACTGTTTGCCAAAAAATGAAAGAAATTGTTTCCATTTTATTTTAATTACATTTTTGAAAATGAAATTGTCAAAGGTTTATGCATGCAATTGATTGTTTTTAATAATAAAATTGTAATAAAATATAAAACACATAATTAAAAAAATAAATTAATAAAACAGACAACACAGAATTTCTCAAAAATCCTATTATTATTAAAATTGTACTATTATGAATTCTCTTGATTCCTTTTAATTATTGAAATGTATTTAAACCATTAAAAACAGGATCCAGAAAAATGAACATGGAAAATAATATATTTGGGAAAAAATAAAATGGAAACAGAAAATAAAACAAAATTTCCATAAACGTCAGATCATCTAGAGCATGCTGCCATATTGCTTTGCTTTGTAATTTACATATTATTTAAAGAGATAGTTCACCCAAAATGTGGTTCCAAACCTGTAAGATGTTTGGAACACAAATTAAGATAATTTTTATGAAATCCGAGAACTTTCTGACCCTGCATAGATGGCAAGGGTCCTACCAAGGGTTCGTAAAATTAAGATTGGTTCACTGATGTCACATGGTCTATTTAAACAATGTCCTTACTACGTGTCTGTGCCTTGACTGTGGTAGGGCCCTTGCTGTCTATGGAGGGTCAAAGAGCTCTCGGATTTGATCAAAAATATCTTAATTTGTGTACCGAAGATGAACGAAGGTCTTACAGGTTTGGAACGACAGGAGTAATGACAGAATTTTCATTTTTGGGTGAACTATCCCTCTAAACATTTACCTGCTGAACGGTCTCTTGAAAATGCATGTGAAATTTGTTGTTGATATCTTATTATCTTTTTATTACATTCAATCCTTCTCTTTCCTTTCTCAGACGTATCATTCGGAGAGACATAGTGGGCAGTACTACACGCTCCCCCCGGCTCACATCCAAAAACTCTTTCCGCATGGACTGCCTCCACGCTTCCACTTGCAGGTTTGGGAACAGTACTGCAATATGTGTGTGTGAAGCACATTAGCATTGATTTAATATAGTCCAATAGAAATGCCATTGCCATGATTTGTGGTTGAAGTTGCCTGGGCGACTAATGCATGTTTGTGCTTTTGTTTCAGATTAAAACATTTAATGAAGGCTGTGTGATGGTGAGGCCGCCAGCACTGGAGCTTATCTCATATCTTAAAAGAGCTGATTACAGCAAGCCTCCCCTGCGTTATATACTCTGTATCCTCAAACACAAAATTCCAATCCTGTGAGCTCTTTTACATTGTGCATATTTTTCCACGTTGATTCCTTGACAATGTGTTTTAGATGGAGACATTGGCACTGGAAAGACCCTGTCTTTGTGTCACGCCCTGCATTACTGCTACACCCAGGGTTGGCTGATCGTGCACATACCCGACGGTGAGCTGCACTGACCCTCATTAAATCAAAATGTAGAAAGTTTGATGATGCTATGATGTTTTCTCTGTAGCTCATCTGTGGGTGAAGAACTGTAAAGAGCTGCTACCATCTTCTTCCCGCCCCTCACGCTTCGACCAGCCGATCCAGGCATCCCAATGGCTAAAAAACTTCAAAATCACCAATGAACGCTTTTTATCTAAGGTATAACTTTGTGTGTTAATTGTATTGTTGGATTTATTAGTATGCACATGATAGTAAATCATCCTATCTCATTTATTTTTACAAAATATGGACTTTCTTAATGGGATAGTAAACCCAAATATGAAGATTACCCCATGATTTCTCACCCTCAAGCCATCCTAGGTGTATGCGACTTTCTTCTTTCAGACGAATGCAATCTGAGTTATGTTAAAAAAATGTCCTGCCTTTTCCTAGCTTTGTAATGAAAGTGAATGGCTGTTGAGATTTTGCAGTCCAGTAAAATGCATCCACCCATCATAAAAAGTACTCCACATGACTCTAAGGCATTAATAAAGACCTTCTGAAGCAAATCAATGTGTTTCTATAAGAAAAATATAAGAGCAAAACAAAACAATGGTTACTAATTAGTACAAAATGAGGATTTGTTAAAAAGAGGTTCAGGGGATTTCGTTATAACCCAAGAGGAAACTGGTTTTCCTTAGGTGTAAACAAAACTCGGTTCTCATGAGACTAGCATATTCTTACCAAAGCTTATTCTACATCCTACATCATCCACTGGAACACCACTCTCTTATGAACGCATGTACAACTGTTAGCAGAAACTAGAGATTACGGTTTATATTACGGTTTAGATTAACATTGTAAGTAAGGATACACAAACGCATCATTTCGCTTCACAAGGCCTTTATTAATCCATCATTATGATGGATGGACACACTTTATTGGACTTCAAAATTTTAATGCCCATTCACTACCATTATTAAGCTTGGAAGAGCCAGGACATTTTTAAATAGAACTATATAGAAGATAGAAGAAAGTCATATATACTTAGGATGGCTTGAGGGTGAGTAAATCAAGGGGTAATCTTCATTTTGGGGTGAACTATCTCTTTAAGTTGTCTAACTTCAAAATATAAAAAAAACAACAACAACAACTTTAAAAAAAAGGTATTTTAAAATTGTAAAATTGTAGAAATTAAAATTTCACAATATGTGACCCTGGACCACAAAACCCATCATAAGGGTAATTTTTTTTTTAAATTGAGATTTACACATCATCTAAAAGCTGATGCTTCCATTGATGTATGGTTTGTTAGGATAGAACAATATTTGGCCAAGATACAACTATTTAAAAATCTGGAATCTGAGGGTGCAAAAAAATCAAACTATTGGAAAAAAAATCGCCTTTAAAGTTGTCCAAATGAAGTTCTTAGTAATGCATATTACTAATCCAAAATTAGGTTTTGATATATTTATGGTAGAAATGTACTGCATATCTTAATGGAACATTATCTTCACTTAATGTCCCTAATGATTTTTGTCATAAAAGAAAAATCATTAGTTTTGACCTGTACAGTTTATTTGTGGCTACTGCTACAAATATACCCGTGCCACTTAAGACTGGTTTTGTGGTCCTGGGTCACATGTACTCCACTTTCTCTCTGTGTATGTGAGGAGATGTTATTTAATGTTATTTATTTATCACTTATTTATTATTTTGGTTAATTTCATTATTCATTTTAATCTACTCTGATGTCAATCTGATCAATTGACAGATAAAGACAACACAGCGGTATGTGTGGACAAAGAGAGAAAGTACTGAAAAGGGGCAGCCTTTAGGGGAGCTGGTTGATCAGGTGAGTTTTATTCATCATCATTGTCATATTAAAAATTCCCCATCGCCACTACGTCAAATTGTAACTTGACTAACCAGTCATTACTTTTATTGATTTGTCACCTTGTTCTATTATTTTAGTTTTCAATATACATAATTTTGTTTTATTTTATTTTACTAAACATCAATTGTATTTTTTATAATTTGATTTCATTTGAACAGGGTGTGAATCGCATGAAGAGCAGCAGTGACGTGGTGGGCGCAGTGCTGCGAGAGCTGAGAATGCAGGCAGGGGGCGCCACAGAGGGTGAGGGGGCTTTTAAACTGGCCGTGGCTGTGGATGGAGTAAACGCTCTGTGGGGCAAAACAACTCTTAAAAAGGAGGACAGAACTTTGGTATGTTGGTGTAAATTAGCCAGAATGAATATGAATTCAAAAATCTAAATAAGTCTAAATAAAATTACCACATAATTTTGTTTGACATCCTGCTTTATTTTCCTTTTTATGTAGTGTGAGCCAGAGGAACTGACTTTGATTCATAATCTGAGGAAGATGATGAAAAACAATTGGGTAAAAAAAAAACCCCTCTTACTTTCACCCAAAAATGAGAATTTGCTAAAAATGTACTCACCCTCAGGCTGCCCAAGATGTAGATGAGTTTTTTTTTTTCTTACTGAAAAAGATTTGGAGAAATTTGATCCTCACAGATCCTCTGCAGTAAATGGCTGCCGCCAGAATAAGAGTTCATCTGATGAAACAATCCACAAGTAATCAACACAACTCCAGTCCGTCAGTTTTCTTTTATAACTTGTGAAGTGTGAAGCTGCTTTTGTAATAAACAAATATAGAATTAAGACTTTTTTTTACATTTTAACTGTTGCTTCCAGCTAAAATATGAGTCCTCTATCCATAATATTGCTTTCTCCAATGAAAAAGTTGTCTTGTCTGAATCAGGAGTGCCATTAAACAAAAATAGTCCAAAACAGTTTTACAGGGTGAAGGATAATACTGGAGGAAGCGTTATTATGGAATATGGACTGGTATTTTGAGCATTATGATTAGGGCTGGGTATCGTTCAAAAATGTTTGATATCGATGCCAATACCGATACCTTGACTTTGATTCTAGTTCCTGAACGATACTTTTTTCGATACCAATTTTCTGAAATCAGTTTTAACAAAATTACATTATCTCAAAATAATTTTTTTTTTTCAGATTACTGACGTTTATACAGATTCAAAGACTCCTGAGCCCAAAGGAACAAAATATATCCAACACAATAAATCAGTAAAAATCATTGTAATAAAGCTCAAAAAAATTTCAGTTTACACATCTGTTAGGCTACATTTACACTAGTGCATGTTCATTTTAAAATGCATACCTCAGACAGAATCATAATTCATTTTCCACTAATTTATTGACAAGCACTAGCACCTTCCAGCGCTGTCTGCCGGTATGTATAACATTATATGCCTTCTCTTCTGCAATCGCTGTTCTGACTCAGAGGACATAGGTGTAAAAGTCGCACACCTAGTGCTGCAGGCTTATTGGCACACTGACATTGACGAGATTAACCCCTTAGGTATCGAAGTTTGGTACCGGACGACAAGAGGTTTTTCGATACTTAATGGTATAGAAGCATTTCGGTCGGTGCCTAAAAAGTATTGACCTCGATACCCAGCCCTAATTATGATGGATTTGTTTCTTACAAACATGCAGCGTTTAATTGTACAAGACATTCATTAATGGACTGGAGTCGTGTGGGTGATGGCACCCATTCACTACAGAGGATCCACTGCTGAGCAAATGATGTAATGCTATATTTCTCCAAATCTACAATGGAAAAAAAAAACTCATCTACATCTTTGATGCACTGAGGGTAAGTAAATTTTCAGCAAATTTGTATTTTTGGGTAAACTTTTACTTTAAAATTATACTACAGATTTAACTCTCACTGAGTTAATTACTCTCTGTTTACTTTACTTTGCTCTCTGTCATAGAGTGGAGGTGCCATTCTCACAGCTTTGTCTCAGACTGGCTCTCTGTTCAAGCCACGGTCTGCTTACCTTCCCAGTGAGCTACTAGGAGAGGTCAGCCGCCCTCACGCACAAACCAACCACATTATGCCTGTTTTCATTAATACACAGAGTAAATGAGTTAACAGAGTTTAGTTTTTCATTTTACATCGACAATAGACTTTCAATTTCAATTAGCAAAATAAAGCAAAATGAATATTTTGCACTATATTTCTTTCTTTCTCTCATTTTGTGTATACCTTCTGTCTTTCAGGAGGGGTTTGATGATATGGAACCTTTTGTGCCAGTTTCTGTGTCCAACTATGATGAGAAAGAGTTTGAGAGCTGTTATCTGTACTATTTCGACCGCAACTGGCTGCAGCATCCACACAGTAAGTTGTGTATTTATGTGCCTAGAGTCTGAGTAGTGGAAATAGAGAGGTGTGTAAAGAGAATAATGAGGCCATATAAAATGTAGGAAGTTGTGAATAAATAAAAAATAAGTGAATAACAGTAAATAAAATGCTATAGCAGTACAGTACTACAAATAGTAGAAAAAAATATTTTCAGCATAATATTGTAGACATTTATAATATGCATTCTTCACAGTATAAATTAGGTTTTTAAACAGGAAAATACAGTAATGATTTAAAAATTTTAGGATGGGCAGTGCCTCACATGAGGATGATTAAATTTGGAGGTCTATAGTATCTGAAAAATTGAAAACCCATGATCTAAATGAGTAATATTTAACAAGCTTTATAGCTGTTTTTTTATCCACATGACACAAAATGCCTTTATAAAACTGATGGTTCTACTTCTAAATTCTAACTAAGCAAGCCAAGTTTGAGTGTTCACACTTGAAGGCAGACCTTTTTTATGCATGTATTACTTAAATACCAGTTTTTATTATTTGTCATCTTTTATCAACAGGTCAATCTGAAGAAGGAAAGAAAGAGCTTATCTTTCTCAGCAACAAAAACCCATCCATCCTGGAACGATTGTGTGCCTTCTTGTAATGCACATTTGCTTACTCTTGCAACTGTATATCATGTGAATTCAATAAATGTATAAGCATGCAACATTTTTCATAATAAAATTATTTGGAAAAAAACTTGGAAATTGTCTACTGCCTTTTTGTAGGTATGTTTTTTATTTTTGAACTTGATTAATAAAACTTTATTTTATTTTATTTTTTTTTTTTTTAAAGAGAAATTGTTGTTGAACGTCACATGGTGAATAACGTGGTCATGTGATCACAGTCTAACCCGGAACTCAGTCGCATGGTGCATGATTGGCTGTTTACATCCCAAAAGCTGTGCTGAAGACGACTATGGTTCTTTTAACAACATTTAGAGGACAGTAATGATATTAATATTTCTGTAGGCATCGGATAAACGTTATATACACAGAAGCGTTTCTTGACAGCACGTCATTTACACGCAACAAGAATCTCCACTGCATCTCATCGACAAAATGCGAGAAACAGTTATTTTCATTCTGCTGACTGGAGTAATAACTATGACAAGAGGTGTGTTTATGAAGTAAACCTTTAGATAAATTAGATTAGATTAGATAAATAACATACGAAATATGTTTATCTGCTGTTTTATTTGTATCTGTCTGCTTGTTTGTGTTGTTTCGGTTCATATGTCCAGCTGACGACTGTCAAGCAGTGAACTTCGGTCACGGTTCGGTTGTGTGCGTGTGCAATGCGACATACTGCGACTCGGTGGGGCGGATTGTGTTGCCAGGGCCCGGTCAGTTCTTGTCATATGTCAGCAGTAAAACTGGCAGCAGACTTGTGAGGAGTCAAGGCCAGTTTCAAAAGAACAGCACAGGTGCAGGTGAGTGTCTTGAAAAGGACAATGTGCAGCTAATACCAATATGTCTCTTAAAGTCTTAAAGAGTTGGTTCACCCCAAAATAAAAATGTCATCATTTACTCACAATCATGAGTCATGTTAATGCAAAATCTTAGAACTTTGACTTTTCAGCTTTTTCATCACAAATTAAGACATTTTTATTACATCCATTAAAAGTCTGCACAACCAAACTTTAATTATGCATCAGAAAGTACTAAAGAAAAGTCCAAAACCATATGAATAAATCGATCTTGAGCTCATATGCTTTCTATACAGCAAAAGATTGTGGAAAAAAAGGATGGCAGTTTCAAAAAATAAAAATAACAATTAAGCAGTTAAAACTGTTTTCAACATTGATAATGCAAAGCATTATTTGTAATTAAGCACCAATATCAACTGATAACATTTGAGTACTAAATCTTAGATGATTAGAATGATTTCTGAAGGATCATGTGGCACTGAAGACTGGAGTAAAAATAAGCTTAGCCATACAGGAATAACTTACATTTTAAAATATATTAAATTAGAAAACAGTTATTTTAAATTGTAATATTATTTCACAATATTAATGTTTTTATTTTTTTGATACAGCGTTAGTAAGCATGAGACTTCTTTCAAAAACATTAAAAAGCTTAATTATTACATTAAGCTAATGTACATTATATCCGTTTTATTTAAGCATCGTATCGCAGTTGTTTGTCATTTTATCCTTTTAAGGAAAGTGGGAAGAACCACTACAGAAGAAGTAGAGAAAGTAGTACACTACCAGTAAACAGTTTTTGAACAGTAAGATTTGCAATGTGTTTTAAAGAATTTTCTTCTGCTCACCAAGCCTGCATTAATTTGTTCCAAAGTACAGCCAAAAAAAAAAAAACATAACATTTTGAAATATTTGTACTATTTAAAATAATTATTTTTTTATTTGAATATATTTTAAAATGTAATTTATTTTTATAATTTCAAAGCTGAATTTTAGCATCTTTACTCCAGTCACATGATCCTTCATAAATCATTCTGATTTGCTGCTCAAAAAACATTTATAATTATTATTATTATGTTGAAAACAGCATAATAGCTGAGTAGAATTTCCTTGATGATTAGAAAGATCAGAAGAACAGCATTGGTCTGAAATAGAAACCTTTTGTAACATAATAAATGTTACGTATGTGTATGTGTGGTAGGTGTATAATGTTACAAAAGCTTGAACAGCAAATGAGCATATTAGAATGATTTCTGGAGGATCATGTGACACTGAAGACTGAAGTATTAATGCTGAAAATTTAGCTTTAAAATCACAGAAATAAATTATATTTTAAAATGTATTTAAATAGAAAACTGTTATTTTAAATGGTTAAAATATGTAAAAGTGTACTGTTTTGCTGTATTTTGCAACAAATAAATGCAGGCTTGGTGAGCAGAAGAGAGTTATTTAAAAAAACAAAATCTTACTGTTCAGAAACTTTTGACTGGTAATGTATATTAAATTGGAAAACAGTTATTTTACATTGCAATATTGTTTTCACCATATTACTGTTTTTACTTTTTGGATGAAGCTTTACTGAGCATGAGACTTATTTCTAAAACATTAAAAAAGCTTAATTATTTTGAATTTTTGACTGCTAATGTTCAGTATATAATTTTATTTAGGCAACATATCACAATAGTATAATTTTACATTTGGTCATTTTGTCCTTTTAAGGAAAAGGAAAAAAGTAGAAAATAAGTATTATATCCATTTAAACCCCCTGAACCCCTCTCTTTTTTTATCTCCTCAATCTCAGCTCTTAGAATTACTCTGAATCCCAGTCAGAAGTATCAGCGCATTAAAGGATTCGGGGGAGCCATGACAGATGCGGCAGCCATGAATATTCAGTCTCTGTCCTCTGGAGCTCAGGACCAGCTGCTCAGACAGTACTTCTCCCCAGATGGTGAGGCGGACAGAGATTTAGAAAGGGAAAAGAAAATAGCTTTAGTGTTCTGAGTTCTGAATAGTCCACATCTCTGTCTGTCACAGGTATAGAGTACCGTTTTGTTAGAGTGCCGATGGCCAGTTGTGATTTCTCAACTCGCCTCTACACATACGCTGACACTCCAGGAGACTACGATCTCAAGAACTTCACACTGGCTAAGGAGGATGTTCACATGAAGGTATCATACACAAACAAAATCACACTATCACAGTTGCAGGTGTACTATATTAAAGGGACAGTTCACCCAAAAATAAAAATTGAAGCTCAGTAGGTGGCAGCAAGTCCCTGTCATTAATGAGTTGATTTGTTGAATCATCTATTTAAATGATTCATTCAAAACTGCTGATGAATTCGGAAATAAAGCAAGTGAAGTCTTTATGAATTGTTATTGAATCATTCACTCAACTGATTCTTTCAAAAACAAATTGATTCATTAATGAACATCACTGTGACATGCTGCATTTTTTTAGCTTTGTTTGGAGCTCAGATTTTGCACTTTTGAAAAACCTACTTTTGTGAAGTAGTCCTAGGTTTTCGGAACCAAACCAGTGCAAGAAGATTCTCTGGAGAGTAAATATCAATAATTATCAGAATAAGCTGAACTTTTGACTCTCTGTCACAAAGGGCCACCAAAACTTTTGAAAGGGGCAGGGCTGCCTTTACTAAAACGGCTATAACTTTTGAACGGAATGAGATATCTTCGCCAAACTCAAAACACTTATGTAACAGCTTAATCCGAGATCACATAAAAAAAGTCTCAGAGCTTAGCCACTTGGTGGTGCTATAAACAGCAACTGTTTGTCCTGTCGCTGTAAAAATTAGTTCATACGCTCTTGATCCAAAATGCCACAAATGGCTCTTTAAAAATAAGGATGTCCTATTAAAATACGGACATTTGCGTATCTCAAAAAACATGAACTTTAAACAGCTATTAGACAAGGTTAACAGGTCGACCGAACAAAACTCGGCAGGCCTGTTTGACTCACGGCCCTAAAAGTCTGTGAGAAATTTGAAAGAAATCGGCCACTGGGGGGCAATATCGCATTTTTCAAGGGCCCTTTTTCAAGGGGGGTGTGTGCTTTTATCCAGACATACACATGATATTCATATCATACGATAAACCTTCTCATTCTGGACAACTTTGCCTCTAGAACTACTGCTGTCAAGCCAACCATTTGTTAAAGGATTGAGAAAATGTAAAATTCCTACTTTTGCAAACTAGCTGTAGGTTTTTTGCTCAATCTAGGAAAAACCACTGCAGTGTAATTCTCTGGACTCTTAAGGTCAGTAACTATGAAATTTACCCTTTGGGAAGCTATAACAGGGTCGTTTAGAAAAGGGGCCTGTCCAAATATACCCAAAAGCCTATAAAGCCTAATTGAAAGCTCAAAACTTCACGAAACCTGGTGAGCACATGCAACCGGTGATTCTAACCAAGCATGCAAAGTTTTAGGTAGATCAGACCACAGCCACCACTATAACAGGCATAAATGTTAGAAAACTTCATATTTTTTTGATTTCCCAAAATGCTGTTTTTAATCATTGATTTAGGTGGTTACAGGCTTACTAAATAATATGTAATGTCTTTTGCACATGTGATTAAATGCCTTAAGTGCTCAAACCCCAGTAATCGCTGCTTGCAGCTACATTTCTGTTTGTTTTTTGCGAAGTGAGCAGCATACTCAATATCTGCTAACACATTGTTAAAACAACATTTTTGTAGACAATGCATTTTGCACACCCTCAATCACAATGCCCCAGATGTCATATTCTGATTCATGTCATCTTTCTCTCCCAGATTCCCCTGCTGCAGCGGGCACAGGCTCTCTCTGCTCAACCACTCAATCTATTTGCCAGTGCCTGGAGTGCCCCCGCCTGGCTGAAGACCAATGGTGCACTGACTGGGAAAGGCTCCCTCAAAGGCAAGCCAGGAGGCAGAGAGCATAAGACCTGGGCTCAGTACTATATCAGGTGCATGAAGAAACCTAAAACTGCATTTAAATACAAATATATAAACTAAACAGACTATAATATATTTTCATAATGGTAACATTTTCAGCCATTTTAATAATGACTTTTACCTGTCCTTTTCAGGTTTCTAGAGGAGTATCAGAAATATAATCTTTCTTTCTGGGGCTTGACGTCAGGAAACGAGCCCACTGCAGGTGAAATGACAAATTACAGTTTTCAGGCTTTGGGTTTTACTCCGGAGACACAGCGAGACTGGATTGCCCTGGATTTGGGTCCAGGACTCCATTCCTCATCCTTTTCACAGACCCGCCTTATGATCCTTGATGACAACCGAATTCTGCTTCCACACTGGGCCAAAGTGGTAAGTGAGGAGAGGTGGATGTTCATGAAGATGAAGGTGGTGTCAAAACTCATTCATCTCTGTCTCTCCACCTCTCATCCTTGTCATAGGTTCTGAGTGACATACAAGCGGCACGTTATGTACACGGGATTGGTTTTCACTGGTATTTGAACAAAATTGCACCAGCTGACATCACCCTGACAGCTACACACCACCTCTACCCAGAATACTTCCTGTTTGGAACCGAGGCTTGTGCTGGGTGGAATCCGCTGGATCGCGGGGTGCGTCTGGGCAGCTGGGACAGAGCAGAAGACTATGCACATGACATCATACAGGTACTTGATAATGAGCTAAACACTATTTGGAATATAAATAGAAATTATTATTTACTGTATGTAATAACAGTATATGTTATAAGCATAATGTTTAAAAAGATTTTAAAGAGAGTTCACCCAAAAATGATGTTGTTTCAAACCCGTAAGACCTTCGTTCATTTGCGGAACACAAATTAAGATATTTTTGATGAAATCCGAGAACCACCATGTTCAAGGCCCAGAAAGGTAGTAACGACATCAATAAAATAGTCCATGTGACATCAGTGGTGTAACCGTAATTTTTGAATGAAAAAGATGAACGAAGGACTTATGGGTTTGTAATGACATGAGGGTGAGTAATTAATGACACAGCTGTCGTTCTTGGGTGAACTATCCCTTTAAGGGATAATGTACATCCAGCTGTATATCATCACATAATAAACCTTGACAAGGTGATCTTGTGTCACCCTGAAGGGGTTTATTTTGCAATAACACTGAGGTGGATGTACATTATCCCACTTATTACACAGGTACTTCCCACATAAGTAAATATTTGCACCAAAATATTCATTGGAGTTAAAATATTTTATTAGCTTGCTTACGCAGTGCTTCCGTAAAGAGAATAGTTGGAAGTGTCGTGGCTTTTTGCCAAAACAAATGAACAAGTTCAACCTAGATGAACATTTAAGTGATAAGGTACAGTCATAACACTTATTACACAGCTTTTCTCCTCATAAATAATTATGGGGACAAGAGATATTGATCTGTAACTCTTTTAAAATCTTATCTTTAGTTTATTATGTTATAATACCTTAAAGTGTACTAAATAGTCCTAGCAAAAAGATGAACACAGCAACAGTATTAAAGTAATGTTAATACAAAAGTCTTCCGATTTCATTTCAATACAGTCGATAACTATAACAGAAATGCAGCTGTGTTAATGTGAAACGAGAGAGTAAATCTATAGCCCGTTTCACACATACAGTCTCACACATTACTGGTTTAAGGGTTTAGATTCAGAAGGAAATTATACATATTAAATGTACATTAGTGTTTTTATTATTATTTAATGAAGACTTACATGTGGAGTTTATTCATATTTAATGTTATTTATAAAT
Source organism: Labeo catla (assembly GCA_012976165.1). Classification (NCBI taxonomy): domain Eukaryota; kingdom Metazoa; phylum Chordata; class Actinopteri; order Cypriniformes; family Cyprinidae; genus Labeo; species Labeo catla. The sequence continues at coordinate 46,255 of VONZ01001284.1, read as the reverse complement.
ATTTAACATTATTAATTCAGTATTTATTTAATATTTAATTATATATAAGCCTTTTCCCTTCATAAGTCTTGTGTTTCCCCTAGAAAGAAGTAGAAATTATATTTTTAGAACATTTTTCAGGCAAAATTTTGTGGGAATGCACTGCCACTAATATACAAAGTGGTTGCAATATAATATATAGAAAACGTTTTATGTATTAATTTAAAAAATACCATATACAGTAAGAGTTTTAATGTTTTTTTAAAGAAGTTTCTTCTGCTCACCAAGCCTGCATTTATTTGATCCAAAGTACAGCATAAACAGTGATAATGTGAAATATTTTTACTATTTAAAATAACTGCTCACACTGGACAAAACGCAAAACGCCTCAGATTCGATTGTGAGCCTGTTGAAATTTTCGGGTATTTTGGATATTTTGAAAAACCTACTTTTGTGAATTAGTCCCAGGTTTTTAACCTGTTTAGAATCAAACCAGTGCAGAAAGATTCTCCGGAGAATGAATATCAATAATTGTCAAAAAAAAAAAAAAAGGTTGAACTTTTGACTCTCCGTCGCAAAGCAATGCCAAAACGTTCCACAGGGACAGGGGCACTTTTAGTAAAATTCCTGTAACTCCTGAATGGAATGAGATATCTTCACCAAACTTGGAACACTTATGTAAGAGCTCAATCTGAGGTCACAGGACAAAAATCACGAAACTTGGCCACTTGATGGCGCTATACGAGGGGGAAAAATATAGAAATGGCTATAACTGCGCAACCATTCGTCCTATCAACATGAAAATATGTGCGAACAGTCTTTGTCTAAAGTGCAAGAGGTGTCTAAATTAATACTTTTACCTAGCAAGGATGCTTTAAATTGATCAAAATGATAATAAAGACATTTATAATATTACTAAATTCTATTTCAGATAAATGTTTTTCTTCTGAACTTTCTAATTATCAAAAAAAACCTGAAAACATTCTACTCTTTCAACATAATAATAATAAATGTTTTTTCAGCAAATCAGAATATTAGAATGATTTCTGAAGGATAGTGTGACTGGAGTAATGATGCTAAAAATTCAGTGTTGAAATCACAAGAATAGCATAAATATATTTCAAAATGTTTTTAAATAGTAAAAATATTTCAAAATTTTACTGCTTTTGCTGTACTTTGGATCAAATAAATCCTGGCTTGTTAAGCAGAAGAGACTTCTTTTAAAACATTAAAAAACTTTTGACTGATACTGTAATGTACCTTCATTTTCTGCAACTTTCTCTTTATTTAGGACCTGAATAACTATGTGACAGGCTGGACAGACTGGAACTTGGCCCTTAATCAGGATGGAGGGCCAAACTGGGTAAAGAATTTTGTGGACAGCACCATTATTGTGGACTCAAGTAAAGACATCTTCTACAAGCAGCCCACCTTCTACAGCATGGCCCACTTCAGGTAAGACGCATTCAAGGTTCAAGGCACCATTAACAGTGACAGGATTCAGCTCTTGCACAGAAATGGTTTCTAAATGCATAAATTTTGCTATTAAATATCCACCTTTTTCTGCCCATAAGAGCGGACGCGGCCATTTGTAAATTTTATGGGTCTGGCTTCCGGTCTCATCCATGTCCAGCTGTACAAAACTGTACAAACAAAAGCTTGTGTTACAGCTTAATATTACATTTTGATGTATCCTACTGTAATCTTTTATCATATTATCTTAATTATGAACACTGTTTGTAGTGCAAACACTTACTCTTTACTGCACGTTGTTATTTTTCTTATTTCCCTATAGCGGATAATGAACCAGAAGTCTCACCCATAGACTTACATATTGTATATGTTTACCACTAAACACCTATCACTGTAATTTAATTGTAAGCAAGTATGCACTTTGCTTTTTTCCAATCATACTTGTGTTCCTGGGTCAACTGTGTCATAGCTTCCACCTGAGAAACTTTTTTTGTACCTTTAAACTGACAGCAAGTTTCTGTGGGAGGAGTCACAGAGAGTGGGCGTGTCCTTCAGTCAGCAGACCAGCCTGGAAGTTTCTGCCTATATCAGATCTGATGCCTCAGCAGTGTTAATCATTCTAAACAGGTGAAAGAATGTTGTCATTTATGCTCAGATGGTGTTGTTACATAAGTTCAGGTGTATATAACATGTTACGAAATTGCAGGTCTGATGAAGAGGTGCAGTTTGAAGTTTGGGATCAAACACTGGGCTTCTTGCCAGGAAGTGCTCAACCTCACTCTATCCTCACACTACTGTGGAGCAGACACTGAACGGCTGTACCAAACACCGGATGTCAACAAGCCACACGTGCACCTTAATGACTAACTCAAATCATTTCAGTCAAGCTTGAGCCAGTAACATTTCAAATGACTGCAGCAACCACGATTACAAAGACATCTTTTCACTTGACTCAAGAGTGGGTTATAATCTGTGCCTTAAGGCAAGCTGTTTTGATTCTCACTAGGATTTAAAAGTCAAAAAATGATTTATGGAACAATTCTCAATTTTAAAGGCAAGAAAAATCACAGTCGTGTTTTAACAAGTAAAGCTAACATTCCTGGAAAAACTTGATGCATTAAATTCCTCGCACTGAACACTCTAAGAATTAAAAGGAAACAATAAATGCAACTTTTCACAAACATCTCTTCTGAGAATGCATATTTATGTCAACAAAACTCAATTGGAAGGTCTGAATGCATTTGTTGTTCGGCCGTATCATAAGATCGACATGTTTCCTGGTTTTTATTCAGTTTTATTATTAATACATCATGGTCATACACATCATATAATATATATTTATATACTTTAATATTTAGCAATTCATCGTCATTGTCATCAATGTTTTTTTTGCCTTCCTTAAATGAGTTTTCCAACTAAAATTATTTACATTAGAAGAAACTGTAATAGAAATGAGAGTGAAAAGAACAAAATCAAATTAAACTGAATGACATTGATGGGTTTGTGATATATACACACCAGAGTTGGAATCAAAAAAGGAGCGAGAGACAAAACTTCATGATCTCCTGGACAAAAGGGATGTGAGAACAACAAAAGGCCTGGGAGAGTAGAGCAACGTTCATAAACCGCAAAGACACGGCACCCCATCCCAATGACAATTCACATTGAACGACAAAAGGCGCTATCCGGGGAGTACAGCCCGTCTCTGGGAAACTGAATGCTGCACCATCTAAATGTGGGTTGGGAGTTGTGCTGCTATAGCAACAATATGTGCCCGACCCTACTCACCCTCTGTTTGTTGTTTGTTCACTCGGGTTGAAATAAGGGAAAGGTAAACTATGCGAAATTCAGTTTGGAGCGGATCTGAGAGACACAGAAACATTAGGATAGACAACCGAGAAGAACTGTGTTAGAGAACACAAGTAAACAAACCGTAGTAAAAATACACCAGCGTAGTGGGATGAACACAAACAGACAAAAAAAAAACAAAAACAAAAAAAAAGGAAAGAGAGACAAACAAGCTTGGGTTAAGACAGAGCTCGGATGAGACGGGCGGACGTGCGTGCGTGTGTTTCAGAAGGACCATCTCTCCGGTGTGCGAGGATCAGTGTTTAGGGAGGAAGGCTCTGCTGAGGACTGAGTGCTGCTGTCATCCCCATTCAGGCTCTTCCTGCACACAGGACACGTGTCGTGCTTCAGGGAGGAAGAAGAGAGAAAGGTACGTCAGTGACGATTCATGACCTTGAAAATATAGTGTGTTGAAAATTCTGTCAATTACTCACTCTTGTCGTTCCAAACATGTAAGATTTTTGTTCATCTTCGGAACACAAGATATTTTTGATGAAATGTGAACGTTTTCTGATCCTGCATTGACAGCACTGACATGTTCAAGGCCCTGAAAGCTAGTAAGGACATTGTTATAGTCCATGTAACATCAGGGGTTCAACCTTAATTTTATAAATCTGGAATCAAATCAGGATCAATAATGACTTAATTCAACACTTTCTTTTCTTCTATGTCAGTCTTTGACATGCGTTCGTCTATGCAGGGTCAGAAAGCTTTCATTTTTGCTCTGAATATGAACGGTCTTACTGGTTTGTAATTAATGACAGATTTTTCATTTTTGGGTGAGCTAATGCTAGGTTCCACTGAAATTGAACCTAATACGTGACTAAAAATTGAGCATGACTGAATCTAATAAGCACTAAAATACAAAATTTCCAGTTCTGAACAAAATGTGTTTACTGTCTGCTGTCTTGGTATCAGTAAACTCATAACAGTAAACTCTGGGATTCTATTATCCACTAAGGAAACTTATAGTACATTTATGGCCAAAACTATCTGGAGCTTATCTGGAACACACCTACACCATCAGTAAATATTTTCCAGATAATATTTACTTAATTGCAATTTGTTTTAAAACAATAATAAAAAATATCACACTTAGACTACTGTTCAAAAGTCTGAGGGGAGTATTTTTAATATACACTACTAGTCATAAGCTTTTGAACAGCAAGATTTTTGTATTTTAAAGAAGTTTCTTCTGCTCACCAAGCCTGCATTTATTTGATCCAAAGTACAGCAAAAACAGTAAAATTCTAAGATATTTTTACTATTTAAAATAACTGTTTTCTATTTAAATATATTTTAAAATGTAATTTATTCCTGTGATTTCACAGCTAAATTTTCAGCATCATTACTCCAGTCTTCAGTGTCACATGATCCTTCAGAAATCGTTCTAATATGCTGATTTGCTGTTCAAGAAACATTTATTAATGTTAGCATTATCAATATTTAAAACAGGTGAGTACATATTTTTCAGGATTCTTTAATGAATACAAAGATCCAAAGATCAGCATTTATCTGAAACAATAAGTTTTTGTAACATTATACACTATACCATTCAAAAGCTTGGAGTCAGTATATTTATTTGTTTAAATATACATATGAAAGAAATTACAGAAATTAATACTTTTATTTAGCAAGGACATTTTAAATTGATCTAAAGTGATGATAAAGACATTTATAATGTTACAAAATATCTATTCATCAAATAAACCTAAAAAAATATACTCATCTGTTTTCAACATAATAATAATAATAATAATAATAATAACAATAATAATATATTTTTTCTGAGCAGCAAATCAGTATATTAGAATGATTTCTGAAGAATCATGTGACTGGAGTAATGATGCTAAAAATTCAGCTTTGAAATCACAGGAATAAATTACATTTTAAAATATATTCAAAAATAATAATAGAAAATTTTACAGTTTTATATTACAGCTTAATTTAATTTTACTGTTGTACTCCGGACCAAAAATTAAAAATCTTACTGTCCAAAACCAAAAACCTCTGACTGGTAGTGTAGTGTGTATGTATATGTTTTACAATTAAAAATAAATACTATTCTTTTGAACTTTCTATTCATCAAAGAATTCTGAAAAATGTATCACAGTTTCCACAAAATATTAATCAGCACAACTGTTTCCAATACTGATAATAAATCAGAAAATCAGAATGATTTCTGAAGGATCATGTGACACTGAAGACTGGAGTAATAATGCTGAAAATTCAGCTATGTTATCACAAAAAAATAAAAAAATAAATAAATACAGCATTGGTCAGAGTTCTTTATAAAAAAACAAAAACAAAAACAAAAAAAAAACCCATCTGAACAGTAGTCAACATTGTATAAATCTGGAAAATACTCAAATGCCTATAAGGAAGACTATCGAGTGTATCATCCTTTTTTGGCATTCATGGCATTCAAAATGAAATAAACAACCCTGGTCTAGCCAAACTACTACTTTGGTCACATTTTGTTACTTCCATCCGTGTCATTTCATAGTTTTAATGTCTTTGCTACAATGCAAAACACATGGATACTGCCGAGTCAATAAAATGTGTTTGAAAAGACTGTTTGCACTAAAAATGTTCCAGATGTTTTAACATGTATAATTTTGAACTGCAACATCAATATTTTAATTATAATTATCAGATGTTTGTACACAAATAAGATTAAATGCTTTTCCAGAATGCTCTGTGCATACTAGACATCTATTAATATTTCCATTACCGTTCATCATTTTTTCTTACTTCAATAGCTTCTCATAACTAAATGCGCTCATGACCTTTTTCCTATGTCTTTTCCCTATTCTCTCCCTTTAGTCTGGTTCCTTCCTCCCTATTGTTCCTCTCACCAGTTCAAGCCAGGGCACGATGCAGTCACTATGGAAGATGTGGTTACAGGGCAGCTGCCTGACCGGCTCTCCGACCGTGTAGTCTTCCTTACATACAGGGCACTCCATATTGCAGTCTAGGAAAAGCAAAGATAGAGAGACAACGTGCAGGGGGTGAGAATAATGAGATTTCAGTAGACGAGCGTTGCCTTAAATAGGAATTATAATTCATCACCACACAAGACTCATACTGGTAGGTCAATGACCCCCACTGAGTCTGAGAACCTTAAATCATCACTAAAATGACACACTGTGCCTCTGCCAGACCAGAAGAGAAAAACAACAAGAGGTTCAAAGAAAAAGAGAAGAGAGAGGACAGACTAACCAGTGTGTTCCTGAGTGATGATAACAGTGGGGAGGGAGGAAATTTTCTCTTTCTCAGCAGGAGGAGGACCCGTGTTCTCAAACTGACCCAATAACTATGTGAGAGGAAAAACACATGATCAGCTTGTTTGCACAGAGCCGCGGATCAGGTACCGTGCACGCACAGCCCCTGCTCAGCTACCTGTGTGATGACTGCATCCAGACCCCCCTGTCCCCAGGCGTAGTCCCCAGGGTTTGAGTGCAGCATGCCCGTCCTAACACACACAGACACACAAACACCAAAATGACCAGCTCTTGTAATTTATAACTCATAACTTAAATGACTACTTAGATAAAATGAATCAAACTGATAAATTAGTGCTGTCACAATTAGAGCATTAATGCAGGTGAGTAGTTCACTTCCAGAACAACAATTGTCATCCAGCATGTTCATGCCTTTCTTTCTTCAGTTATAAAGAAATTATGTTTTTGAGGAAAACATTTTAGGAATTATCTCCATTTGGCGGACGTCAACGGTGCTCATTTGAACGTCCAAAATGCAGTTTAAATGCAGCTTCAAAGATCTCTAAACGATCCCAGTCGAGGAATAAGGGTCTTATCTAGTGAAACGATCAGCCATTGTCTACAAAAAATCTACTTTAGAACCTCAAATGCTTGTCTTGTGTTGCTCTGCATTGCGCATACGTAGTATGTGTAATCTGGGTCAATACAGTTAGGGTATGTTGAAAAACCTATGGTTAAATCAACATTAAAATCATCCTACATCGCTGCAGAGGTACGACCCAGTGTTTACAAAGTGAACACGCAAAAAAAGTCAAACGCCCTTCACAAAAAAAAGGTAAAACAGTGATGTAGGATGACTTTGAAGTTGGCAGAGACAATGAGATTTTCAATGAGATTTTTTCGACCTACCCTAAGTGTACTGACTCGGATAACACAGAGTTCACATGTGGGTCGCAGAGTATAGACAAGACGAGTGTTTGAGGTTAAAAAGTACATAAATTGTACTTTTTTTGAAAAATAACCAATCGTTTCACTAGATAAGACCCTTCTTTCTCAGCTGCATTTTGAAGCTGCACTGAAACTGTATTTTGGAAGTTTAAACTCACAGGCACCGTTGAAATCCACTATATGGAGAAAAATTCTGGAATGTTTTCCTCAAGAATCAATTTCTTTACAACTGAAGAAAGAAAGACAAGAACATATTGGACATCAAGGTGGTGAGTAAATTATCTGTGAATTTTTGTTCTTGAAGTGAACTTCTCTTTTAAGTTTACTCAAATTAAAAGTTGTAATTTTTTAAAAAGTCTAATAAATGTTAAAATTGTTAGCTCTCAATTATACTGTAATGTTGAATAGCTATCGTCACTGGTCAATTTCCTAGAGACATCAGTAATATTGGTATCTGTGATAGATGCCTAAAAAAAATTACAAATGAAGAGTTCATTTGCAAAATCCGATAACACATTCCAAGTAATATCAATCAAACTGCAGTTAGAGGTTGTTTTGATTAAGTAATAACTTAAATACAGGTAATTTACTAAATTAAAGTTCATTGACAGTATGTTTTTTTTACACATTAAAAGTTTGTTTTTTAGCAAAAGCAGATAATTCCAAGAGTCATTTTTTTGGCAAAAGCAGATAGATCCACATTTCATGTTTTAGAGTTTAAAACTTCCTTTTATGCACTGAAGATGATATCACAGGTTCAAGTTCATGTAAATTATCCGTCCTTGATCACTTTTAGAACTCCTCTCAACTAGCATGTCTTTTCAAAGTGAAAATAGCCTTGTCACCTAATCTGAATACAGCGCACTGATTCACTAAATTTTGACCTCTGTTCACAAACAAGAAGGGCGCCTGTCAGCTTCTGCAGTAAAATGTGAACTTGTGATCCTTGGAAGTGGACAATACCGCCTTTTTGACAAAATGTGTTTAGGGTTCAGATCATGCTATATGTGGAGAACAATGCATGGCAATCAGCTCGTTTTTTTTTAAGTGGCGTTTATCGGTTTTTGCAAATAAACTCATAAAATATACTGTCTTTATGTTGTTTGTAAATTAATTTGAGGACTGAATGTGAAATTACTGCAATATAAAAGTATATTTAAAAACTTTAATGTTAGGTGGGATTAATCATAATTAATTTCAGAAAAAAAAATGTGTAATTAATTAGTCAAATTGTTTTTTTTAATCAATTGACAGCACTAATATTAAACATATAAATACATGTACTGACTGCCCAAATTACGTAGTTGCAAAATACTGTGAGTGAAAATGGTTTCTTTACCATGATAGTGGAGGGGAGCCTGGTACTCCTGAATTTGCAAAAAGGCCTGCGAGAAACTGCTGTACTATTCTAGAAGGAGAAAAGAGACATTAGACATTAGTGAGGAACTGATATTGGTGTGGGGGAATTCTGCCAACTTCCTTAATTTTTTTTTATGACATTTCATGAACTGTTTTAATCAGTCATCTGACCCACATGAAGTACATGTAAATATTGCCAGTAACTTCAAGACTGCAGATTATTTTGTTCTCCAAATTTTTTCATGGAACAAAACTGTTGAACACATTGTACTTGTTAAAAACAACAGTCTTACTCATGTTACAAAGACAGAAAAAGAACCATTTATTATGCCTATTAATGCCTATATTCAGTTTGTCAAGTTTACATCATTGGTTTTGAAGAAAGCTAAATGTCCTGTCATTTAGAAATACACAATATCAAATGGCCTATTCACACCAACTATAAATTTTAAAGGGATAGTTCACCCAAAAATGAAAATTCTGTTATTAATTCCTCACCTTAATGTTGTTTCAAACCCGTAAAACCTTCATTCATCTTCAGAACACAAACTGAGATATTTTGGATGAAATCTGAAAACTTTCTGACCCTGCATAGACAGCAATGCAACTTACATGTTCAAGGCCCAGAAAGGTAGTAAGCACATTGTTAAAATAGTCCTTGTGACATCAGTGGTTCAACCATAATCATATGAAGCTACGAGAACTTTATTCAACAATTTCTTCTCTTCCCTGTCCATCTTCGATTCATAAGAGTACCACGATGTTCTGACGTAGAACCCAGAAATGGTTAAATAAAGTCAATATTTTGGTTTCTTTGCACATAAAACGTATTTTTGTAGCTTCATAAAATTACAGTCGAAGCACTGATGTCACATGGACTATTTTAACAATGTCCTTACTGCCTTTTTGGGCCTTGAACGTGTCAGTTGCATTTCTGTGTATGCAGTAGGGCTGGGCGATATATATAAAAATTTGATATCTCGATATTGTCAAAATTTTTACAATATTCAATATATACCTCGATATGTTTGCATTTGCTTTTAAATAATAAAAAAAACACGTTTTTCTTTTGCCCCATTAAAAAAACAAAACAAAAACAATTTAGATAGAACAGCTATTGTTACAAAGTAAATACAAAATGTTGAGTGCAATAACATTTATAAATTATCTCTCGCACTCTCTCTGTCTATATTATGAAAACTGGTAAAACAAATGAACAGTGAAATTCCTAATAGTAATGCCAAATAGCCTATGTTTCTCTATTCAAACAACAGCGGTTGAGTAATGTTAGCCTAAGTGCATTTATTCAGCGATCACAGATGCAAACAATACTGTCGAGGTCTAATGACAGAACATAGACTGGTTGAGTGACGCTTTCATTTTGATCGCTAAACTCCAGCTTAATTGTCTGACTGTGTTTTCAGATCATCGTCGGTGCTTCCGCAATGAAGAGCGAGCTCATGTGCGTGGTTGCCAGATTGCTTAAAATAAGCAAAACACCAGGCATAAATGTATCCTTGTAACAGCGAAGCTCTGATTTGGGGATTTGAATGCTTGATATCTGGCAACCGCACTCATGAAAGCTCACGTGTAGAGCAACTCACCTCACGTCTCTTGGGTGGTAATACGTAAGGGGATGTAATATTGGACATTCGGTGCGTTCTTTTGGGGAAGTATGCTTGAATTTGAAATATTCGATATTCACAATATTTTCAAATTTTACATTGTCGTCAAAATTATTGCGATATTATCGCTAATATTCAATATATCGCCCAGCCCTAGTATGCAGGGTCAGAAGGTTCTCAGATTTCATCAAAATTTGTGCTCTGAAGATGAACAAAGGTCTTAGGGGTTTGGAACGGCATGAGGATGAGTATTTAATGACAGAAATTTCATTGTTGGGTGAACTAACCCTTTCTGGAGAGATTCCATTAAATTAAAAAAAAAAAAAAAACAATCTATGAGATGAAAGGGCAACCTTAGATAAAAACGAAAAAAGAATAAAAACAAATCCACTGATTTGGATAACAGAACATGACCAAGTGCAAAGCAGGGGTATTTAACTTACCCCTCAACAGCGGGAGAGCGATCCGGTCGACTGCTTCCTCTGGAACGGTACCTCCTCGGAGTGTGGAGGCGTGGAGGACGACCAGGACCCCAGTGCTCTCCTCCGCCTAAAGGGCCACCCAGGGACCCACCAAGCCCTCCTGGGACAGAACCGCCAAATGGCCCTGTTCCGAGACTCCCAGACCCACTGCCCCCTCCAGGGACCCGCTCAGAGTCAGGACTGTCGAGATCCAAACTGAACGGCCTCTCCACAAACAACAGCTGCCATAGCTACAGAACGAAAGAGATAGTTATGAATAAGTAGAACAAATGAACCTCATTCAAAAAGTCCTTAACAGCTACACAATCTGAGTCTCAGACAGGAAAGATGTTGTGGAAGGAAGGGGTCAACATACCTCGGCAAACTGTGAAGCTGTGTCATCAAGGCTATTTGAACTACTGTCCAGAAGACTAAGGATGAAACAATCACATTCATGTCAGATCTGGCTACATATTGCTGTTTCATGGAACTTGGCAACACACACTGCAGTACAGCTGACTGTCACAGCAAAGGAGTCATCGATCTAAACCAGTGCTTCTCAATCCAGAACTGCACAATTTGAATGTCTCATTCATTCGAAGGTTAAGACAGCTGCCTCGCTGCCCAGACAATAATTTCACAGAAGCATTTTAGTATGAAGGCACCTCCTAAAAAAAACTGGTTACGTCTGTTTTCATTTGAGCTTTAGTCATAACTCATAACCAAGCAAATATTTAATGACTGCATTGTTTATTTTTCATTAGGAATGGAGACACGTGTTAAAAGAATTTAAAAAATGTGAGCATTGTAAATTCATTTAATTAGCTTTATTAATCTATCAGATACCATATTCAACAGCTGAGCTGGATTGTGGGATACCATAGCCATCTACAACTGCCTTCAAAAGATGGCCAGCACTTCCCTACTACATAGCATGCAAAAATGAGTAAGTGAACAGGACACAAACGACTGTCTGCATCAGCTGAGAATGCATTAAACTGGTGGACACTTTGCTATCCCACAATGCCAAAGCAGCTAAAGAGTCCTCAGATTTGAATAGTTGAGAGAGCTGTGAGTTGAGCAACTCTTTTCTGGTGCAAGTAGGTCAATGACAAATAAAAGTGCCCAAGATAAAGAAATAAAAAAATCTATATTTTATAAATTTATAACATGTGCCAAGTTCTTAACAGTGAACTTATTCATTATAGCTTATGGTTTTGAAAAAGGTATACAATTTTCAAAAAAATTGATGTTGAAAAGAAATGTAACCATCAAGAGAAAGACAATAACTTAAACTTAATAAGTAAGTAATATACTACCAGTCAAAAGTTTTTGAACAGTAAGATGTTAATGGTTTTTAAAGAAGTCTCTTCTGCTCACCAAGCCTGCATTTACCTGAGCCAAAGTACAGCAAAAATAGTAAAATTCTGAAATAATTTTACTATTTAAAATAACTGTTTTCTATTTTTTTAATGTAATGTAGATCAAAGCTAAATTTTCAGCATCATTACTTCAGTGTCACATGATCCTTCAGAAATCACTCTAATATGCTGATTTGCTGTTCAAATTAGTATTATTATTATTATTATTATTAGCATATAATCATATTACTATTATTAGCAATATTTAAGGATTCTTTGATAAATAGAAAGATCCAAAGGTCAGCATTTATCTGAGAAAAATGCAACACTATACCGTTCAAAAAAAAAAACACTATACCATTCAAAAGCTTCAGTAAGAAGTCAGTATAATTGTGTTTTTGTTGTTGTTGTTTTTTTGTGAAAAATTATAGAAATTAGTACTTTTATTTAGCAAGGATGCTTTAAATTGATCAAAAGTGATAATAAAGACATTTATAATGTTACAAAAGATTTCTATTTCAGATAAATGCTGTTCTTCTGAACTTTCTATTCATCAAAAAAAAAAAACTGAAAAAATGTTTTCAACATAATAATTATAATAAATGTTCTTGAGCATCAAATCAGCATATTAGAATGTTTTCTGTAAGATCCTGTGACTGGAGTAATGCTGCTAAAAATTCAGTTTTTAAAATCACAGGAAAAATATATATTTTAAAATATATTCAAATAAAAAACAGTTACTTTTTAAATAGTAAAAATATTTCAAAATTGTACTGTTTTTGCTGTCAAATAAATGCAAGCTTGGTGAACAAAAGAGACTTCTTTTAAAAAAAACAACATTTGACTGGTAGTGTACTTTTTAAAGCAAATATTATGAATTATTAATTTAGAAACAATATTATATATTACATAACCTTTTTTGGGGGTTGAACCACAGTAACATTGCCATGTCATCATGTCATAAAATGATTGTATATTTTGTTAGGGTTAGGGTTATATATATATATAGTAGTTTATCTATTTATTATTTTTTATTTTAACAAAACTTCACCACTGCTTATTTTTCCCCAGGAAACAATAATAAAATTTTTTGCCAAGCTATTAAATCAGTGTTTCAAATCATTATATGTATAGAATGCATTATTATGCACTTCAAATAAATAAACAGATCAATTAATTTCACAAATCATAATGTCACTGACAAGTTATTTGACATGACTAGTCCAATATCACTCACGTAAATTATTTTCAAGGTTACCGCTAGTATATCTTAAGCAAAAGAATATTCAATAGTCAAAGACAACAGCAACATAGGAGATGTTGTAAGTCGAGCAATGTATTCACAGCATTCAAAAGCACTTCAATCAACGGTCAAGAGATTCTTCATGTACAGTACTTTCACAGTGTGCACTGAATAAAATGATTTCAAACGCAGCGCAGGTCTACTAAGAAACTAATAGTGTAAATAAAAAGAGGAGACATCCACAATGTGCAGTACGCTGGAAATCTAAGACCAGGATTGAGAAGCACACATCTAAACCCTTTCCACAATATGACAAACTAACTTCAGTCGAACCCTTCACGTTCCTCTGGCAGAATGGTGCCACAAACCATGAATGATCTACAATATCTGCTTGATATATCAATACTAATACTAAAAAAAAAAAAAAAACATCATTGCTCTGTGTTCACATCTTTTACTTCTCATGCCCGTTTGGTGGTGCTACGAATCTAGGTGTCACAATCGACTTATTTACATACTCCAGAAGGCACTAAAAGAGCTACCATGGTAATCTAGCAGTGCAGGAGTTGCAACATGCCACTGGTAGCAATGAATGAGGAAGTGCAGCCATTGAAAAGCTTACCTGGAGTCTTCTGTAACCTCCTCGATGAAGCCCGAGTCACATCTGGGACAGATATACTCCTGAACGAATGCAAAAATCACAATTAGAATACAATGCTGGAACACACTGTTGACAAAAACACTGTAAATAAACAATTTAGCTGTGGTTTCTTAAGGATACATACATTTGCATAGCACTACAACACGCATTCATTTGAATTTTAAAACAAATAGTCCTGTATGAGCAGAGACACTCCCTGTAATGTGTCACAACAATTGCTGGCTGATTCAAGAGGCTGCTTCCCTATTTTTTTCTCTGATTGAACAGGTCAAGATAGGTCATCCTGTGGGTCTCCAAAAAAAGTAGGACAATGGTTGCTTATCTTGACATGTGGCACAACTGTTCTGTTCTGTCTCATTCACACTATATACACTAAGTTATGATTCATCTTCTGAGGACAGTAAGAGGTTTACTAAGTTAAATAGGTAGTAAACAAGGGATTACACACAACTCATCCACACTGAGACAGCTCATGATGGATTGACTTACTGACACACTGACCAACAAGAGCTTCAATTAAACAGTCATTGACAGATTTGCGATGCACGTCAAACGTTACGTTACAAATAAGTAAAACAGAAACAGAATTTGATGGTATTCCGGTTTCGCTTTTGAAGAGAGTTCGGGATTTATCACATTTAAAGACGTTTTTGAACATCTCTAAACGGTAACAGTTAGAACTGAATGCTTATTAAAACCTAACATGTCTTAAAATGTGTAAAAGTCATTATTTGTACAGAAAGATAATACGAAAACATAACAAAAACATACTCAAAGATTTGAGTGTAGCATCTATGCTAAAGACAAAACACGTCTTTTTTCTCTGTTTTCACCTGCACTGGCACCAGCCTTAGGTTTAGAAATACCGGTCAACGATAAATGCGTTTGTTTTTAGTGTGTATATACAAACAACAAGGCACGACAGGCCTTTCGCCCACATCAGGTTGATAGACTGCTACCATGCTAACTTTAGCACAACAGCGAAACCTGCGAGAACGACAGCGGGAGTACAGAAACCGATTATGATGAACCGGGTGTGTGTTACCAGCAACGCGGACTCACCGGCAGTTTGGGGCTCACTTCACCCTTACAACAGTGACAGAAGAAGCGATGCGGAGGGACCGCCGCAGCCTCCGCCATGTTTTCCGTGAGACTGTCTGTGTCCCAAACAGCAGCAGCGCTGGCCGTCGGTCCGCCCACTGCAGAGGGAGGCGCTCTGACATGAGCGTTCGGAAGTCCGATTCATTGTAGCAAGTCGATTCACTCGAACGGTTAAATGAACTGGTTCAGAGTCAACTTTATTTGTTACACATCCTTACAGCTTCAATGTACAAGCCTCAGACTGTAAATAGAAAAATTCAAATAAAGGGAGTTATTAATTTACAATAATGAATATTATATAATTAAATAAAAATACCACTTGTAGCTCAAAGGTGTTCCTCTTTCTCCTTTTCTATTGATAAACTGTGTTTTCTTGAACACTGCAGTGTAGTATTATGCTTATGTTTCCATTATGTCATTCGTCTAATTGTTTTACTTTAGTCGAGTGATTCACATTCGGCTCCTCTGAATCATTAAAAGAATCAGTTCATTGCAACGATTCGTTCGCTAATCAGGCATCACACTGGAACTCCACATGACCACGGAAATTCGTCAGTGCCGGTCATTACATACCGCCTGAACAACACATGTGAGATTAAAAAGTAAGATTTAAACTCCAAACTCGTACAGCTAGGTACTTTGTAGAGGTATGTTGGTGTTTGTGCACGTGCATGATTGTATCTTTTTGTGCGATGTTAGGCTACATGAGATGTATGATTTGTTGAAAGGCCAGGCGGTAACTAATGCTGCTTTCATGTGTTAGTTTGTGTGATGAGTATCACTTAAACCTAAATATGAGTGATTATTGCTGTACGTTTTGAATAGGATGTTCTTTTGGTGCTTTTTTTTAATATGCCGCTTTTAGCTACAGCTATGATGTGACAGCATAAGTGTTAGAGTACACTTCTGGTCAGACTGCCTGGGTAAATATTAATGTATTTGTGTTAATGGTTACAGATACAACAGAAAATGTTGTTCCTATACATTAGAAAAAGCAATTAAAATGTAATAATTATAGTTGCTGTATAATTTATATATAGTTCACATCAATATCGATATTGTTACCACAATAAAAATGTAAGAATATTTCATATTTTTCTGTTATGGTTATATAGATCAACACTGACAACCGATGCATTCGTAAATATGTTTTCGCATTTATTTTCTACATTAAAAATTCTAAGATTTAAACCAAACAGCTCTGCCATATTTAGAATAAAATACAACAATATAGATAGATAGATAGATAGATAAAAAACTTTAAACAATTTAATGATGCAATATCAGAAATGGCTGTGTAATACAGATTTTGGACTCAGTCATTGTTTATTTTTCTAAAAATATATTCAAGTTTATTTAAATGTATTTATGTACATTTTATTCAATATAATTTATTATTAAAACTAATTTATTGGAAAAAAAAAATATGTACCAGTAGTTTGAGAGTGAAGGGATGCATTAATTACGTTATTCACAGTACTTGGGAGTTTTTGTTTCTTTAGTAACAGCAGCTTTCTGACTGGTGGATCTTTCTTCAGGATTATGGGTAGTGTAGTTATTTACTGGGAATTCAACAATTCAGGATGAGTTTAAAAAAGTTAAATTGAAATTACAAAGACTATGGACTGCTACAGCCCTACATAACTGCCTCAGAGCTTATGGTCTCTCCTGAAAGCTTTACATTTTACCACTAAAAATATGTTTCTACTCCATTGTCACTCCTGCAGAATTAGTGTTCACTGTTTATAAAACAAAGTTATTTCATCAGGTGTTTGGTAAAAGAAACCCCTTGTATTAAGCCTATATAACTTAATTTTACATAAATGATGTCTCTTACTGACATACGTAGTGGAAAACCCATTAAATTTTGACCTTATTTAAAAAATACACATAGTTTTATACATATTTTGGACTATGTGGGGCGCCATTATTTTGATGACATTAAGTGGTTGCACTCGGTGAGCTTCTGGCGCTACATGTTCCTATTTTTACTGCAATACACAACTCAGAATATACAGCTCAGAAAATAAAAAACTGATACAATGCCAGATTGTGCCGCTTTCAGTTGTAATTAATTTGAAGGGCAACACGAGAAGCGATGTAAGCCTTCACTGCTTTCCTAGCGATAAAAAGAAAAGTATGGGAAGTTGCCTGTGGACAAATAAAACGTCTTTAAGACCTGCTTCTTTGTGTTTTCCACTTTAGTCCTGATGCCTTTGAGGCTTTTAGTAGACCACAGCTACTGAAAGAGCTTAGAAATGGCAGAGACAAGAGACGCTAGATGCCATCCTGGCAGGATGTAAACATGCCAACTCTTGTCATGATGGATTTCACTCTATATCCGGGGAATTTAGATTCCTTGTGGTGAAAAATCGATGGTACGGCTTTTCGTTTAAGCCTACGCTTATATGCATTGGCACCTGTAAGCTCTTTCAGCAGCTGTGGTCATCATATCAGTATTACATTTTCTGAGTTGTGCATTTTGAGTTGTGTTGTGGGAAAAAGAGTAAAGGTAGCACCAGTAGCTCACAGAGTGCAACCATTTCATGTCATCAAAATACTGGCGCCCCGTATAGTCAAAAAATGTATAAAGGATGTGGATTTTTAAAATAACTTAAATCTTTTCTACTACATATTTCAGTCAGAGACATCTTTCACATTATATTAAGCCATACAAGTCTTAATACCCAGGGATTCCTCTCTTTTCTGCAGATGACAGCGCAGGAAGTGCGTCTGTGTGGGCTGCTGCTGCAGGAGCACTTCGGAGATGTGGTGGAGAAAGTGGGCACTCATCTCATCCGCAGTGGAGTTCTGACCTTGCGAGCTCTTGCCCATGAGACCAAACTTGCTCTTGACCTGGTAATGTCATGTACTTAAGCTTTCCCTCTTATCACATCATTCTTTCTATCTTCCTTTTGCCAAGGCAGTAAATTCATCCTATTCTCTTTAACACACTTCACTCCTGCTAGGTCAAGAAGTCTCTGTGTGTGCTGGTGCAGCATGGGATGTGTACGTTTGGTGCTGGTCGGCGTGGTCCAGCGGGACCTGTGGAATATCGCATCAACTGCGAACACATCCTACACATGCTCCGTTATCCGCGCTACATCTACACCGCTAAGAGTCTTTATGGAGACACAGGCGAGCTTATTGTTGAGGAGATACTGCAGAGAGGCCAGATGACTATGAGCAGCACAGTCAAGACTGTAGCAGACCGGCTGACCCACAATATGCCAGGTGAGAAACTATAAGGACTATAATAGATTGAAGGGCTAATCATATATGTAAACAAAACAGGTTTTAAAAAAAATGGAATGAAAAAAGATATTTTAAAGAAATCTGAGAGCTTTCTGATCCGCCATAGACAGCAATGGAGTAGGAAGAGAATAAATTGTTGAATAAAGTCGTTATTTTTGTTTTGTTTTGTTTTTTTGCACACAAAAAGTATTCTTGTAGCTTCATAAAATTACGATTGACCCACTGATGTCCTTACTACCTTTCTGGGTCTTGAACATCGTTGCTGTTTTTGGAGGGTCAGAAAGCGCTCAGATTTCATTAAAAATATCTTAATTTGTGTTCCGAAGATGAACGAAAGTCTTATGGGGTTGGAACGACAAACTGTTTTCAAAACCAGTGTGAATGAAAACAATGTAAACAACCAAGTTCTTCATTCACTTTTTGGTTTTTCCTCTTTTTTTTTTTTTTTAAAGAGGACCAGACAAATGTGGTTCCATCCACTTTATATTTTGACTTCTATTTGAAATTTGCTTATTGAAACTCTTTTTGCACCAGAGGGCCAGAGTATGGACTACAGTGAGGTTGTCTCTGCGTTTTCCCGCTTGGTGGAGACTCATTTCCTGCAGCGTTGTCCTCCTATGGCCTCAGCAGGATCATCAAGCTCAGAAGCAGTCGACACTCCCATTCCAGCTTTATCACAGCCTGGTGAACCAGAGAGCCACCCAGAATGCTACAAACTACCCTATATTAATCTCACTGGTCAGTTACTTCAGTCAAAACACTCATCACATACTAAGAAAGTTTTTAGTGGTCAACTTGGTATGTACAGTACCTTGCGAAAGTATTCATACCCCTTCATTTTTTCACAGTTTATGTTGTTGCTTTATGTTAAACTGCTTTAAATTACTTTTTTTTCCGCAATCTACACTTCATACACCAAAATGAAAAAGCAAAAAAACAAGTTTTTAACATCTAAAAATGCAAATGTATTAAAAAACTTGAATGAAAAATGATTCCACTGCATAAATATTCAGACCCTTATCTGGGACAGTTAAAATTTTACTCAGGAGCATTCATATTGCTTGTAGATGTTATTACACTTTGAGTGAGGTTAACCTTTGGCAAATTCAGTTGAGAGGGTATGATTTAGAAAGGCACACAGCTTAATAAAAGGTGAAAAGCATATCAGAGCAAAAACCTGCCTGTAGAGCTCAGAGACAGAATTGCATCAAGCCACACATTTGGAGAAGAGTTCAGAAAAAAAATTCTGCTGCAGTGAAGGTTCACAGAAGCATGTCGTCTCAATTACCCTTAATGGAAGAAGTTTAAAACAACCACGTCTCTTCCTAGAGCTGGCCTCTGCCAGCCCACATCCAAGCTAACAGAGCTTGAGAGGTGAAGAGGTGAGGAGAAGAACGGCAGATAATTGCCAAATGCAGATGTGTAAAGCTTGTCGCATCATACTCAGAAAGACTTGAGGCTGTAAAAATGCTTCAGCTAAGTACTGAGTTAAGGGTATGAATACTTATGCAATGTACTTATTTCAGTTTTTTTTATTTTTAATACATTTAATACAATTCTGTTTTTGTTTTGTCATTATGGTGTATAGAGTGTAGATTGATATGGGGGAAAAAAGGTCATGTATAGCAGTTCATGTTAGGGTAGCAACATAAAACGTGAAAACAATGAAGGGGTATGAATACTTTTGCAAGGCACTAGTTTCTCAGCTAGAAATATTTCAGCTCATTGAGAATAAAACTTGAATTGTGATTTGTGTTCATTCAGGTCAAGGAAAACGCAGACGCTCAAGTGAGGATGGTGAAGACGACCAGCGTGCGGCAAAGAAAGCCAAGACAGACAATAGTGAGGTATTACAACTAAGATAATGACTTCATCCATTCAAATGTTCGTTAGCTGAGTTATTGATGCATTGTACATCTGTTTTCTCCACTATCCAGTGTGGTGATGAAGGGATCTATTGGCAAGTGAATTTTCAGCGCTTTCACCTGCACTTCAGGGATCAGGCCATCATTAGTGCTGTTTCCTGTAAACTTGATCAGGTGCCTACTGTATAACCACCTTTCTGTATATCAAACAATCTAAGATGTGCTGTTAGATATAATTAGGTTGTGGACTGAATATTCTTTCATGGCTGTATCAGAGACAGAATGTTCTGGATTCTCACATTTAGACTTTCTCCTCCAGGGAAATAATAAGTCCGTAGAATGTAGGTCTTTATCTGCTAAATTTCTCTCTGTTTCTCCCCTGTAGACTAGCAGTGAAATTGTTAGAACCATGTTACGGATGAGTGAAGTTACGACGCCGGCTCACGCTGCTTTCACACAAGCTCTTTCAGCCAATGAGGTAATTTTTGTTTCGTAAGGCCCTTACTGAGAAACATTTTAAGAAATTTGTTTATTTGTGTTTAAAATGACAAATGACAGTGTAAACAGTCTGTGATCAAAGCCCTCATTGTTTTCCATCAGATTTTCCGAGCTCTTCCACCCAGTTACAACATAGCCAGACCAATTTTAGACCAATACCTCACTCTCCTGGTGGATGATCCGGTAAACCAATGCATACACATTCACACACTTTATACACTACCAGTCATTAGTTTTTGAACAGTAAGATTTCTGATGTCTTTTAAAGAATTCTCTTCTGCTCGCCAAGCCTGCATTTATTTGATCCAAAATGCAGCAAAAGCAGAAATATTTGTACTATTTAAAATAATTAGAATATATTTTTAAATGTAATTTTTTCCTGTGATCAAAGCTAAATTTTCAGCATCATTACTCCAGTCATCAGTGTCACATGATCCTTCAGAAATCATTATGATATGCTGATTTGCTGATTTTGATTCAATATTTAAAACATTTACATATTTAAATACATTTATAATGTTACAAAAGACTTCTATTTCAAATGCTGTTCTTCTGAACTTTCTATTCATCAAAGAAACCTGAAAAAAAATCTACTCAGCTGTTTTCAGCATAATAATAATAATAATAATAATAATAATAATAATAAATGTTTTTTGAGCAGCAAATCAGAATATTAGAATGCTTTCTGAAGGATCATGTGACTAGTAATGATGCTAAAAATTCAGCTTTGAAATCACAGGAATAAATTACATTTTAAAATATATTCAAATAGAAAGAAGTTATTTTAAATAGTAAAAATATGTTAAAATTGTAATGTTTTTGTTGTACTTTGGATCAAATAAATGCAGGGTTGGTGGGTAGAAGAGACGACTTAAAAAAAAAAAATCTTACGGATCAAAAACTTTTGACTGGTAATGAAGTTGCTAATAATACACAAATTAAATGACTTTAAGATGTTTTAAATTAATTAAAAAATGTTTGTTTTTTTCTAATAGATGGAATTTGTGGGGAAGACAGGTGACAGTGGAGGAGGAATGTATGTTGTCAGTATCCCTTTAAAATACCACCTAAATGAAAAAGGAAATTGTCTGTGTTTAACTTCAAATTGTTTTATTTATTTATTTATTCATTTGTCAAGTTTAAGGTTAGCAAGATTTTTTTCTGTGTTAAATAAATGCTGTTCTTTTGACCTTTCTAATAATAATAAGCAGCACAAACTTTATAATAAGAAGAAATGTTTTTTGAGCACCAAATCAGCATATTAGAATAATTTCTGAGGGATCATGTGACACTAAAAACTGGAGCTGCTAAAAATTTGGCTTGCCATCCCAGAAATAAATATAAAAATATTAAAATATATTCAAATTCCAATATTACTTCAATTGGTAATACACTGTTATTACTGATTTTGCTGTATTTATGATTAATTACTCACCTTCATGTCATTCCAAGACCTTCATTCATCTTCGGAACACAAATTGAGATATTGTTAATAAAATCCCAGAGCTTTCTGACCCTGCATAGACAGCAACACAAGTACCACGTTCAAGGCCCAGAAAAGTAGTAAGGAGACAGACACGAAAGACAAGAAATTGTTAAAATTAACAATAAAATTAAGGTTGAACCATTAATGTCACATGGACTGTTTTAACCATGTACTTACTACCTTTCTAAGCCGTGTCAGTTGCGTTGCTGTCCATGCAGAGTCAGAAAGCTTTCGGATATATATAAAAATATCTTAATTTGTGTTTCGAATATGAACATAAGTCTTGCGGGTTTGAGACGACATGAGGGCGAGTAATCAATGACAGGATTTTCATTTTTGGGTAAACTGTCCCTTTAAATGTAGCATTGGTAAACATAGACTTCTTTCAAAAACATTTGAATTTTACCAGCCACACAGCCGCAGTGAATTATTTTACATTATGTATCTAATTTTTCAACAACATAGTAGACCGCTTATAATGAATTGGTTGACCCTTGACCCCACGGTCAGATCTACACCGTGCACTCGCTAACCTGGCCAGAGCTACCCTGGAGTCTGTGGTTCAAGAGAGGTAAGTAGAGTCATAGTGTTTTAGCTTCCTGAAATCTTTTATATTTGTACTTAGTTTCATTATGTGGTGGTGGTTTATTTCAGGTTTGGTTCCCGCTCAGCTCGAATCTTTCGTCTGTTATTGCGGAAACGGCATCTGGAACAAAAGCAGGTGGAGGATTTTGCCATGGTTCCTGCCAAAGAGGCCAAAGATATGCTGTACACACTCCTGTCTGAGAACCTGGTCCAGCTACAGGTACAGTAACACACTCACAAGTTCTGTTCATATAAATAGATTAAAGGAAAGGTCCACTTCCAAAACAAAGATTCACATATGATGTACTCACCCCCTTGTCATCCAAGATGTTCATGTCTTTCTGTCTTCAGTCGTAAAGAAATTATGTTTTTTTGAGGAAAACATTTCAGCATTTTTCTCCATATAATGGACTGATATGGAGTTATATATTTTCATTTAAAAAACGCTTGTCTTGTCTCACTTTGCCTGTGTATTCTGACTCAAGACAGTTAGGGTATGTCAAAAAACAACTGTATTTTCTCCATCAACTTTAAAAATAATTTCAAAATCAACCTACATCACTGCAGAAGTACTGACAAAGTCTTTGCAAAGAAGATCAAACACCCTTAACAACGACATACCCTAACTGTCATGAATCGGAAAAAAACAGTCCAGGCAGAGTAAGACAAGACAAGCGTTTGACATTAAAAAGTATATAAATTGTATTATTTTTATGAAAATAATCGATCATTACCCTAGATAAGACCCTACTTTCTCGGCTGGGATCGTTTACAACTACATTTGGGATCGTTTGAAGCCGCATTTAAACTGCATTTTGGAAGTTCAAAATCGGGGCACCATATCAGTCCATTAAATGGAGAAAAATGCTGAAATGTTTCCCTCAAAAAACTATTTCTTTACGACTGAAGAAAGAAAGACATGAACATTTTGGATGACAAGGGGGTGAGTACATTATATGCAAATCTTTGTTTTGGAAGTGGACTTCTCCTTTAAATTTAGATTTAGTGAACTGTAATAACCCTAGATCATGCTTCATAGCACTCTTTGTAATATATGTGCAGGAAGTCCCAAAAACGCCAGACTATGCCCCTTCTCGCACCTTTTACCTGTACACAGTTAACCAGCTGCCCACCGCCAGACTACTCATGCAACACTGCTACAAGGTACAGAGCTTATATTTTGAACATCCTTGGAGTTTTGTTGACTTTTTATAATGTTTTGACATATATGTGGACCCCATACAGACAGTTGGGAACCTGATCGAGAGGCGACTATATGAGACCAAAGAGAACAAGCAAGTCCTTTCTATTTTTTTAACAGTCAAAAAAAAAAACATTTCAAGTAGTAACTTTTGATTATGTAATTAATCCATTCATTCACTGACAGGCGGCTGTTGGAGAAGTCTCAGCGGATTGAGGCCATCCTGGCATCCTTGCAGGCCACTGGGGCAGAGACGGCACAGCTGACAGAGGTGGAGGAGATGATCACAGCTCCTGAAAGACAGCAGCTCGAGTCCCTACGACACCACATTAACAAGTACTACACAAACCGGTTACTCTCCACACATGAATCAGACTCATGTGACTAACATTCAACCAATCATTAATCTGGTCTCTTCTTTTTGTGCTCATGGTGGCAGGTTGGATTCCAGTGAAAACCAGGTGGATGAGACCATATTTCTTCTGGAATCCTATATTAATTCTACACAGGCTTCTCGCTGAGAGTTTTTATGTAACTAGACTGGTTCAGAAAATGATTTTTTTTTAAAAGAGGTGAAATGGGTGGCTAAAGAAGAGCAGATGGGGCTACTGCTGTTTTCAGACCGAGATTTTAATTTCTTTTGCAACAAGGAGTGACTCGTTTATGTTTAATAGTGTGAGTATTCAACAAAATAAAGATGTAATTCTTTTATTTAATGGTTTACATTTTTTTTTTATTTAATTTGTCTGAATATCAAAAAAAGCAAATACAAATAACAAACCTGTGCTTTGAATGTGTAGACTGTTATTTCTGTTACGACAAAATTAAATAAACTGATTGCCTGGTATTATACCATATGTTTTCAACTTAAATACAAATTTCATTATTTTCTTTTTCACAAATAGTGCATTTGCTTGTTTTCCTTTTTTCTCATCTGGTAAAACCTTTCACGATATGCTAGGATTCATGTGCTTTAATGAAACTGAATAATGAACTTGACTGACCTGCAACCGATACACCCGTCATTTGCAAAATTTTACACGTCATGTGCCCCTTTCTGTGTCCATTTGTTAAATATTTTGGCACTTTTTGATCACTCAGAGCTCCATCTAAAATATCTGATCAGGTTTAAATCCATTCTGCAGATTTTCCTCCAAAATCAGCAAAGAAAATGAAGAATAAGTCTGTAGATTCCACCTGAACCTGATAATGGATTGTTTGTGGTCCTGGAGCCGAAGTGTCGTGTCTCAAAGGGGACATAATGGCTACAAAAAGCATATTTCCTGGCTGTAAAGGAAACACTGTTCAGTCTGCTCTGCAGTGTCAGTTGTCATCGTTCTCATCCTCATCCTTCCTCTGTTTCCTTGTGAAAAACCCCAACTGTAAAGAAACATTCGACACATGGCATAAGATTGCTAGTAGTTTTAGTAAATCGAAAATGTTATTCGCTTCAGATGTCGCCACTGTACGCCTGCTTATGTGTTGTGTTCAGTACCTTCCAAAGGAAGAATACTAAGAGTGCAAGAAGCAGGAGTCCTCCAATGATGCTGCCAATCAGAATCCAGAGAGAGATTGGGATCGAACGCCCCTTCAGCACTTCCAAAACCGTCTATACATGCAGAGACAGCAAGAGAGTTTATAGGTTTGTGTTGGTACAAAACTCCGGATTTGTAAGAAAGTTTTCAAGTTTGATTTTGATGTAACAAAGCAGTGGGTGAGTTGTATATTTATTGATTAGTCTTCCTATTGACATCATTATTTATTCATTAAGATTGATTTGTGGATGTGGAACACCAATGAAAACAACAGGTGGGATTTATCATGTGAACATAATAGGCCAATCATAGCATGATGGAGGCTTACATCACTCTCCTCTTACATGACTTTTCCTCATTCATTCTCATTGACCAATTTCTTAATATTTGCATTGTTTTATTTTGTGTACCGTGGATCATTTTCTCATTCAAAATCTTTGAGGAGACACTGGCCATTAGTGAAGAATTTAATGTACATTTGCCTCCAAAAGTTTAAAACCTCATAAAAAGGTTTACATATTTTGCATAAATAAATAAATGCCTGAGTGAATAAGTGAGCGACTGAGTGAATGAATGAATGAGCAAGTGAATGAGTGAGTGAGTGAATGAATGAATAAGTTAATCGGTGAATAAATTAATGAGTGAACGTGTGAATGAGTGTGTGAATAAATGAGTGAGTGTGTGAATGGCTGAGTGAATGAGTTAGTGAGCGAGTGAGTAAATGAGAGTGAATGAACAAGTAAGTAAATAAAGACTGAGTAAATGAGTGATTGAGTAAGTGAATGAGTGAGTGTGTGAGTAAATGAGTGTGATTAAGAATGAATGAGTGAGTGAATGAATAAGTGGGTGAGTGAATGAATAAGTGAATGAGTGAGTAAATGAATGAGTGTGTGAGTAAATGAGTGTGATTGAGGTAGAGAATGAGGGAATGAATAAGTGAGTGAGTGAATGAGTGAGTAAATGAGAGTGATTAAGTGAACGAGTGAGTGAATGAAGAGTGAGTAAATGAGTGAGTGATTGAGTAAATAAATGAGTGACTGAATGAGTGAGTGAATGAACGAGTGAGTGAGTAAATGAGTGATTAAATAAGTGAGTGAATGAATGAGCGTGAGTAAATGAGTGATTGAGTAAGTGAATGAGTAAGTAAATGAATGAGTAAGTGAGTGAATGAGTAAGTGAATGAAAAAGTTGAGTAAATGAGTGAGTGAATAAATGAGCGTGTGAATGAAAGAATGAATAAATATTTTTTTGGTCACTAATCAAATAAGCAAATTTGAGATTTTCGCGAATTCAAGTTTTCACTCAGCTAGCAATACAATTTGTGATGAAAAAAGTAAAACAGAAACATTTAATAAAAGACATTTAAAATAATAAAATCTAATTAATTTCTAGGTCACTCCTAAAATAAGTTCATTTGAGATTTTATGAATTTACATTTTCCCTCAAATTCTCATGTTAACAATATAATTTATAATATTGATGAAAAAGCAAAACAGAAACATTTCACAAGTGGTCTCTCACTTTTGTGCCCCACTGTGTAACAATGGGGTGTCAGTGCTGCTCCTGGGAAGCCAACGTCCTACAGACTTAAGCTTCAGGCCTTGTCCACAGTAATACGTTTACTACTGAAAACAAATCTTTTTCATTTTTGTCAAGGAAAACTAAGCTTTTTGAAAATGCTCTCCAAAGTGAAACAATTCGCATTGTAGTGTGGACTGTGAAAACGTAGGCTTTTGAAAATGATGATGCATGTTTAGTCATGTGACACACGTGTGTTTATACTGGTATTGTGCCTATTATATGCTACTTTCACATAGTTTACACTCTTCATATTACAGTTCTGCAAAGATGACAAAATTTACTCACAATTGCTGTTTGCAGCAAAACCTATAATGGTTAGTGCGACCTTGATGAATGGTGGGATGTTTTCATAAATAAAATGATCCTGCCAGAAGAATTGTGAAAATTATGTCTGTTCTATCTGTATCATTTATGAGGTTTTACACATGCTCAGCAAGGCAAATGTAACATTTTCTGATGTTTCAGTGTGGATGAGAAACTTTTGTAAAGTGCTTGAAAACGTTAATGCGAATAGAGAGTGTTTTAAAACGAAAACGCCTTTTTAAGATCATCCAGATTAATACAGATGTAGCCTCAACCAGCTTCAACACACTTGCCAAGACGTTTCTAATGAGTCTGAAGACCTTAGTTGGCTGGTTCAGGTGTGTTTAATTAAGTTTGGAGCTAAACTCTGCCAGACAGTGGCCCTTCAGGAACAACTTTGGACACCCGTGGTTCATGAGTTCATGTGCTGTCAGTTCTCTCACCTCCCTCACGAGGGCAGCATTTCCCATTGTAATCAGACTGGACTCTCGAGCAGACAGCTGGTACGAGCCCACAATTGTCACTGCTTTAAACTTGGCCTGACAGAAGCACAAATAGGTAGAGTTTAGAGACTGGAACACAAACACATCCCAGTAAAAAAATCTGACCTCTGTAGCCATTAGCTTATGCGTACTAAAGTGTGAGAGATGTCACCTGTCTGAAGAAGTTGTCTTGTATCCTCCTAGTGATGCGGATCAAGGCTGTCTCTCCCTTCAGTAGCTGCTGGATGTAACACACCACCTCCACACACCAAGAGGAAGTGCAGTTCTAAATATGAAAAGGAAATGATATTATAAGATACTTTACAGCAGTACATAAATTAGTGATATATTGGATATTTTTACATATATAGTCATTTCATGCACCCTCTGATACTTTGGGTCAAGGATTTTTAAGGAAGTGCTGTGGAAATGTTTGGAGAAATGCTATTAAAAAAATATAATAATAATAAAAATAAATAAAAATTAGATTCATATAAGTAAATATTTTAGTAAATGACTTAAAAACAATAATGTAACATTTTTTATACATAATGATACGTATATAAACAGTAAACTATATATTTATTATATTACTTTTCACAGCATAAATTGGGCCTTAATATATAGTAGGTCCATTTTAAATTTTAGGATTGGTATCCCTCTCCATTTCGGGACTCTTCTGCTGCTTTTATTCTCTTAGATATCCAGCCAAAACTCTCTGGTTCATTCCAGTTTGTTTTTATTTTATTTTCTCCTCCACCCAAACACTTAATAGGAATTCTGTCCTACTTTTAAACCAGAAAAAAGAGGTTGACAACTGTAGAATTTGATGGAGAGAAAGAATAATGCCGGTGCAGAGACAAGTTGTTAATTAAAAGTCTGTTGCAAATGAAATCAAATTAACTCAAATTTCAGTTTAACTTATATGGATTTACTTCAGTTATAGAATGCATTTGTTAATATCTTTCATAAGCAAACTAGGAGGGAACATAGTATCTGTATTCTCACCAATAGTTCAGTTTTCTTCATGTCTTCTGGATGAAGTGGACGCACATCTCTCTGACTGGACTTTAATTTAGAAAGATCACTGACTATACTGCAGTTCACACCTGAAGACTACAAATAAACAGAAAAACCATCAACACCAACAACTACAAGAACACAAAGATGCATAAGAATTACAGTAAGACTGTATACATGCAAATATTTGACACTGACATTTAGAGAGGAAGCATCAACCACAGTCGCGAAAACTCTGTCTCCTGAAGCCACGGCGGGCAGATTGACGCTCAGGTCCACATTACTGACAGCGTAACAGCCCAGATTCTGCACCTGAGAACAAAAAGCATACTCGTATGTAGTAAGCTTTATGATTTTTTAAAACATAAACCAATGAGTCTATCAGGTTTACTTTAACCCACCTTGAAATGTGTGTAAAACTCGGGTCCTGTTCCTTCTGATATGGTCCTGGTTGGGTGAACCTCATAGCGGTTTAGGTTGGAGTCACTGTAGTGAATTGAACCGAAATAAGACAACCACATATGTCATATTGTACATTGAACATGCATTTTTAAGGTTGTACTTAGCTGTTAAAGGGAAGTGATGTTCGGAAACATATAAAGGAAATAATAATAATATTCCACAAAAAATCTAACCTTAAAAATACTTTTTATTATAAGAACAGCAGCACCAACATTAATAAATATAGTTGTAAGCAGCAATTAAGGGGCCAAGCACAACAGAAGTAAAATGAAAAGCTAAAGAGCTGTCTTTTTTCACTCAGTAAGACCAGGGTTCTCCAACCCTGCTCCTGGAGAGCTACCTTCCTGAAGACCTAAGTTTTAACACACCTGTCTGCAATTAAGTGGCCCTGTACAGTTTGATTAGCTGGTTTAGGTGTTTTTGATTAATGCTGAAGCTGAACTCTGCACTATGGTAGCTCTCCAGGAGCAGGGTCAGAGACCCCTGTTAAAGACATTTGTTGACACAGAATTTTACTACAAAACTCCAAATGGCCGATGCCCAAAAAGGCCAATATAGGAGAATTAGGTATTGTTTTGATTTGACATGCAGTTCTGAATCTAACAAGACCAATCTTATGATTTTTGGCCAAACTGGTCAGAAGTTCTAAGCAGAAATGTCAGTTTTTTAAATATCTTTTGACCAGTAGGTGGCGCTGTGCCGAAACTATTTATATGCCCTCAGGTCATGCTTGTTATGACACATAACAAATTTGGTCAGAATCTGCTAAAGCATTGCGGAGATATAGCCACATGTCCATTTTTGCACAAACTTTGTCAAATTTGTTAACACGCTTTACGAAATCAGACTGGTATATCAAAAAGCTTTTGATAACTTTTTGCCAGAATGCTCTAAAGATGATCTAAGCCAATTTTGGACAAAATTGGACAAACTATCTATAGGGCGAATTCAAAAAATAGATTTTTCTGAAAATTTTAAATTGCAAAAAATCTTTAGAGTTTAGAAATGTAATTTTTGGTATACATTCAACTCGTTATAAGCCAAGAAATCAGAGGAAAAAAGAATTTTGCTTTTAGGCCTAATGGTTCAAAACTTAGCAGAAACATGAGTGCAAATTTGGCCTGTTGGTGGCACTACAGAGTTTGCATTAGAGACTCCAAATTTTCCATGTTTAATGATGAGACTGCCCTCTATCTTTGTGCCAAATTTCAAAACTTTCCTGCAAACGATTCCATAAGATTCATAACAATATGTTAAAGTGTACAAAAAATACAGCATTTTACTACAAAATTCAAAATGGTCCATGTTTAAAATGGGTGACACATGAAATATGGTATTGTTTGCTTCGGTATGTTTCTCCAAATCTTACAAGACCAATCTTATGATTTTTGGCCAAACTTGTCAGAAGTTATAAGTAGAAATGTAAATTTGTTATATCCATGAATGGATCATCATAACTAACCTTGTTATGAAGAGATCTGGTTCATACTGTACAATGCTCTGTAACTGAACACTGTTGTCCGAAAGTGTGCCTTCATTCTCCACACTGTCACTGTGGAAACACACACATACACACATTCAGTATATATATTTATCATATTAACAGATACATTTATTTACATCTGTGAACACGCATTTGCAAATGTTGTGTTCAGATGTGCAGTGTATGCAGAATGGCACAGAAGTGTCATGCCATTTTGTACTAAATGACTTATGTCTTTGATAATTAAGTTGGACATTTATTCTAGGTAAAATGCATGGTGATTAGTCACTGGCAAGTTATTTAATACAAAAAAGGGTTCTCTTTGAATTCTGCCCACAGGGCTATGGCTTCAATAAACATGCTTTTTATTTTCTTTGGTCATGCCTTTTCTAGAACAGTAAGTGAGCCAGAACCACCCTGGTGCCCCTCTTAAAACTAATGTGCATGACATCCCTGAGTAGCACCATTTGCTAATGGTTTAAGTTTGTGTTTGTGTGTTTGCATGTGTGTGTGTACCTGGAAGCAATAAGCTTCATCTGGACCTTACTGATGAGAGACGTACAACTGAACTCGAATTCCAACATGAAGTTCACCTGAGAAAAATGAGGCAGTTGGGAGAATCACTGGTCAATGAACCAAAACGGCTCAGTGACTCTTTCAATGAATTACGACGGCAAACCTTCATCGTTTCAGAGTCTTACCTTTGACTGAGAGCGGAACACTGGGTAACTGACATTACAGGAGTGACTGTTTGAGCCTAGAGCTGTACATTCAATCTTAAACTGGGCGTCTTCCTATAGAGAAAGAAAGAGACAATAATGAGGCAAAAAAGAAATTAAGAAGCAAGAAGTGTGTGTTTGTGCTAATATGCTTTTATGTGTTCAGAGGAGAGATTTTGCTAGTACCCTGATGTAAAATCGAATCCACGCCAGACGGGTGGGTTGGAGAAGTAACAAATTTATTCAGAAATTTAGCATATGCAAATTAGGTTACTGAAATGAACAAGGTCAAAACTGAGAAATCACAAAATCGAAACTGAGAAATTACAATTTAACCAATATGAAAATTCAAACCAATCGTATCAATAAGTTGCATAACCAATCTATTAGAAGTTACTTTTTAATCAGTCTGAAAAGGAAGCAAAAGTTAATTTCGAACCTCCAGAGTTCTACAAATCTAGAGAAGTCTAGAGAAGAGAGTCAAGGGCTAGCCCAGAAGTGACAGAGAAAAAGGAGATGCAGCTAAAGTTCTTCGCTTGCAGGTACATTTACACTCTGTATTCTCGAGGGGGTTTCAAACTACCTAAAAATAAGTCTTCTTGCTACGTGGCATCTATGGTGTATTAAAAGGTCAATAATGACTATATGGTCTTGTGATAATTAAACTCTTTATACTCCCCAGAAGGCAGAATGGAAATTTGGTTCATTTATATATCTCAATTGCTGAAACTCAGACATGTGCAGCTGCTTGAGATCAAAAATAACAGACCTATGCACGAAATCGTATATCAGGCCGGAATTAAAACTAGACATAGCCAACCTCAGGATACTGGCCGAATACAGGATGTGCAGATCTGTCATGCATGTGGCAACTAATCACACGAAGAGCTCACTATGTTCAGTACAATAGAAAATGATTCTTATGAGTTGTTAATTACATAATAGAGTTGTTAATAATAATAATTCATAATTCAAACATTTGCATAATTAGTTCATAATACATAACTTCTTGTATGAGTATGCAAATTTCAAAAATCCCAACACATCATACCCGTATACTCAGACTGCTGAAATGCAAGTTTTTGGAGTAATGAAGAGTGAGACTAGTGTTATAGGCATTTTCTAGTCGGTTTTGTAGCTGCACTTCTACTGCAAGCCGTCGCCGAGGACTGCGTATAACATACGGTTGCTGCCTGCAAGAACAAATAAGAGCAACATTGACGTTACATACACAACACATGCTATTTCAATCACCGTTTCAGCAGTGACTGAATTTAAAGGGAACCCCAGGTTCAACAAATGACGTCTTTTACTGAAATATGTAGTAGAAAATCCATGAAAAATGTACATTATTTAAAAAAATCCACATCGTTGTGTACATATTTTGGACTATGGGGGGAGCCATTATTTTGATGATGCGAAATGGTTGCACTCAGTGAGCTACTGGCACTACCTGTTGCTATTTTTACCCCAACACAACTCGGAAAGTAAAATACTGATACAATTACTACAACTGCTGAAAGAGCCTACAGGTGGTGATGGATATAAACCAAATGCTGTACCATCATTTTTTCCCCACAATGAGTCTAAACGCCTCCGTATATCAAATGAAATTCACGCCAAGAAACTCCTTCAGTGGCTGCAGTGTCATTACAAGTGTCGGCATGTTTACATCCTGCCAGGCTGGCATCTAGCGTTTCTTGTCTCTGCCATTTGTAAGCTCTTTCAGTAGCTGCGGTCTACTAAAAGCCTCAAAGACGTGGGTCTTTAGGAAGTTTTATTCATCCACAGACGTCTTCCCATTCTTTTCTCCTCTTCTTATCACTAGGAAAGCAGTTGAACTTACATCGTTTCTCTTGTTGCCCTTTGACTGAAAATTACAACCAAAAACTGCTCAATGTGGCATCGTATCAGTATTTTATTTTCCGAGTTGTGTTAAAAAAATAGCAACAGGTAGTAGCTCACCGAGTACAATTATTGTACGTCATCGAAATAATGATAGTGCCCCCCATAGTACCAAAATTTGTATAAAACTATGTGGGTTTTTAAAATAACAAATCTTTCATGGGTTTTCTACTAAATATTTCAGTAAGTGACTTCATTTACATTATCATTTACATTATATTAAGCCATAAAAGTCTTAATACCTAGGGTTCACTTTAAATCTTTAAAAATGTTTGTTATGGCTACTCTAAATATTGCTATTTTAGCTATTACTTTAGCACTAGTGGTTAAACCAACTAGTTCTGCCAGTGGTCAACATGTTTAGATTAGTTGTGGATCATTAGCTGCCAACATGCCAACAGCAGGAGGACAATTTCTTTGTTACCTTGTTCCAGAAATGTCCATATGGGCCTGTAAAACCAGATCAGTTACACACACATCATCCTCCCCACAGTCTTTGAAGAATGGGATCTAAAGGCAATAAAAGAGATCAAACTTAGCATTAGCCAGCAGTATGAGGGGAAAACATTTATATTCCCAATTTTCAAGTGCAATTAAATAGCACTCACAGACTTCTTAAATGTTGTTGGCCAGCCCTCATCTAGTACCGGGCCGCTCTCTGTGTCATTGATTTTGAAGCGCAAAGTGAAGCTGATTGGTCGGATGTAATCAGCTGTATCCTACGAAAGAGAGCAACAGAGATAACAACACTTTTCCTTGAAAACAATCAGTATATACTCATGCAATAAGTGGGATAATGTACAGAACGTCAGCCATTAGAGCAAAATAGCCCCTTTTTGGAATATCGATCGGTTAATTGTACATTATCCTTTACTTCATTGATTTTTTAAAGACATTTACACTTACAAAGACATGAAATGGTAGCGTGTAGCATATGGTCTCCCCCACACGAACTATGACGCCCATTAGGGTCTGCCGCTGGGAGTTGTAGTCGAACAGAGCGCGAGCCAAGATCTTTCTGTCATCCAACATGGCCCCCATCTGCATATCTATACAAATGAACAGATGTGGTACTTTAGGAAGTGTATGGGAGTTGCTATTAATAGACATGCCGTACATGAAAGGAATTTAGTACAGCAATGGAAGAAAAGCTTTTTGGTTACATGACACTTTACCAAAATATGTGCCATAAGAGCCAGGAGAGCGAGACAGGGCCAGAAAGCAAACCGTGGCGTTAAGGCATGCGGAGTCTCGGCCAGCTCGGTAGCAGTTCTTCTGTATCACATTTATAGAGTGTGGCAGGAAGGACAGGCTGACATTGATCTGCACTATACTGCGTGACCTGTAGAGTACAGAGAGAGGTCAGGAGTAAAGCAAAGTTGTTACCACAGGTCATAATCAGACTTGACTTGACTACTGTTTAACAAACAATTTAAAGTGACAAACTGATGACTTGTATGATGGAAGTGTTTAGATGAAAACAAAAACACAAAACTGTAATGAGGCATAGAGTACTTCAGTAGGACGGCAGTGCCCTGTGCTCCCACAGCAAGATCCACTAATTCATCCCCATCCAGATCCAGCAGAGCGCTCAGGCTACGGCCAAAATACTGCAGCCCTGGAGAGAGAGAGGAGCCTGGGATACGCTACAGAGAAAAAGAAAGGTTTATTAGTATGTGAAATAGAAATTACAGGTAAAGTTGTGTCTAAAAGTTAAAGTTTGTGTAATGTCAATTCAGAGAACTGTTTCTAAACACAGTATAAATGTTACAAATGCATGTTTATAAGGGTGTGTTCGGTTCGTTTGGTTCATTTGGTCCGGACCAAAAAGGAAAATGATACATTTGGTCCTGGTCCGCTTAGTGTTCACACTGGCATTTTTGACAGCGAACCTAAAGGCATAGTGATACGTTCACAACCTGATTGGTTGGGTTGAATGATGTATATTTCGGGACGGAACTCACCGAACACACTTACTCGAACCGCACTAACAGAGCAATCGCACCAGGGTTCGTTTTAATCGAACCAAACATGACAAGTGTGAACACACCGTACACTCTTAAAAATAAAGGTGTTTCACGATGCCATAGAAGAACCTTTTTTGTTTAAATGGTTCTATAAAGAACCTTTAACATCTGAAGAACCTGTCTGTTTCACAAAAGAAGGTTCTTTAGATTCTAAAAAGGTAAGAAAGAGATGGTTCTTTAAAGAACCTTTGACTGAACTGTTCTTTGAAAAATGGTTCTTCTATGGCATCGCTGTGAAGAACCTTTTAAAGCACCTATGAACTATGTAGTACTGAACTGTGGAGTTAAACCGTTTTTCACCTTTTTTGTGTTTAGGAATTTCTAGGCCTGAAATCATGTCTCGACACACTGGAGCCACTGAGCATGGGCCCTCCCTAACGCTGTAAACTACAGCGCATTAGCATCAGTGGTTCACCCACTCAGTTGTGAGTTACTGTCATTATCGTTAGTTACTCTAGCCTACAGTTTGCTAGCTAGCTATGCCTTTATCATGTAAATGCATATTACCTGGTTGCAATAAGTTACAAAAGATCTCCTTATTTAAACGTATTTGTATTTTTCTGTGGTGTGATAAACTCGTATTTAATATTGCTTTACACAGACTTTAAAGACCACTAGTAAAAGTGGTCACTAGTTTTACAACACCATTCAAAAATTTGGGTCTTTCTTTTTTTAAAAAAGAAATTAATAATTTTATTCAGCAAGCATGCATTAAATTGACCAACAGTTAATAAAAATGGTAACACTTTACAATAAGGTTCATTAGTTAACATTACTTAACTACATCAGTGAACTAAGAATGAACAATACTTCTACAGCATCTATTTATCTTAGTTTATGTTGATTTCAGTATTTACTGATGCATTATTAAAATCACAAGTTGTTGACATTTGTTAACATTAGTTAATGAACTGAAAACTAACTTGAACAATGAATGTATTTTTATTAACAAACATTAACAAAGATTAATAAATAGTGTAATAAATGTATGGTTGCTTTTTTGTTCATGCTAGTTAATACATTAACTAATGTTAACAAATGACACCTTACTGTAAAGTGTTACGTAAAAACATGTATAATGTTAAAAAAGATTTCTTTTTCAAATAAATGCTGTTCTTTTAAACTTTTTTACCCATTCATTAAAAAATCCTGAAAAATATATCACAGTTTACACAAAAATTAAAGAGCATAACTGTTTTCAGCATCGATAAAGAAATGTTTCTTGAGAACCAAATCACCATATTAGAGTGATTTCTGGAGGATCATGTGACACTGAAGATAGAAGTACTGCTAAAATATACAAAAAAAAAAACAAACTGTTATTCTAATTTGTAATCATATTTCACAATATGACTGTATTTTACCATATTTTTGATCAAATAAATGCACCCTCATTGAGCATAAGAGAGGTTTTTTTTCAGAAATGTGACTCTGTCTGTGAAAACCCAGCTTTAAATTTTTTTGTGATTTTATATTTTCTACATAAAACTCTCCTTCATAATGTAAAGAACATTCTGTGAAAATATAACCTTGATATCTTTAATCCTAGGCCAAGTCAAAGGTTGAAATCATAGTGAAATTAATGGTTGAAATCAAACTTTGATGCTTGTTATCTCATAATTGGATTTTGAGACTATATGTTAAATGTTAAAAAAATATTAAACATATTTTTAAAAATCCCAAATTTTTTAATAATAATGTACGTTCTTAAAACTGAATTAATTTTTGTTTTATTACAAATTAAATGCTTAGCACATCAATTTAAGTTCAAGTTCAAAAAAAGAAATCTATCAAATTTCTAATAAACATATTTCTTAATTTTTCATCATAATATATTTATTTATTTTACATGTAGTTTTTCTGTCTACAGATTGTCTGGTCTCAGTGGTCTAACACTTGCATTTGGTTGCACACATGAAGTTGTGATGATATATTTACCTGTTTGTACTGAGGTATGATGTAGTATTCATCGCCATGGTAGA
The DNA here is from genome assembly GCA_012976165.1 of Labeo catla. NCBI lineage: Eukaryota > Metazoa > Chordata > Actinopteri > Cypriniformes > Cyprinidae > Labeo > Labeo catla. Next base: position 8,583 of record VONZ01001284.1, on the reverse strand, counting down.
TATAAAGAGCTCCCTGGTGGTCATCCTCCAGCGGAGCTCCCACGAGCAGGTCGGCATATCCGTCATGGTTTAGGTCAGGGGCCACAGCCATAGCATAACCAAAGCGTGCATCCTGTGCTTTCTTCTGAGAATGTAGCGTACCGTTAGGGGCAAAGCCATCCTGGTAAAGAGACAGATATTGAGTCAGAGACAGAGATGTATGACAGAGAATATGTTGTTCAACACGACATGAATCACTCTCTGTATGTCTCTCACACAAACAGTACTGCAACTGTGGTTCTTACCCCATCTAGACAGTAGACATAGACTTTGCCAGTTTCTTTGTTTCCTGCTCCCAGGAACATGGGAGCAGCTATGAGCAGGATATCTGTTATTCCATCCTGATCCACATCCACCACGCACACCTCGCTGCCAAAATATGAGCCAATCTGCAGAGAGAGAGAAAAGATGTTAACCAATCTGAAGGTTCCCACACTTTCTGGCCAATGTGTTTCCATTAGGGGATGCAATGATATTAAAACACCGCTGGATATAATAAACCTAAAATTCTGATGTTATGGCTGATAAATGATAAATGACCAACACTACAAAATATACACTAATCTGTTCAAAAGTCAGTCAGTAAGATTCAGTGAAAAGAACCGACTCAGAACAACAAATCTTTCATAAATTAAACCATGTAAACAAGTTTTACTCTACAAAATCTTTAAACAAAAGCATAAAATGGTACAATCATTAAAAAAGATTGTATTCATATCTGTGTCTTTTCATAGCCTAGAAAAACCTTTTTAAAAATCCTCTGATTTATTCAGGTTCCATGAGTGTGGGAACCCCGAACCTCTGGATTTTGTTCTAAGTATCACTTTGATTTTAGGAGCGGTCTGAGAAAATGAAACCCGTTTGTTTTTGTTTAGTAAGAAAATAAACTCATTAATTGTGAGAGGGCAGGAATGTGGTGTGAAAGAAATACTGAGTGAGGAAAAGCAAAAAAAGATCAACTAAGAAAAGAACGATAATGCGAAACTCAAAGAATTGGACTTCACGCAAGGGTTTGATGGAGATCTCATTTGTGGACCAGAGACAGAGTCTGTGAAAGTAGAGAGTGTCAGTATAAATAAATCTAAGACTGAAGGAGAGAATGATCTCCACCTGTTCTCCATTTAGGGCCTGTGTGATCATGACATCGCCTTCAGGGGTGAGGTCAAACAGGATGACCTTTCCTTTGTGCTTGAATCTAGGCGCACCAGCAACATACAACCTCTTCCAGTCACCCACAACCACTGACGACACTGTGTAACCTGCAAAAGTAAATAGTAAACAGCTGTAAATGTTATGTTAATGTACATACTTGAAGAAGTATTTATTTACTGGTTGGTTTCATAAAGTAAAACGTACCTAGGTAGGCTGCATGATTCTTCAGCTCCAATGGAAACTCTTTCTCGAAAGCCTCTCTTGAGGGCTTAAGCTGCCCTTCTTTGGTCTCCTTCAGGACGCCTCCCTCCCAGTCATACGCACCCACCATACCAAACAAGATGCCATCCTACAATATGGTGCAAAATAACATAGCTCATTACAGCATGACTGCATGTTTTATGCCACCTGTTGTACATATACTGTATCTCAGTTCATAAGTTCAAATATATAGAAAGGCACAATTGACCATTTGCAAAGAGCTTGATTGACAGATGATCTGACCAGTCATAACATTAAATGGTCCACCATCTTGTCCGACAAACAAAACAGGAAGGAGAGCAGATTAACTTTGGTGGACTTAAACTTAAAAAATGGTGTATTGACGTCTGTTCTGATGTTCATTCATGTTTATTTTGTGATTTAAGTAAATATGAATAAACAATCGGTTCATGTGTGCTGCTTGAACTGAGGCAATACAGTGATCTGCCATGACACATTTATCAGCCACAAAACTTTGTTGAATTTCTTTAAAAAAAAGACAAAATTTTAAAGCTGAGACCTTGTTTTGTACCAGAAGTAACCTGCTCTTATCTATTAGCACATTGTCCATTTCTTCATTGTTTTTAAGACATAGCGACAGTAACTAAGAGGGGTGTGTTTTTGCGAAGGGTCAATTGCATGTGTATATAAAGTACATCGGAACTCACATCCAAAATGTGTGTTGAAAAACCAATCTGAGACATCTCCATTAGAAAGGCACTTTCATTGTATCCCAGGGTCCCTGTAACAGAAGAACACATTAACACTGCATTATACACTGTAAATAAATACAAGGTGGTGTAAATGTTTAAATAGTGCAAAGTGCTGTAATCAAATTGCTATGTAAATGCCATTTATATCAACAAATATTCCAAGCACACTACCCTTCGAAAGGTTGGGGTGAGAAAGATTTATTTTTAAATGAATACTTTTATTTAGCAAGGGCGGATTAAATTGACCAAAAACAGTAAAGACATTTATAATGTTACAAAATATTTCTAACTTTTTATCCACCAGAGAATCTGTTTTCAACTGTGACAGTAATACAAATTGCTTCTTGAACAGCAAATCAGCATATTAGAATGATTTCTGAAGGATCAAGTGACACTGAAGACTGTATTGTATTTATCATTTTCATCACAGAAAAAAATATGCATGTTTCTTAGCATCCCGAAACATGGAAAAAGGTATATGAATCAGGGTCAATTGACATATATGTATATGTATATATATATATATATATATATATATATATATAACATTAGAGATTACTTTCCAATACTGCATGTATGTATCTTTCTCTCTCTTAATTCATAATTTCTTTCATTCTTAAAAAAAAAAGTCGGTGATATTGAATGCTTTGTTAGTCAGATCTTACACCTTTATACAAAGATGACTTTTTTGAGCACTAAATTTTTGTTTTAATGATTTAAAATAAATTAAGAGAATCTTTAGAAATAGAGTTTAAGTGATTCCAGATCTTTAAAGCTCTTTTTTAAAACCCTTTTTTTTTCTTTTTTTTAATAATTAGATTTAGGGGAAGACGGCCTAGTCCGCTTTACATGCATTATTAGGTGTGTTTCTGTGGTCATAAAATGTGAATTTCAGTTTAGTACTGGCTAATCATATTTCTTTCTGTACTTCCAACCTATATATCCTGTGGATTCACAGCTGTGCCCACTTTAAGGTCGATCATCTCCTCCCTTACATCCTTCCTGCCTGGCTTTCCTCAGAATCAAGATGGCACTTTATCACACCCTGTTCTTACAGGAATGATTTTTCTGAAATTATATCTTGTCCTGTCTCTTTCCCTTTTTTCCATGTTGTTGCATTTTTGGGTAAAATGTTGCTAGTCTTGTAACATACTCATTCCTAAAATACAAGTTTAATCAGCACTTTCTATCTAAAAAGGATCATTCATATTACAGTGATATTTCACCAAAAAATGAAAATTCTGTCATTAATTACTCACCATCATGTAGTTCCAAACCTGTAAGACCTTTGTTCATTTTCAGAACACAAATTAAGATATTTTTGATGAAATCTGAGAGTTTCCGACCCTCCACAGACATCAATGCAGCTAAAATGTTCCCAGACCCATAAAGGTAGTAAGAACATTGTTAAAATAGTCCATGTGACATCAGTGTTTTACAATTTTACAAAGCTACGAGAATACTTTTTGTGCGCAAAAAAAACAGGGGGGGAGAAGAATTCTCCAATAAAGTTGTTATTTTTGTTTTCTTTGTGCACAAAAAATATTCTTGTTGCTTCATAAAATTACGGTTGAACCACTGATGTCACATGGACTATTTTAACTATGTCCTTAACTACATTTCTGGGCCTGGTAACATTTCAGTTACACATTTAGAACGCCATGAGGTTGAGTAATTAATGACAGAATTTAAATTTTTGGGTGTACTTTAAATATGAATTTAATAAATGTTGCTTGGTCTGTTATTTGGTCTGCTTGGTCTCTTAAAAATAAAGGTGCTTCACAATATCATAGAAGAACCTTTTAACCTTTTAACCTTTAACATCTAAAGAACCTTTCTATTTCACAAAAGGTTCTTTGTGGCAAAAGAAGGTTCTTCAGATTACAAAAAGGTTAGAAAGAGATGGTTCTTTAAAAAACCTTTAACTGAATGGTTCTTTGTGGAACCAAAAATGGTTCTTCTATGGCATTGCTCTGAAGAAAGCACCTTTATTTTTAAGAGTGTATGTTGTTTTTGTAAAGTGACCAAATATGTTGAAAAAAACATAATAAGCATCCTCAATAAAAAGCAAATCTGATTTTCTTTCTTTTTTAGGTCAAAGAACTACTGTTGCTCTTCAAGGGAAGAATTCTTTTTCTTTCTGTGGTCATTAAGGATGAATGTTCTTCCTCTTACCCTCTAGACTAAAAATGCGATCCCCCAATGCATCTACAATGTCATTTAGAGCAGCCTCATCCGTCACGTTGAAGAAGTATTTCTCATCAGGGTCACTGGCAATGTACTTAATCTCATTGATAAAGGTCTCTGGGTCTTGCTGTCTGCGGCTGTAGTGACCTAATACCTGTGGAAGAGATAGAGATCAAAACATTGACTGACCTGACCACACCTGACTGTCATTAATTTCTCACCCTCATGTTGTTCAAAGTCAAGTAAGACCCGTTCATCTTTGAAATACAAATTAAGATATTTCTGTTGAAATCCGAGATCTTTCTGACCCTGCATAGATAGCAACCCAACTGACATGCTCAAGGCCCAGAAAGGTAGTATCATTAAATACTTCAAAAAAAAAAAAAAAAAAGAAATTAATGAAATTTTTAGTTTACGCACCAGACAAATATTAAATATCTGATAAACTATATATATATATATATATATATATATAATAAACTACACTATATATGATAAACTATTCTATGTATATAAATGTTAGTAATTAGAAAAACCATGTATGGATGCATAATTGTCATGTTGACTGAACGCAAGACTGGTGGTGGTGCTTAAGATTTGTTTGTAATTTGTTTCAATAAAAAAGGGGGGGAAAAAAACTAAAAACTATGAACTATGAATTCTACTACTAGTAACAATATAAAACGCACCAAGGATTAATGAGTTGCTGGGTTCATGCATATTAATCACGTTGTCTGCGTTTGCTCAAACTAATTTGTTGAAATCAGAACAGGGGCGATAATCGCCAATGAGATTGTCGTTTACGCATTAGTTCCACCTACTACCAAAGAAACTAGCAGTTCTTAAAAGCTAAAGAATTACAAAAGAACTCCATTATTTTGACAGGAAAATACAGCAAAGAATATTGTTTACATGTAGCGTGTCAATTCTGCACGGTATATAAGCCTCTCTCGCTCTGTATCTTTCTTTGCATGTGTGTGAGACAAAACGATGGCTAGTTGTGTGCCTTTACACTAGAGTTTACAGTTTGTCAAATACACGTTTGCTGCGCATCCATTTAGATGAACTGAAAAATTAAATTATAATAATATTATAATAAACGATAGTAACGCTGCATTTTATTGTCAGTAACGGTAACAGCATTGTAACAAGGGAAACAGTAATTCGTTTGATTACTCACTACTTAAAAAATGTATGGCGTTAATAATTCCCATCATTGGTTTAACCGTAATGTTATAAAGCTACGAGAATACTTTCTGTGCACAAAGGAATTGTTTAGTAAAGTTTTTATTTTTGTTTTCTTTGCTGACAAAAAGTATTCTTGTAGCATTATAAACGTAAGGTTGAATTACTGAAACATGGACTATTTTAATGTAATGTCCTTACGACATTTCTGGATCTTTAACCTGGTTGTTGCGTTTCTGTCTATGCAGGGTCAGAAAGCACTCGGATTTCGTCAAAAATATCTTAATTTGTGTTCTGAAGCTAAACAAAGGTCTTACTGGTTTGAAACGACATGAGGGTAATTAATGACAGAATTTTCATTTTTGGGTGAACTATCCCTTTTAAATTTCCCAACGAGACTTCAGCTGGTTGGATATGACTGCATAAACTCCTACCAGTCAATATGAGAAATATGGATCAGACTTTTTGTCCAGTCATAGATATTTGTCCTCATCTTTCAAATTTATGAATGGATCTGCAATCCCTTAAAAGCATCAAGGGTGTGGAAAGTGATAGAAAAGTTTTTTGGGGTCGATAAATAATGCAGAAAATACAAGCAAACTGACAACCACAGACCTTAGTAAATCACCTTCATGTTACATTTAAACACTCTCCTGCCATAAATTTTGCATCTGAAAGGGAAAATCCAACAAATGCATATGCAGTAAGGTGATCTGCAAAAATAACACACCTTGTCCACACCTTTTCATTGCTATTTTTTTCTTCACAGTAGTTTTTTAAAAGGGACATCGGATGCAAAATTCACTTTTACATGGTCTTCAGCAGTTTAGTAGTGTGTGGACATAACCACCCTACAATGATGAAAATCCATTTAGTCCTTTTTTTATGCCTAAAAACCTAAACAGTCTGAAGTATCAAGCCGTTTTGATTTTCTGAGCAGTATGACATCATATTGCTCAAGCCCCACCCACAACCGCTTACAGACTTTCCAGTACTAGAATTTTTCTGCTTTTAGCCAGTTGTACGCTATCCGCCATTTTCTCAGCGCTCAAGGAGCTGTAGCGACAACGTCTCACAAGCAACGCAGGTGTTTTGTCGTTGGATGTAAAAGTCAACATAAGAGTCTTCATTTTCTCCCGACATCAGAGCCACTGAGGATGCAGTGGATTAGTTTTGTTTTTGATGGTAACGTGCCACTGAATTCACAAAAGACAGAAGAGAGAGGGTGGGGCGAGCAGTATTTAAAAAGACATGGACCGAAACGAGTCGCTGTGAACCGAGCTGTTTTTGACAAGGTAAAAAGGTGTGTTCATGCTATCAAGAGATGATGGCTCAGCACCCTGGACAGAGATCTGAGGATTTTTTACTGGGTCTCATTTGAGACTGGGGCGGATTCTTGCTCTTAAAAACAATCAGAGAGCAACTGGTGGAAACTTCCCAAGCTTGTTCCCAACTAGTACTCAGGTAGTCACGTCAGGAGGATATTTGAGTTCATAAGCATTAATTAAGCGATAAAATCTACAATATTCAGTCTATTTTAGTTCACACCTGCTGTAATTTACAGTTAACTGCTGCACATTCCTAGTATCTTGTTCTGAACTCCCACCCACTTCCCCACCCACCGTGTTCACATTCCCAGCATCTCTTTCCTGTAATGTCTAAAACATATCCTGGCTGCACCACACGACCAATACAGAAATTCATCTGAGGTTGTTTCTCTTTTTTCCCGTGAGTGTTTTACTTTTCCATCCGTTCCCTAGTTCTGTGCAGGAGGAAGAGAACAAGCAAGGAGAGAGGGAGAACATAAAACACATCAAAACATGAAAGCTATGCTTTGGCTGGCGGTGCATTAAAACCAGCTGTCATAATTTTATTCCACAGTTCCCCAGAGGAGACGCAGAGAGACATATTACCCAGATGACTCGGCAAATCCGGACACCATTCTGGCACTGTTTGTCTAATAGAGCAAAACATGGGCTCATTTAAGAGCAGGTTTACACATAGTCCTCCGTTCCAATGAGTGGAGTACAGTAGAAATGTCAAATCACCCAGGACAGCAGTGAGAGCCAGTTAAAAGTAAATGACTTTCAGATGGACTGACATTTATTCTGGTTCTTTTTAATTTTTTTGGACTATTTTTTGTGGTTTAGCGGCACTGTATATTCGATTGGCTTATATTAAATTTTGTTAGAGATTGCACTGGGGAACATTTAAAATTGCACCACTCTTTTTGATTATGTGCTGTCAATGTCTGTCGCTTACGGGAAAAACAAAAAGCCAAAGAGCAGTACCCCATTATCTACACCACTAAATAATCAATGTTAAAAGGTATTCTAAATACTATTATATTAATATAATAATACTTGATTATATATAATTTAATATAGAGGGAATAAGAATTCATAATAAAAATCTGTAATTCTACATTTTTTTAGAATTAAAAAAATGTCCTGGCTCTTCCAAGCTTTATAATGGTGGTGAATGGGTGTTGAGATAATGAAGTCCATTAAAGTGCATAAATCCATCATAAAAAGTACTCCACATGACTCCGGGAGGTTAATAAAGGCCTCGATGTGAATCAATGTGTTTGTATAAGACAAATATCCATACACTGTAAAAAACAAAAAACACAATTTGTTGAGTCAACTTAAAATAATTTGTTACCCTGCTGCCTTAAAATTTTAAGTTCAGTCAACTCAAATAAGTTTAGTCAACTTGAAATGTTAAGTTGTACAAAGTGACAACTTAGATATTTGAGTTGACTTAACAAAAATTTTGGTTTGTTAAACTTAAAAGCTGGGTAGGTTACCCAGCTGCCTTAAAATAAGTTGAATCAACTCAAATATCTAAGTTGTCACTTAGTACAACTTAACATTTCAAGTTGAAATTTACTTAAAATTTTAAGGCAGCCAGGTAACAAATTATTTTAAGTTGATAATATATATATATTTTTTGCAGTGTATTTAAAACATATTTAAATCTCTAGCTAACTGTAGTAGCGCATTCACGAGAGAGTGGCGTTCCAGCGGATGACGTAGGACGTAGG